>CM076581.1:1222299818-1222870964 GCA_034641835.2 Pinus albicaulis | reverse complement strand
CGGAACTGTCGCTATAGCGACATCTATAGAATACTGTCGCAATACCGACGTTTAAAATCAGTCGCAATTGCGACGTTCCAGGCGTATTCATAATTGCGACACCATGGCCCAAAGCGTTGCTAACCTAGTACATTTGGCGGAAATTCCGACACTTGGTTCCGACGCTTTTGACCAAATGTCGGAAATTTTCCCAAATTTTTTCCATCCCTCCCGGAACCGTCACTATAGCGACGTCTATAGAAAGCTGTCGCAATACTGACACCTAAAACCTGTCGCAATTGCGACGTTTGGAGGAAGACGTCGCAATTTTGACACCATAGCCCAAAGCGTCGCTAAACTACTACATTTGGCGGAAATTCCGACACTTGCTTCCGACGCTTTTGACCAAATGTCGGAAATTTTCCCAAATTTTTTCCATCCCGCCCGTGGCAGGTCGCTATCTGACGTATATAGAAACACCGCGTCTGGGCACACAAACCCTGTCGCAAATTTTTTCAATCCCGCCCGAAGTCGTCGCTATACTGACGTTTAGATAAATGGGTCGTAATACCGACACTTAGACAAAGTGTCGCAGTGGCGACGTCTGAAGGAAGACGTCGCAATGGCGACCCTATTCTCCAAGCCGTCGCTATTGCGACAGATGCGTCCAAACGTCGCAATTGTAACACAATGTCTAAGTGTTGCAATTGCGACGTTTGGAGGCATCCAGCACAATAGCGACGCTTTGTGTGTATGTGTTGTGAGGAATAATTATATAGTTCAACTTAATGGTTCATTATATAATCATGTGATCACCACCAATGATATATCTTAAAAAGCAACTGAAAAGCCATGTGTACAAAATCGATGTATACTCTAGAGAGTGGTTCTCATATCACTATGTAAATTTTTGTATGCTACTTCAACAAAATTATAAGATAAACTGTAATACACATCATATATGCACCATATACATTGGTAGAGGTAAAACCCATTTTGCCACACCTTTATACTCGATCCATTTTCTCTGTCAACTCTTCTAGGCCTTGGGAGTTTCCTTGAGGATCATAATACCCCAAGGCTTTGTTATCACCTAGTAATTCTCGGGTTGTGGGATGGGGATTTTGTAGTTAAGAACACTAAGGGTAACCAAGAACTTCTTTGGGAATTCAAGATCTAGCCTTCTTGAACTCGAGAGAGGTATCTCTCCTTATGATTTAGCTTTGTTTTAGTAATAGATATTAGGCTAGCTATGATTGTGCACTTGGGTTTGATTTTAAAAGATTGGTGGGAATAAAAAATATTTCAAGGTAAACCAGAAGGATCCACTAGAATATTGGGCAATGGAATCAACTCTCTAGGCAAGCAGAACTAATAAATAAGGCTCAGAGATGAAAATGTGCTAAGGGAAAGATAGGTGACCTTCTAAGGCTATGTATAGGCTTGATTTGATGGAGTGGATGGAATGCGAGCAAAAGGGCACTTAAAGAATCCTTAAGCTACGGATAAGAAAAGATTGAAGAGGGGATCTAGCGGGAGCCGTGAGAGCGCGCCCATAAGGTTTTACCGAACGAGGCTATTACTGGCCTACCATCTTTAAGAATGCCAAAAAATTTGTGCAGGCCTGTGATAGTTGCCAAAGGGCGGGATGCCCTGGGCAGTCTGATGAAATTCCTTTGAACCCTCAACTAGTGATTGAACCATTTGAATGATGGGCACTTGATTTTGTTGGCCCTATTAGTCCTCCCTCAAACCAAAAAGCGTACATCCTAGTTGCAACCGAATATGTCACTAAGTGGGTCGAAGCAAAGGCACTTTCAAAAGCTATAGAGGACTTTGTAGTACAGTTTATTTTCCAAATATTTGTGCGCTATGGTATCCCAAGGGACATAATCACAGATGGAGGACCACAATTTGTAGGTAATAAATTATCTGAAACATTGCAAAACTACCACATTCAACACAAGGTTACAACTCCATATCACCCACAGGCCAATGGCCAAGTAGAGAGCACAAACAAAGTAGAAAACATTAAAATGCCAAGTAGAGCGCATGAACTATAGTTGTCTTGAGAAATTTTATTCACAGCGAATACTTTGAATTGTTAAGTATTTATACAAAAAAATGTTTACAAAATATCTCGGGATTTGAGATGATGTTTTAATCAAATAGGAGGAAAGAATTTCTACCATTTTTTTTATCCACTAAATTCACAGCAGATCTGTGAATTCTTGCCACTTTTCTGCAGAGGGGATCTTCATAGTCTTCAATTTTCTATAACTTTTATCTGCCTCTGTATACTTGGCAAATTTAGGCTTGATAGTGAACATATGCCTGATCTCATTATCTAAAAAGAACAGATTTTCAAAATACTGAAGAACTATTTTGCATGTTGGTGATCCTTGAGGCAGTTGTTGTCTGGCTTGCTCTTTTGCATGATTTCTGATTTTTAGATCATAATATTTCTGAGGCATTAACTTGTCATTCAATGTGTGAATATCAGGCAAACATGCTTCGGACAATGTTTTGTATTTGGCTAAAAATCTTGAGATGGATAAATTCATGTCTTTACACCGGTCCTCTAGATTACTCATTATGTTTCTTTTTTTCAGGACCTTTTTGATTTGAAGAATGGTTTTTGTTCTATCAAAAATTTTCAATTCTTCCAACTCTTCCCTGTTTTTACTATTTAAAAAAGCTATGTGTTGGATTGCTTGGGCTGGTTTTTTGTCAATTTCCCTCTTAGTCTTGTCAATCTCTGCACTGGCAACTTGAAGTAACTCCCTCTGTTCATAAATTATCTGAATTGAAGGCCATTGAGAATGAATGCCATCAATAATTTTGGTCCATAAATGATTTTTGATAAAGGCCACTTGATCTGTAAGATTTACTTGTGCTTGCAGAATCTTTACCTGTTCTTGTAGTCAATCACCCCTTTGCTCATGTCCTCTATAAGTAATCAAGGCATCATTTTTGGATTTTTCTAAATTTTTAATAGTGCCTTTCAAACTAAGAATCTCTTTATCTTGGTCTTGTAGTGTGCTCCTTTGTGAGGATGAAGAAGAAGAGGCAGAGATTAGAGAAGTAATTGGCACTGTAGTTGGTAGTACTCATTTCGGTGCCAAGTGTTCTGCCAAAGTAGATGGTATAGTAGTGTTTACAGTGGGGATCACTGTAGGAATGACCATTGGTTGTGCTTTTCTTAGTTCTTCACTCTCTTTTTTAGAGCTTCTATTTGACTTTCCATTGTTTTTATCTGATCTGTCATTTCATGTAAAAGCTGCTTTAAATCATCATTCTCTGTTTTTTTCTGTAGAATTTATTTTGCTTGAGAGTTTTCACTCTGAGGCAACTTCAACTGTTTTCTAAGAGCAGTTATATCCTCATTTTTATGTTTAATTAAGACTTTTTCCCCTTCAATGTTGGTTGGGTCACCCCCTGCTTCAATCACTATATCTTCTAGTGCTTTTATTCTTAAATTATTAGCATACGATTGAGGCTTTGTCAACCTCATTTTGATTTTGGAGGTTTGTGTTTTTCTCCAAGCCTAATTGATTTCATAGTTTTCTTGACAGATTTTGGAATATAGCATTTCGATATTTCTCCTGAAATTCAATTTGATCTAATTCATGAATGGCATCTGCATCCAGTTCAAGATCTGTTTTGAAATAATCTGCCACTGATTTTGGCTCAGCCACTGTAGGCTTCAAGAATGACATTACCAATTTATTGGATGAATAATCAAATGCTGAAAGAAATCTAGAATGAGCTTGATTCTTGAGCTCTTCATTCTTCTCTTTAATCTGTCTAAATTTGATCTGAATCTCTGACTCTGTATTGTCAGTTTCCTGAGAAGAAGGAGGCAAATCGACAGTAGCTTGGTTTTCCTTCATGACTGTATCTTTTTTTTGTGTTCCAATTTTTACATTTTGAAGCTCTTTTAATGTTTGAGTGACTATTCTTGTTGCTTCGTCATCTATATCAATATTTACAGCCTTATCCTTTTCTTCTTCTGTTGACTTGCTTCTTTTACTATAAGGAGTTCTGGATTTTATGTCCTCAATAGTCTCAGCTATGAAACTATCTCCTTCTCTGTCTCTTTTATGTACATTATCATTATCTTTGCTTGTAGAAGCCACCTGTACTGTCTTTTCAATCTGTTTTCCTTTGCCACTGTCTACTTGTATTACCTTTACTGCCTGTGAATCATCATCAGATAGGGTGTTTGGCTCCCATTCAATTTTATTTACATATATTTCAATATGGGGCTTAGGATCATGCAATTAAATAGGCAACTTACATTTTACCCTTACTGCACTCAAAATACCTTGTGGGTCATACTTCCATGTAAAACTACATGGGAACTTATACTCTTTAAGTTTGACATTTATCTCATTGGCAACTTCTCTATTATACACAATGAATGGCCCAATTTGATTTTTCAACTTAAATTTGTTCTTTTTCTTGAAAGCTATGAAGTTGATTTCATCTACATTCAATAGTTGTCTCAGATATTCTAAAGCAAATATTCTTGTAGTAACAAATCTGGGTAGCTTATATGGGGCCAGGGATGAGCCATGCACTTTGATTTCTGTATGATTTTTATATAAATACCAATCTCCAGTTTTGTAGCTCTCTGATAACTACAAAATTCTTCTTGTCTCATCATTGATCTGAGGAATACCTGCTGTTTTCAAAAGTACAAAGCGCGGGGAGCTATAAATGAGTCATTGAAATCTGTAAAACGATACTCTTTGTTCCATTTCCTTAGAATAGATGACCAAAATACTACTGATAGAACTTTTCCTTCTGCATCCACTTTCTAACATTCAATTAGAAACTTATCTGTCTGATAATATAGGAAGAGGTGGAGTAGATAAGAGGAGTATCTGAAAACTCCTTCTAATAATCTGGATAACTAATAATGCATACTTTTAGCAATAAATCTAGAAAAAATGAACTGAATGGATGGTGATTGACCAGGGCTTAGAGTTGACAGAAAACCTAGGATAGCCACATCAGTGAATGCATCACTGGTGTATCCTAGTATGAAGGATAGCATTGAGACAATCTGTCTAGTTTCATCTGGGAAATAAACGGTGTCGAAAGGAGGATTTAACTTAGGAATATCAACTTGAATTGGACAAAAAGTCTGGTATATTTTGAATCTAGTATTGAAATCCAAGTCAAGATATAGTTGGGTTAAATCTTCTATTGATAGGGAAGTAGAATTGGGGTCATGATTCATTTGCAGCATGGAATTTATCGACTCTTCAGTGATGTAAAACATGATCACTTTTTCTTTGTTTACAATACATCTTTGTTCTGACATATAATAGGCTTGGCATAATCTGATAAATTCAGGAACAAAATGAATGAGAGGGACAATATATCTAGGCAAATTGGATTCCCAAATTGGAATATCTTTGTCACCCATTTCCATTGATTTACCATACCACCAATTATAAACATCAAGAAGGTTAAATTTTACATTAGGGTCTAGTATTCTATATTCCAGATCAACTAAAGGGTTGTTCTCTAGAGAAATGACTGGAGGCTGGACTGTTCTAACCACTTCTATAGAATCATCCGTGAGTGCAGGAGTTGGTTGGTCGATTTTGAAGGACATGGGTTGAGGAATCTTTGCAGAAGACTTATTTTGAGATTTTGGGCCTCCATTCTTGGGGGTTACCTATTTCTTGGTCATTTTTAATATGAAAGAAGCAAGCTTAAATGGTTTTCTAAGTTCCTTTACGAGAAACAGGGGTTTCTTGGCAAATTTCTATTGAAAATGGGGTTTCTGAGTAGGGTTTTTAGGAAATGCAAGGAATTTAAAGCTCAAAACATGTATTTAAAATTGATTTCAATAGCAAAACGGACCAGGGTATGGAAAAAACTGCGAGAAAGGGCAATTAGGGATTCCAGGGAAATTTTGACAGAATTTCCCCTGAAAAATGGACACTTTTTTGTAGTAACTTTGGTAATTATTTGAAATCGACAGGAATTTTGAAATCTCGGAGGGCAAGTTCGAAGAAAAGTACCTAGAGAACCAGCGAAATTTGGTTGAAGACGTTGCAAAGGTGCTTTGTCTTCAATTTTTTGAAAATGGCTTTGCTGAGGACAATGTAGTACTTTGTAATGGAAATTCAGGGTTATGGGCATTGAAAAATGGTACTGGTAGGTTGAAAATGGTTCTGAAAATTTTCTCAGGGTTCAAACAGTGTGATTTTGAGGAAAAACGGTTCTGCAATGTTTTTACAGGTTTAAAGCGAAAAGGTGAAAATTTGAAGGAAAAATATAATTTTAATGTACTAAATGATGGTATAACCATAGTTAAATGACATTAAACTCGGGTTAAACGGGTGAGGTTTAGGGAATACTGCCAATGGTATTCGTGAGGGTAAATGGTGGTAAGCGGAAACTAGCTTTTCGAACGCGATACAACATGGTGGCGACACGTAAGCGTGGGGTGGTTTGGAAAAACCACCCATTTCGCACAGCTTTGCCAAAACATCAAACGATTACTTTTGGAGTGTGAAAATGTATTAGCGCCGTCGGATTTGGATTCAACGAGTGAACGGCCACGATAAAAAGGAAAGGTGCGGGGAAAAGTTAAGTTATCGGAAGTTCAGTGCGATACTATTGCAAAAGTGTCACAAGACCGACGAAAATGGAAATCGTTCAAAACGTCAGTCAGAGCGACGCTTACCGAAAAGGTGAAAGGTAAGTTATCGGGTTCACTTTGGGTCATTGATCTTGGGAAACCGTCGCTATACCGACCTTTAGAGAAATGTGTCGCAATAATGACACTTAGGAAAAGTGTCGCAATTCCGACACTATGCCCCAAAGCGTCGTTAAACGGCTTCCTCCAAACCTCGCTATTATATGTTTTACGAAGATATGGTAAGGAATTATGTCTTGTTCTTCTTAGAAATAACTATATATAATTTTATTTTATTTTTCAAAATAGATTAAAAAAATTATATGAGAAAAATTATTAATTCATCAATATGTGTGTGTTTGTGTTCTGAGGAATAATTTCGTAGTTCAACTTAATGGTTCATTATATAATCATGTGATCATCACCAATGATATATCTTAAAAATCCACTGAAAAGTCATGTGTACAAAATCGATGTATACTCTAAAGAGTGGTTCTCATATCACTATGTAAATTGTTGTATGCCACTTCAACAAAATTATAGAATGTGTGTCACACATTATATATGCACCATAACAATTTCCATACAACTAATTTGTTTTAGGATACATGTGGCATTCCAGGGGTAAATTCTATATGATGTGTATATCAATCTATTAGGTGTTGGTAAGTTTTGAGTATCTAAGAAATGATAAGAAATATCCATACATCATGATCTTGTAATGTGATTATAAATTGTGCCTATAATTTCCATAAAATGTATAAATGATTTGTTTTAAAAAAATCAACACAATCAACCCTAAACAATGCTCATGATGTGGAATGTCATTGGCGAAACCAAAATTATGGTCACATGTCCCATTTCAACCCTAAACAATGCTCATGATGTGGAATGTCATTGGCGAAACCAAAATTATGGTCACATGTCCCATTTTTATGGTAATGGTGATCATATATATGTTGTAGCGACACTTGATAGGTAATTAAATAAATCCTAAAATTTGACTCATTGTGCACCATATTTTGGAAAGCTAATTAATGATGCTTTAAGTAATTAGGACTTAATGAGAGATCATCTTCACATATTCTTGAAATATATTGGTAATTGTAGTCACTATGGACCACGCACATGAATGCTAGAAAAAAATTGAAATATAAGCTATAATACACATCTTATACGCATAACAATTGTGATACAACTTATGGAAAGCTAAATTAATGATGCTTTAAGTAATTAGGACTTAATGAGAGATCATCTTCACATCTTCAACGCACATGTAGTAATTGTAGTCACTATATGGACCGCACATGCACTGAAAAATTGAAATATAAGCTATAATACACATCTTATATCTGCCATAACAATTGTCATACAACTTATGGAAAGCTAATTAATGATGCTTTAAGTAATTAGGACTTAATGAGAGATCATCTTCACATCTTCACTGAAATATATTGGTAATTGTAGTCACTATATGTACCGCACATGCATGCTAGAAAAATTGAAATATAAGCTATAATACACATCTTATATCTGCCATAACAATTGTCATACAACTTATGGAAAGCTAATTAATGATGCTTTAAGTAATTAGGATCATCTTCACATCTTCACTGAAATATATTGGTAATTGTAGTCACTGTATGGACCGCACATGCATGCTAGAAAAATTGAAATATAAGCTATAATACACATCTTATATCTGCCATAACAATTGTCATACAACTTATGGAAAGCTAATTAATGACGCTTTAAGTAATTAGGACTTAATGAGAGATCATCTTCACATCTTCACCGAAATATATTGGTAATTGTAGTCACTATATGGACCGCACATGCATGCTAGAAAAATTGAAATATAAGCTATAATACACATCTTATATCTGCCATAACAATTGTCATACAACTTATTGCGTCACATTTTTGATGACGTCAGCAAATTTTTTTGGCACCTGAAATTGAAATTTCCGGATTTGAAATCTCACTGAGGCGGATTTAATAAAAATTTCGCATCACACTCAGCCGTCCACACGAGTGCCCAAAATCGGACGCGAAAAATTCATAAAGCAGATTGAATAGAAATTTCGCGTCACATTTTTGATGACGTCAGCAAATTTTTTTGGCACCCGAAATTGATTGAAGGAGAATTTAATTTTTGGTTGACGTCCGCTGGTCAAAGTTCTTTAATGTTTGTTTTAAAAATGTCGTGCGTACAGGTCCATATATATATATATATATATATGTTTTACATATATACATCATATGCACAATTCAAAGCAGTGAGTTGTAAATGCACAGATAGAGTGAAATTTTAGAGTGTGAGTTAGAGTGAAATTTTAGAGTGTGTGAGTTGTAAATGCACAGATAGAGTGAAATTTTAGAGTGTGAGTTTTGTGTTGAACTGTGTTTTGAAGCAGTCAAAGTTTTTTTATTCCCTGAGTCAGAGGAGATTTTGTAACCAAAGTTTTGAAGTTTAATGAAATAGTTTTTACAGTGAAAACTCTGTTTCCAGTGAAGAATTTTTTTTATATATTTTCTGTTCTGGAATTTTAAATATTCCAACACTATGATCTACTAAAAATTACTTCAAAAATCAAGTAAACCTTCCAATATAAAGAAAAAAACATGAACGAGCTTTCCCTAAATTGCAATAAATTTATGTTTATTATTAATATTGCATAATCTGTCTTATAAAAATTGCATAATCGGACTAAGAACAAATCCTCGGTGCATTTTTTATTGTTGTTGTGATTAAAAAAATGAGCCAAAGAACGCTAAGGCACTCAGAGAAATCAATCTATGTATTATTTCTCACAAAACATGTTGAGTAGTGGAGACTAAGCCCTAGATTTTTTTCTATCCTCAATCTCTCTATTAATTATGTCTATGTAGTTATAAGAATAACAAGCCAAAGAAATCTGAGGCTTCCAGAGAAATTAGTCTATGTGTGCAGAAATTGATGATTAATGTTGACTAAATGTTATACCATTTGAAATTGCTGAGCGAAATTAATCAGGCCATGATGTACCATTTGTCAGTATCTATTTTCTCATGTATGAAAGTTTTTTTTTTTCTAAGTAAAAGTAATTATATTAACAAAAGGAGTACAGTACAGCGGGCCGAAGCCTGATCATTACCGAGTGCTGTGGCATTTGAAACAAAAAACCATAGTTTGAAGACTTCCCTGCAAGAGGGAAACCAGTCTGAAACAATTCATTTGAAAAATCCCGCGCAGGGGAACCAGAGAATTGTAGTACTGGAGACCATATCGAAGCAAAAAAAACAGATGCATTTTCAGAGACAGCAGGAAACAGTATATGAACAGGCCCGTGAGAATGGGAAGAAATAGAGAAAAAAACCAGAGTGAAGAGGAGGAACTATTCATCAGGATCAGGTTCGTAGACAACTCTGCACCAGAATTCATCTGGTTCCCCGTCAGAATTATACAGGTCAGCAACAGAATGGATCACCTTCCCGCGAGGAGGAGGAGTAATCTGCGCCTCGCTCGCTTGCACTGCGTCCTGCCTCTCAGTAGGTTGACCCACCGCTTCCTTGTTCGCCAGGTCCTGCGTGGCCTTGCCCATCTGACCCTGCACGTTCGCACTATCAGGGTGCTTCAGCCCAACAAACTGCGCCGAATCCTGAGCCGCCGAGAGGCTGCATTCCGTCGGGCGAGAACTGGGAACAATTTCCTGAGGCTCTTCACGAAAGACGACCGTAATTGAGGCAGTCACCCTGGGTTGATTGAGAGTGTTGTTAAAGGAAAAATGCGCGGTGTGGGTTTGAGCAGGAGGAGCGGAAGGAGTGGGGGAAGCAAGGCGACGGCCTGAGCGGAGAAGGAGCCCTCTAGGTTGACTGTCAGATTGGGAGATAGACGCAGAGGAGGTGCCAGAGGTGGAGGGAGAGCGTCGAATTTTGCGCCTCGTGGGTCCTCTTCGGCAGCGCATTCTATGCCTGAGGCACGGCATAGTCGCACTCGAGACAGCAGGGCAGGGAGGCAAAAGATGGACAGAAGACTGAGGCGAGAGGGGCAACAGGGCGATAGAAGCAAGCTTGCAGGAACCAGCGTGGCAGAAGTGGATATTTTCTCCAAAATCCAAACAACAATTGAGACAGCTCCTCTTACCAGTTATAGTGCGAACATTAGAAAGCCCTGCTCCTGGAGCGCACCACAGATTCACAGGCGGGGGAATTATGTTCAGACCAGAGGGACGTTCCATAATAACAACCCAGTCTACCTTGCAACTGTGAACCGACTGCAATAAACCACCATAAATATGAACTGGAGGCTAAGTAATGTCGCGGCATGCGAATGTGTATCGAGGAGCGGGACTACGGTTTATTCGAGCGAGTAAATGGCATTAAACGCCGATCAGTCGACATTAAGAACTGAATGACAGCACTCTTGCGGGTGGGCCAGTGGCTTCCCCTCCCCCATTCCATGACGTTAAACACCACCAACTTCACCCGATTTTTGCATGGCCATTGGACAATGATTTACTATGGTTTTCCTACTAAATTCCAATGGATGATTATTCAAAAATATTGAGAATTAGTTTAGTCTCAAGGCATAGCCAAGAGTCTTACTGGATAATTATATATTACCTCTCCAATGGATGATTGTACATTTTTCATGTACTTTGTCACGTGAATTTCAGTTGATGCTAGATCTTACATTAATAACTATACTTGCATGAATATCCATGCTTTTATAATTCCCCACTATGGTGAATGTTGATGTATGGCGTTGGCCCATTGATCTTACAATTAACTCACTATTCATATTCAATTTTATCCAGTGCAGCCCAATAAAATAAGGAAAACAGAAAATTCAAATGCGGGCTACATAAAAATGATTTTTTAAAAAACTACATTAATGTCTGATATCACGCGCGCATTCGCCCTCAGCTCGCGCATTCGCCCTCAGCTCTTGCAGAATAGCATTCGCTCTCAGCATTCGCCCTCAGCTCTTGCAGAGCAGCATTCGCCCTCAGTTCTTGCAAAATGGTAAGTTCTTACTGCAGGCCCTTCCTCCTGCAGTAGGGTTGACCCTATTTGGGTTTTTTTGGAGAATACAAAGGTTGTGATTGATTACGGGGCACTGCCTATATTTGTGGAACTTCTTGCCTCTGGGAATGATAATGTTCGAGAACAGGTAGCACGTTCATTTTAGAGGCATAAAATTATTCTTCCCAACTATCTTTATACGTCTGTAATTTTGGAATTTGATTTAAAAAACTACTACCCAACTTTGAGTTCAACTAGTGTTCGTGTAAGGCTGTTTGGGCAACTTTGAGTTCAACTAGTGTTCATGTAAGGCTGTTTGGGCTTTGGGAAATATTGCTACAGACTCTACATCATTTAGGGATCTTGCCCTCGGTCATGGAGCTCCGAGGCAGTGCTTGCCCAGTTGAATGATACTGCCAGAATTTCAATGATACGAAATTGTACATGGGCTCTGTCAAATTTTTGCCGTGGTAAACCCCAACCACTATTCGAACAGGTAAGTAGAACACATTTTCTGCCTCTTCTTCTTAGTTCGCAGATACTGTGGATTTTTTTTTATAGATCTTGGTGCTTGGTAGATTTGGACGTAATATGGACCTAGGCGCTTGTTCATTACAATGTCTCCGTCATCAGGTTTTAGAAAATGCTCAGAAATTTGGGTTTCACAAGGGGATTACCCTTGCTTACAATTATCGATTATCAATCACATTCAAAAAAAGTCTTTCGTAGCATTGCTGAGCTCTTTGTAGGTGAATTTCCGAGGCAATTTCACAATATCTGAACTAAATTTGTCTGTCCTTTTCAATACTCTGTGCTTGTAACAGAACCATACAAACAATCTAGTGGCCAATGCAACAACTGTTGGAATTTTACAAATTCCAGAACAGAATTGGAGAATAAAACTCCCCTTCTTAACACAGAGAAAAAAATTTTAAAATTTCATTCACAGACAGAGTTTCAACTCAGAAAAATTTATATTCCATGTATAAAAAAACTGCTGTTACAATTCTTCCTTAGCTGATCCGGAATATGTGCATAAGCCACACATCCGAAAACCTTCATATGTGTGACAATTTGCTTTATGCCACTCCATGCCTCTTCTGGCACTTTGTTCATAACAGCTTTTGTAGGGCACCTGTTCAAAATATACGCTGCACAATGTACAGCTTCAGCCCAATAATCATTAGGCAAATGCTTTGCCTTAAGCATACTCCTCGCCATGCCCATTATGGTTCGGTTCTTCCTTTCGGCTACTCCATTTTGCTGTGGAGTATATCTAGTTGTAAACTGCTTTTGAATACCATTTTCTCTACAAAACCGTAGAAAATATTTAGATATATACTCACCTCCTCTATCAGTCCTTAAGAATTTGACATGCAGCCCACTCTGATTCTCAACAAGTGCTTTGAAATTGAAAATTTTTTCAAACACTTCACTTTTCTTTTTCAAAAAGTAAACCCAAGTTTTTCTTGTAAAATCATCTATGAATGTTAAGATATAGTGGCTGCTAGCAAGCGATGGAGTTTGCATCGGTCCACATACATCTGAGTGGACAAGTTCTAAGGGTGCTTTTGCCCTTATGCTTTTCTCGGAAGGAAAGCTTTCTCTGTGTTGTTTCCCAAGAATACAACCTTCACAAAGGCTGTCTGGTTTCTCTATCAATGGTAAACTACTTACCATCCCTTTTTTGTTCAACAGATTAAGACCTCCAAAGTTGAGATGACCAAATCTCAAGTGCCATAACCAATTATCATCTTTTGGTTCGCTTTGGAATGTCTCTTGTACTACTGCTGCTTTCTCTTCACCATTCATCAGATCTGCTCTCATTCTGAGAGGGAACATCCTGTTCCTTGTCATCTTCACTTTAGCAATACACTGTTTGCTGGGTGGTTTATCCATGATGGTACAAACATCATTATCAAAGAAAACATTATATCCCTTATGGACAAGCTGTCCAACACTTAAGAGGTTACACTTCATTCCTGGAACATAATAAACATCCGCTATGGTTTTCTTTGCACCTAATCTTGTTAAAACATTTACATCTCCTTTTCCCATAACAGAAACTTTGCTATCAGTTCCTAGTGTGACTTGTGACTGCACACTTTCATCTAACATAGAAAACATTGCTAAGTTTCCTATCATATGGTTACTACAACCGGAGTCTAGAAACCATAAGTCTTCACTCTTTTCTTCAACCATATTACAAGCTAAAAACAAATTACTTTGACTGCTATTTTCTTTTGTGAAATTGGCACTAGTTTCACTTCTCATATCATTCTGCTTCTTCTTTCTACATTCATTAGCATAATGACCATATTTTTTACAATGGTAACATTGGACATTGGATTTTTCATACCTTTGTCCTTGTGCATCCTGCTGACCATTCTGTTGGCTGCTGCCTTGGCCTTGATGCTGATTTGGATTGTTGCCCCTTCCTTGAGCATTTGCTGGACTGTTCCTTCCACCTCTGTTTTGGCTTCTGCCTCTTCCTCTCTTGTTTCCTCTGCCTTGCCCTCTTCCTCTCTTGTTTCCTCTGCCTTGCCCTCTTCCTCTTCTGAAAGACATCTGGGTCTTAAAGGCTTGCTCAAGAGATGATTTTTCACTCCTACCCAGTCTCTGTTCATGGGTCATCAGTGATGCATGTAGTTCATCCACTGAAAAATTTGTGAGATCCCTAGTCTCCTCTATGGTGGTGACAATCACATCGAATCTTGAGGGTAAACTTCTCAAGAGTTTTTCCACAATCCTTTTATCTTCAAGAGTCTCTCCATGAGATCTTATTTGTGTGACCATTCCAATCACATGAGTGAAGAATGAGTTAATTTTATCTGACTCCTTCATACAGAGAGTCTCAAAGTCTCTCCTCAACAACTGAAGTTTTGTTGTCTTCACTTTCTCCATACCCTGATAAGCTGTCTTGAGAGTTTCCCATGCTTCACTGGATTTCTTGGCTGTTGCTATCCTTGGAAACACACTCTCATGCATAGCTTGATATAAGAAGAAAAGAGCCTTGGCATCTTTCTTCCTATTGCTCTTCAGAATCTCTCTTTCTGCCTGAGTTAAAAGAAGAAACTCCACTTCATTTGTTGGCTCTTCAAAGCCATCCTCAACTAATTCCCATAAGTCTTGGGAGACAAATAATGCCTTCATAGTTATTGACCAGTAGTCATAATTTTTCCCATTAAACATTGGGAGATGGATATTTCCCATACCCATACCTGTGCTGGCTCCAGCCATTCTGCACTCTTAACTATGATAAAAACACTTGACTGTGTGTTTAAAACTAACCAACTGTACTGCAACAGTAACACAAAACTATATAGAGAAATACCTTAAATCCTTTATGGTTGAGTCTTCACACTGCTGGAGAAGCTGCTGCAACAAAGAATTCGTTTCCTTCAGCTTATTTGACCTTCAAATAGCCTGGATTGGCTCTGATACCATGTTGGAATTTTGCTGAATTCCAAAATAATAAAACTTCCTTGCTTAACACAGAGAAAACATTTAAAATTTCATTCAACAGTGACAGAGTTTCACATAAAAAAAATTCTATTAAAAAAAAACTGCTGTTACAGATTCTTCCTCAAAAGAGGGATTACAAAACAAAATATGACTGCTGCAAACACAGTTCAGAAATATCACTCTATCATTCACTGCTGTTACAAAATATTTCACACTGTTGTGTAAAACATAAAACACTCTGTTTTTCTGTCTCTGTTTGAAAAAAATACTCTGCTGTGTGTAATAATTAAAAAAAATTACAGCTCTCTGCCTCTGTATATTAACAAAATATCCCAGATTCAATTAATGCCATTAACTGACATTCAACCACAAAATTCACCGCTTGGAAAAGCATTAATGGTCTCCATTAACTTCTGTCAGCACCGCTTACAATTGGCATTGATGGCAAATTGAATTTGTGGCACCGCTGTTCTTTCTTCCTTTCCGCACTGCTGTGCAATGAAACTGTTGTCTTTTTAAAAAAAAAATTACACTGTAAAATAAAAATTACAGCCACGGCCCTCTTTTTTGTTTTGGCTTTCGGGCCTTTAAAATTTCCAGAACATTTCATTTAAAAATAAAACATATTAGATTAAAAATCTTTCGGGAAATCACATGAAAATATTAGGATTTTATTTTTGGTAATTTATTTATTTGTTTACTTATTTTTATTTATTTATTTATTTTATTTTATATAATATTTAATTCAATTATTTAATTAGTTATTTGTTTATTTTATGTATTTGTCAGTATTTTATTTATTAGTTTACTTCTTGATTATTTTATTTATTTATTCTTTTATATTTATTATTTTATTTTATATTTAATTTAATTAATTATTTATTTATTTTTATCCTAATTGAACGTTATTGTTTTATAGATTAATTTCGTTTATGAGGACTTTGACTTTTATTGGATTTATGTTTTTATTTTATTTCTATCTATTTATTTATTTATATTTTGGGGTCATTTTAGTTTTTGGTTTTGGTTTTATATTATTTTTAGTTTTGACTAGTATTTTTAGGGGTGGGTTTGTTATGTTTTCTGTTTTTATTTCTATTTTTATTTTTGACTAGTTAATTTTGATTTTAACCGTCCTTGGATTTGACTGTTGCTTCTCTCCTCATGGTATAAATAGGTGTGTCTGATCAGCCATTCTTCATTATCCTGATGATGAACTACAGTTGGTAGTTCGAAACGTGTTTTTGGTCCTAAAATTCTCATGTGATTTCCCGAAAGATTTTTAATCTAATATGTTATGGATCACAGAAGCTTGCACTCTTAAAAATAAAACATTATTTATATATATTATAAATATTAAAAATATTTATAATATATATTATTATTAGTAAAAAAAAATTACCGAAGGTCTTTTAAAAACTTTATGAACCTTTACGGATTTCAAAAAGTAAATAAAACTCCTTTTGAAAAAAGCTTTTCGCGTTCCAAAATCGAACACTGACGTAGGCCCAATGTGTGACGCGAAATTCAAATTAAATCCCCCCTGTAAAATTTCGGGTCCGGATTTTGCTTGCTGACGTAAGCTTCAAAATCAACGCGATTTCATGTGTTTTCTCCACGGAAATTCCTGTAGCGTTGCTGCAGTTGAATTTAAAATTCAACAACAACAACAACAACACCTCCTGTTGCAATGCCTGCAATTCACCCTCTCTGCACGCATGAATGACTATGGCACCCTCTTTTGTGAACAGGTACTGGAGCTGAAGGTACTGGTTTCCATTAGGATCGTGGAATTCAACATCAAAAATAGTATCAAATTCCACTGCAATAGTATTCCCCAGCGAGGGCAACAGTTCATTGAGACCTATTGGACTCATCACCCCCAAATAGCCTCCAGGGCTACCCAGAGTGTGATCATCTAGAGCAATAACAAATGCTCATCCATCCCCAATTGAAACAAGAACAAGACCCACATTGGTTACAGAAAAGGAGAAACACGTTTTGAAAGAATAAGAAACTTTTGTATTAGGGTCCAGAAATCTAACTGGTCTATTGTACAATGCCCTACCTGCACTTCAAATTGGTACTCCCAACTCCATGCTAAGGCTCACTGTGCCATTCTTCGGATGAGCATCTTAACCTGAAGTTTGATTCCAAAAAACCCAAGTCCCCTGTTCTATGCCCAAGACCTCTGTTACAACGAGTAGAGTTCTGAGCGAAATACTTCACAATAGGAAGCAAAAGAAACATCGCAAAATTGCTTCGCTTTAGACTGATAATTTTCTGTGCGAAAATTCAACTGCGGACAGTAAAACCATAATATCAAACACAACCAATCGAAAATGGAATTTGAACATGAGGATTTATAACCACAGAAAACCCTCTCCAGGTTAAAAGAATTCCGGAATGGCTTTAAGATTCTACTAATGAGCGCTTACAACACCATAGAAATTACTGTCACAATGAAATCTGCTGGAAGCAAAACCCTTGTACAGTTTCTACATTTCCACAGTGGAAGCAAGAATCTTGCTATCTCTCATGATCTGGTTCTGTGGTCAAATCCTTTGCTATGGCTGTCTTGTTCTGCTAAACGTGGATCCGTCTTAGCTTTGGCTATGGTTCTCATTTAGAATCGTGGCTATCTGATCTTGTTGTGGCTTTGAATATACAAACTTGTTCAATAGGAAAATGTTGACTCTCCTATATATAGGAGCTTCAATGGGTGCTCTCAAACACTTTTTTGGGCAGCTTTGTTTTGTCTCTGATTCAAGGCAGAACTATGTTGGCCTTGGTTTTTTAGTCCTTGGAACTTAGTTCTATCATATTTTCCATCCTATCCCCAGTTTGCTACCGAGAAAGACATAACTTCACGATATCAAAATTGACTATTTTTGGCCATTTATCTTTAGTAATGGTACAGCCTTAATTTGGTGCATTCGTACAGTATCTGAAGAGCACTCTCAAGCTGTTATTCAATATTTTAGCATAACTACTACATTTAACTGCCATGCTCTAATATTTATATCAACCATAAGCATTCTTAAGGTAGTTTCACGTTTGTGAAGCAGAAGGAATGCTTCTGACAGCTTCTTATCATAGTGGT
This sequence comes from Pinus albicaulis, assembly GCA_034641835.2. NCBI lineage: Eukaryota > Viridiplantae > Streptophyta > Pinopsida > Pinales > Pinaceae > Pinus > Pinus albicaulis. The sequence continues at coordinate 1,222,852,749 of CM076581.1, read as the reverse complement.
ACAATTCTGTCCGCAGTTTATCTTTTATAAACCTCCAATTTTCCAAAAGTAGTAGAGACTACAGTTTGCATCTGAAATTTTGGACAAATCTGTTTAGTATTCTACAGAAAATGCATTAAGAATAAAAAAGCCCACAATTTGTAAAAAGCCCACAATTTTGTAAAAAGCCCACATTTTGTAAAAAGCTCACAATTTGTAAAATGCCCACTTTTATTTTCTTTTTGCTTATATATTGAGCTCCCATTGAGTTCAACAAGTCTTGCGTTTTCTACACCATTGAGAGAGATTTATTGTTTTCTTTATAGGATAATTTGCATCAATGGAAGAAAACATTGGAGCTGGAAAAACAATTCAAAAGGGTGAAAGGGGTGATGGCGGAGTTTATTGCCCTTGTAAAAAATGTTGTATGAGAAATAATGTTAGAGTTTTAATAGCAACAGCAACAGTGCATTGTAGGAAATATGGGCACATTGATGGTGGATCTAATGACTATCGTCCCATGGTAATTAATTATCTATCTTCATTTTGATTATATCGTAAAATTTTATATTATTTTAAATTTTTAATATTTTTTATATGCGCACTAATGTTTAATTATTAATGTTTGTAATTTTCATAAAGGCACAGTTGCCCCCCAACTTTTTGCAGATGATCAACCAGCTTCCACGGCAAAATAGTAGTAGATTAGATGATGTTGCACTAGTACAAGAGAATATTGCAGCAAATATTAGTATTGGAAATGATGTTGTACAAGGTGAAGAACATGAAGCGAATGATGAAGGTAATTTTAATGATCCCATGGAGGTAGATCACGATGACAGTAATGAGACAGTTCACATTAATGATGGGACAAATCAAATGCTCCAAGACTTGTATGGTGAGTCAGATGATGATGGTGGAGATAGCAGTGAGGGTATTTATGATGTACCTCTGATTGAAAGGTCAAGTGAATGACTTTTTGAACACTCAAATGCAACTCTTCTCTCTGCTACATTGTTGCTGGTGAACTTAAAGGTTATGAATAATTTATCGAATAGATGTATGACACAACTCCTAAGGTATGCAATATGTATATATGATCACATATATGTAAATGTTGATTATTTTCCCTTTTTTTAGTTGTAATAAATGTGTAAAATAATAACTTATGCTATTGTTGTTGGTGAACTTAAAGGTTATGAATAATTTGTCGAATAGATGTATGAAACAACTCCTAAGGTATGAAATATGTATATATGATCACATATATGTAAATGTTGATTATTTTCCCTTTTTTTAGTTGTAATAAATGTGTAAAATAATAACTTATAATATATATATCATAGTTATCAAAACTGGCCGGTCAGGATGGCTGGCGGTTGGAACTGGCCTTGCAACCCGGTCAATAGCCTATTCTCACCTGTTTTGGCCGGTTAACCGGACCTAACCGGCCGGTTTATGCATAAACCGGCCAGTTCCATACTTAACCGGTCGGTTAAGTGCTCCTCCATGAGTTGAAAATTCCTCAGTGTCTCCTCCATGAGCTGTAAATTCCTCTATTATACTAGCAACAAACTTGTCTAATAACTCATACTCAACACCTTATAGTAGCAACAATACACATGATGACTGATAAATACAAGGCTGGCTAGCATAAAATTCCTGGCAGCATGCAACTCATCAAGTGTACTTGATGACAATTTCTGTTCTCAAAACAATCAACAACAACCTTATTTCACACTCAGCTAGGAACTGTCAGACCCTCTCTCTCGAAACCCGGTTCATTAGCTCCACCGATCCGGTCACCGGTTCCGGTTTTAATAACTATTATATATATATATATATATGATTAATAATCTTTACAAGACACTACTTTTTGTTTCTGTTGTAGATTGTTGGGTGAATATTTGTTACCATCGCCAACTACTTTACCTCGAACATATCGAGATCTACGTGCTATTATGAAACACTTTGGAATGGAATATAACACTATAGATGCATGTCCTAAAGATCATATTATATATTATGGAGAACATGCGTTGAAAACAGAATGTCCGAAATGTGGTACCAGTAGATATCGAACGGATCAACTAACCAAAAAGGTGCCTCAAAAGGTTCTTCGTCATATTCCCATAATTCCACGTTTGCAGCGAATGGTCAGGTGTAACAGCATAGCACAGTTTATGGATTTCCATGCAAAGAATAGAAGTGGAGATGGTGTTCTTCGAATGCCTGCAGATGGTTCTGTATTTAGAGAAATCGAGGAAAAATATGTAGATTTTAAAAATGAACCTCGTAATGTCAGGCTTTCGTTGGCAGCCGATGTTGTTAATCCATTCGGAGAGCTTAGATCTACTTACTCGGTGTGGCCTATTTTCGTTATCAACAATAACATTCCTCCTTGGATGTCAATAAAGAGGGAGCACATAATGTTGACTATGATTATTCCAGGTATTTGATACATTATTTCTTTGAATGTAACATTTTCATTTCTCTCGTTGTTTGAATAAATATATATTTTATTTATTTACTTACTTATATATACATATATCATAGGAGTAATTATTATGTACCATAATTTTGAACAATTAGGTAAGTACCAGGTCAAAGATATGAATGTATATATTGAGCCTCTTATCGATGAGCTAATACAGTTATGGCATGGCATCACTATGTATGACATCACTAAACCAATCAAGCAGAAGAGATTTCAATGTCGTGGAATGCTTGTATGGACAATTCATGATGCCCCGGGACTAACACATGTTTGTGGTATGTAATATTTCATTGCACTTTAATATGATACATAATTATCTAAATTAGATATACCATATTGCATGTTTTAAAAATGATCTCATAGTATATTAATTGTTATTGATCCATCTATTGCAGGTCTTCAAACAAAGGGTAGATTTGCATGTCCGGTTTGTGGCCCTAAGATGAAGTATCGTCATTCAGCAGACTTAAAAAAGATGGTGTTTGATGAGTTTAGGCACTTCCTCCCTAGGAACCATAAGTTTCGTACTACTGAAAAACATCTTTTCAATGATAAAGAAGAAACTAGATTAAAACCACGAAGAATGACACCTCAGTTGTGGATGTTGGAATATAACAGAATTAATAATCGTCGAGCAGCTGGTACGTAATGTGTGTGTATATATATATATATATATATATCTATATTGTTTCTTTATGTAATGTTTGGAATTTTTGTTTTAACTAATGAATTTATTTTATTTTATTTTATAATTAATATTGTTCTGATTTATTTTATTCTTTGATATCAAGGTCATCGTCGCCGTGAAGGTACTAATATTGTACTTCCACCTGGAATGAAATGTTATCCTTCTCAATTCGCGAGGTTGCCCTACTATGAGGACCTAAAAATAGCACATTTGTTTGATACAATGCATGTCGGGAAGAATGTGACAGAAATGTTATGGCGAACCATAGATGGTGCACATGAGAGAGATAAAATTGACAAAATTTGTGCTGACATTGAGAAATCAAATCATGTAATGAAAAGTGTGATCGACGGATCAAATAACAATGGAGGTCGAAATTATAATAATATTCCATGGTTATTAACAGAACAACAAAGCAATGATGTAAAAGAGGTCGTTAGAAGAATTAAATTTCCAACGGGTTTTACTTCAAACATAAATAATATCTTAACGAAGAAAGGTGACTTCAGTGGGGTGAAAACACATGATTGGCATACCTTTGTTAAGGTAATTTTTTTGGTATACGTTTTTGTTTGTTATTGCTTGAATACATATTTTAAATTTTCCTTTTTTCTGTTTAATTTGGAAACCAATAACGATTCATTTTTTATTGTTATAGTATGTTCTACCTGTATCTCTCCCACACGACTTCGACAACAATGTCAAACAAGTTATATATGGTCTTAGTAAATACATGAGGTAAGTAGTTTTGATTTATACGCAAAATCTAATTGCTACAATTTATTTTTGTACTTGATGAAATGATGTATTAATTTACTTGTAATGAAATATATATTATGTTTCATTGAAATAACCTTGCGTAATGATTTGCAGATGGTTTTCATTGAAAGAAATCCATCGAGATGAAATAAAGTATTGGAAGAGAGAAATTCCTCGGCTAATGTGTGAAATGCAAAAGTATCTACCTCCAACATTTTTCAATGCACAAGAACACTACTTGATACACCAAGTTGAGGAGATTGAAATGTGTGGACCAGTACACAAGAGGTCAATGTGGATGGTCGAGAGGCACCTGAAATCCTTGAAGGCTTTGGTTAAACAAAGAGCACGACCCGAGGGTTCTATGGTGGAGGGATATGTGGTATATCAATCCATGGTGTATATTAGTCATTATCTTCCTAAATTAGCTGCGCCAGTCATGAAGGCGGTGGATTGCATTTTGGATGTGAACTCCATCAAAAAATTTGAAGAGGAGCACCTGTTGGGAAAAGGTAGAATGAAGAAAGTGAGAGGTAAAAGATTTATTATGTATAATACATATAATGTTTCATTTTTTTACATCATGTATATGATCATTATATTCATTCGGGTTTTATTCTTTCATAGTTTATTAATTAATATAATTTACCATGGTTATAAGTAATATTTATTAATATTGGTGAATTATTGTTTTTTTATTAAGGTGCTCAAGATTATGAGGCGCTACTTTTATACATTGCAAACAATCTTGAGTGGATGAGTGATTGGATTGAAACATGTAAAGCACGTAACGACGGTAGGTTATCATGGCAACTACTGTCTGAATTGATTAGAGAAGCGTATCGTAGTGGAGATGGGAACGTTACGGACAGGGAAATCGATTTAGCATATGTTTTGAAAGATAGAAAGGTAAGCAATTAATTCACCTATTTATAATGTGACAAGAAGTTTGATTTTTCAGTTAATTTTCATGTTGTGTAAATTATATGTTTAATTATTAATTGAGAATGCATCTTTTTCATGTTTGGCATATTGCAGTTGAAACACCACAAGGCTATGTGGTGCAATGGTCGTCAATTTCGCGTTAAACGGTTGGATGATAACAGGAAAACTTCTGATAGTGGGATAACTGCAGTATTCCAGGTCACTAATGTTTCCTCCAGGAGTGACAGACATCCTCGAGAATCTGAAAATAGATATTATGGGTTCTTAGATGATATAGTTGAGTGTGACTTTAATTCCTTCAAAATAGTTTTGTTCGATGTCAAATGGTATAGGCTACGAATGAATGTTCGTGATGATGATAGAACAGTTATTCAACATGACAATGGATTTCCAATGGTTAAAACATCGCAGTTTGAAGCAGGAAAAGATCGCTATGTTTTTCCAAGCCAATGCGAACAAGTCTTTTACTCAGAGGTTCCAAGTGAGAAGGAATGGTCATTTGCTATTAGATATGATCCAAGAGGAAGGCCAGTAGAGTATACTGTAGAGGAAGAAGATGATATTGATCAAGAAGAAGATGATGCAGTGGCAGATGAACAGGAAGATGCATTGACAGATGAAGAAGATATCTTAGAAGATGAACCAGGCATAGGAGATGAGGCAACAATTATTGATGATGATGTCGATGAGGATATTATTGAAAATGACATAATTGATGATGATGACATGGTCGATCATTTCAACACCGTTTCTGAATCAGATGTTGATATAGATGTCGATCAGTTGGATGAAGATCAAGAAGATACAGAAGAATATTGATACAGATGTTATGTTCGAGTATGAGCTCGTCCTTATTTATATCGATTCTCCATTAAATACAGAGCTTGCCATCAAGGACAATAATATAATAGGATACAGGAAACATATTGCCAACATTGTCTTTAAATAATTTACTAATTATGCGGGTTTGTTGCATGTTGTTTGTTATTTCAAACCAATAAATAATGGCCTTACTATTGTTTATTATTTCGCAGGATTCGCAGGATTCATTTGATTCTATCGTCAGGTCTCTGAAAAAGCCAATTAAACACTTAAATAGTCAAGATCTGGAAGACAGGCTATACCCCCACCATAAATTTCTGAAAAACCGGCCTTCAGTTCAGCTTGCTGTGCTGAAGACGAGGGTGGATTTGCATGATCATTTGAATGAAAATGAATCAGATATTCGGGATGCTTTTGAGGGCAGATCCATAATCCCCATAGATGAAGATCCCATTGCTGCAGAATTTCTGTCTGCGTTGAAGCACAAGTATAGTGTTGTATCGGAATACAAATTGGAGGACAACTATACCAAGTCTAAATCAACTGAATCCAGTTCTAGTGCTCTTGAACTTACCGAATTAAAGCCAGAAACAAGATTTACAATCTCTAATGGGAATGGGTATGGTAGTTCCAATATTGGATTGGATGTCCGGAGCTCTGCAATAGGCACTGGACCTGATCGTAATGAACCCCAACTAATTCAATGTGATGAAAATATGGACTTTGATGATGATCGGGAAAACAAGCCAGAGCATTTTGGCAATATTGAAGAAACTGAAGAGGTTTCCTGTGATCGATTGAATCAACTCAGCCATAAGACATCTACTGCAGGCTGGTTTGTATCAGAAGGAGAATCGGTTTTTCTTTCCCATGATGATGGATGCTGCTCTTTTCACGATATAGAAAATTCAGAGGTGTGGAGGTTTTAATTATTGTACTTAATTTTGGGGTTTATGGGTGTTATAATTTATACAATTTGGGCGTATCCTAGAAATAGGGAAAAGCCTAGGGGTTAGATTATTCTCATGGTTTAAATTTCTATATTTGAAATAAAATTCACCAATTTTTGTTTAAAAAAATGATTTGCCTAAATATTTGATGTAGTTTAAATAGGATGTAGTTCATTTCAAAGACTGTTGAAATTTTCTAGAAACTATGATTGGCATTTCAAGAATATTTATGCACTCTTTAAATTTTCCCTTAACATAAAGGGAAGTTGATGTATGAGTAATACTCAGTATTTTTATTTTCCAATCTCCGGGAGAAGGCTGAATATAAAGCTCCATATGGGCTTACCCCAAACATGTGGGGTGATTGCTGGTTGATCAGAGCAGCTGGTTCAGATGGTCGCTCTGGTAAATATGTTGTGGCAGCATCTGCAGGTTGTACATTGGACTCGGGTTTCTGTTCATGGGACTTTTATAGTAAAGAAATTATGGCATTCCATACTGAATCAGAGGCCTTCACTTCAACGTCCAGTACCATCTCTCCAGTTTTGGCAGAGAGGGATGTCTCGGGGAGAAATTTTGGCTTTGCAAATGTTGTGCCAGAGAATCAAAATTGGTGGTACGGGCCATGTGGGCCTCTTATGGTATCTACTGCTAGTGCCCAAAAGACAGTTAATATTTATGATATTCGTGATGGAGATCCTGTGATTTCAATGTGTTTGTTTTGAAAGTTTAGGTTTCATAGTAAATCATCAATGGGCTCTAAAATAAGGCCACACTGAAATCTTGGATACATGTTTCATGCCAAAATCAGTTGTATCTTCCATAAATACACAATCTTGGACCACTCTGTATAAATCTGCTTCTTGGACAATATTACATCTCCCTCATTATACAGGTGGTGTTCTTACATGCATAGCAAAGGTATTGTTTTGGCAATCATTTTTTAAGTCACTAGATATTGTGGGTACAAGGATCTAGGGTCTCCACATGAAACTGTGTTGCCCGGAGACTCACTCTGCCTGTCCTTAAATTTGTAAACATAGTAGTATGCCAATGCTTCTTTCATTTTGTATGCATAAGACGATTTTTTGTCAAATTCCATAATTGTTTTTATGTTTTATCCATCCCAGTTTTGTTGTGAATGCACAGGTTTTTGGCTCAACACATATTTGTTATATCTTTGTACTTTTCCTTTACTAACTATTTGAAATTTCTAGTTATATTTAGAGGTGTCTTTTAAGGGATGAGGGGAATTACTTGGATTTAGTGCTGCCAGGCTTATCATTTATTCTCCAAATGAAGCCCTTTAATCTGTAACACTATATGCGCATGCAGCTCACTTGTTAAAATATAGTTGATACAAAACGTTGTACATGAAGCCTGGAATTGTGTACATTCCTGGAATATATTAATTTGCAGGCATGCTTAAAAGAGAGATAGGTTTTGATAAAATCAAAAACCATGAACATGAAGAAAAATACGAGGCAAACGTTGTACATGAAGCCTGGAATTGTGTACATTCCTGGAATATATTAATTTGCAGGCATGCTTAAAAGAGAGATAGGTTTTGATAAAATCAAAAACCCTGAACATGAAGAAAAATACGAGGCAATTATTTTATACAGATAGAACCAAGACACTATCTCCTCATTAATAACAAAACCTCAGTCCAAAAATCATAAGTACAAATTCTAGAAGTCGAAAGTTGAAAATTTCTGAAATGGAACCAGGCCCTTTTCAAAAGAATAAATTTAGTAAAAACGAGGGTGAATAAAGTTATCAAAATTTCCACATACCGTGTTAGCAAGGAATGACTATGAGTCTTGAGCAGTGAGACTGAGGAATTGCTCCTTTGCTGCAGGTTGCAGTTCTCTTCTCCAACACGATGAAAAGAAAATTCTTAGCTTTGGAGTCTGAAGCTCGAGTCACAACTTGGAAGTTGGTAAGGAAAATTATCAGGGTTTTTGCCAGTTGGCTTGGAGTTCGCAGCCTAATTAATTTTCTTTAATGCATTTCCTTCAATGCTGCGCCAGTTTTCACTGGCTAGCAACCTTTACAATAAAATTTATTAGACCCGTCACGCTACGAGGAAAATTTGACGTGATCACTGATCATTGATTTCTTATTGTGATAACAAACATTGGAGATTTACTGTCCTGTTTTAAAGTTTTATATTTTTTTTTAAAATTGAAACCACCGTCGGCATACCGACGCCTTGTAAGCGTCGCTCTTTTGACGTTTTGAACGATTTCCATTTTCGTCGGTCTTGTGACGTCCGTCGATATTGCGACAGCTCTAGAAACGTCCAAAATTTCGGACCACATTTCGTCGGAATTGCGACAGTTATTCCTGGCGTCGATATTGTGACGCTTATGGAAAGCGTCGGTCTTGTGACACTTTTGCAATACGTCGGTCTTGTGAAAATTTTGTATGGCGTCGGAAATGCGACAGTATAAAGACGTCGGAAGAGCGACGAGTGTTTGGAAGCGACGGGAAGTGTCGGTAGTGCGACACTTTGTATAGGCGTCGGAATTGCGACCGCACGAGAAACCACGTTTTTTCTGGCCTCGAACTGTCGCTCTTGCGACGACTGGCCGACCTCGAACTGTCGCTCTTGCGACGACTATGTGTCGGAGACACTTTTGCAATACGTCGGTCTTGTGACACTTTGTATGGCGTCGGAAATGCGACAGTATAAAGACGTCGGAACCGCGACGTTCAAAACGTCGGACCAAATTTCGTCGGAATGGCGACATTTTACAAACGTCGGTTTGGGAGGCGTCGGAAGAGCGACGAGTGTTTGGAAGCGACGGGAAGTGTCGGTAGTGCGACACTTTGTATAGGCGTCGGAATTTCGATCGCACGAGAAACCACGTTTTTTCCGGCCTCGAACTGTCGCTCTTGCGACGACTGTGTGTCGGAAAAGCGACGATTTGGCCGTCGGAATTTCCGCCAAATGTACTAGTGCTTGATCTCTCACTAGTGTATCAAACAGTTACAACTAGCACAACTGGGTTTAACTCACTTAACTAAGTTAAACTGATTACAAATTGCATTAACTAATGCCTCACTACACTTCGAACTCTGTTACAACTAGAATTACTCTGCATGCCTCACCAACTACCCTCAACTTGAAATTCATGAGTTAACTGAGTTTATCGCACTCAGTTTATCGGAAGCATGCGACAGCTGGAGATAGAACAGGGACAAGTGCAGATGAGGGAAACACACAGCAGAAGACAGAAAGTAGAACACGTAGATAACAGGAGAGAAGCCGGGAGAAGGCGAAGTAGAGCCACAGAGGAACTGATAGTCGCACGAGCGGGTGAATAAATAACAGTCACCCGGCTGAAACAAGGAGGATGTTGAAGATGTTGCGAGGCTCGAGACAGGGAAAGATGCACAGAGCAGCTGCAGAGGAATCATGCATGTCCTTCCTATGGCTCTCTATCTTCTCTATTCTACCTTTCTATTCTGAAATCCATCTATATCAGATTTGTAAGCTATCAGTGAGAATGCCATGTAATCATGTGCTCTGCCAAGAGATTAATATAATGGAAGGTTGTTGTCTCAATAAGATGTCTATGTGCTCGTAATGTGTTTATGCTGGTTTAAAATTTTATTTGCAAATGTATGAATGCTTATTAAGTAATCTTGTGTATATAACTCTGTATATGTAATGGATGCGTTGTCCTTCATTAGTTGCGGGTTTGTTCCTTGCCATTGATCTCATCCCCTTCTGCATGTGGTTGCGGCACGCCTCGGGTGAGACGCACTGCTCCCCAGAGCAGGGTGAAAATTCCGGCGTGTTCCTAGACTACACCGGACCCCTTTGTTGGCCACAACTCTTGAGCCTGGGTCTTGTCTGCGAGACCTGACTTCTCGCCAACAAATGGTTCCGTTGCCGGGACCTGAATGTTCTGAGGGGATCTAGATCATGGTATCGAGGATTTTTGAAGGAGCGATACGGCGATGGTGGGATGATCATCTTGACCAGTTCATTGTTCAGCAAGCAGAGCTGACCAAGAAAAAGGAGGCGGCGATCAAGGAGCTTGTTCTCTTCTCTGACTCAGCCAGTGATACGTACGAAATTTTCTGGGGAAGGTTCCCTACGGACCTTTACAATTGGTTGCGGAGGTTGCGAGCGACGGTGCCCCAAGAAGGCTTGCGGAAGATAAACCGCAGGTGGGCGCACGTAGATCTGGTGGCACTGCATCGGGTAGACACTGAACTAACCCGTGCAGTGGATTTCTAGGTAAGGACCACGTTGGAAGGATACACGGTGGAGTTTGCTACTGAGTGCTATCAATCCTTCTCGAAAGCCGAGGCCGTTTTCCACTCAGGGCTAAGAGGGAAGGTGCTGAAAGAGATTCCGCTGTGGGTCAAGGCTCTGATGGTGGACGAAGGGTTGATTGAATTCCACAAAACGAGTATGGAAGCGTAAACCTCCCGTGCTGGGGGAAGGGTTGAGGGAACTGATGCTGTGTAGAATGTGAAAGTGGGGGTGGGGAATGGATGTTGAGGCCGCATGCAAGTTGCGGGAGCGACGTGCACATCGGTGGGCACAGATCGCCGATAGGTGGCGAAGAAGGGTAATGAGAGATTTGAAGAGAAGAGAGACCGAGAGGAAAAATCAGAAGGAGGCGCCTCAGAGGACGGGAATTATGGGTTTGGATACCTAGGAAGGAAACGGGACAGCAGTGGAAGTGCAGTGGGTGCATGGGAGCCCAGCGACGCGAGAAAGAGAGATTGTGACTAGCGAAGATAATGGAAAGATGCAGCCTGAAGAGAGTTCCGATGATGAATGGCACGACGTGATGCAATGGATGTTTCAAGATCAGACGACACCCACCCCTCCAGGTAGCCCTACTTCTCACCTTCTGCATGGCCAGGATCCCGACCTTCCCCTAGTACTGTATCAATCTTTAAGTAATATTTTTATTCAGTTACAAGCATTGAGTCGGTCATACAATAGTTCATCAGTGTCAGTAACGCCAGGTAATAGCAGCGGTACTAGTAGTGGTATTTTTCCTAGTGGGACCGTTACGCAACCAGGACCTGGAGGCTTTATCCTGGTCAATTCTTCGCAAGTACACATGGCTGGATCTTTCACCCGGTATCCAGAGTTTTCTGCCCGGGGCAATGATGATGTAGAGCAGCACTGGTACCTATGCGAAGCCATCTGGAGGGCTCGCCAAACGCCATATGCTGGGAAGTTAATAGAATTCCAAACCACGCTCAGAGAGAGGGCTCTGCGATGGTTTATCAAGTGGTCCGAGGCTCATCCTAACCCTGTAATTGCGGACGTGAAGCGGCATTTTGTCCGCGAATTCAAGCTTCCCCAGACAGACCATCAGGGCCTGTCAGAGCTGTGGGAAATTAAGCAGAAGGAAGGTGAGACCGCGTGGGAGTTGATGTGGCGATTCAAGGACACGATCGGGAAACTTAGCTACCCGATCGATCCAAACCACCAGAGGGACTGGTTCATCAAGGCTCTGCTCCCCTTGACACGAACCCCCCTCACTCAGCAGAAGATTGATAACCTGCAGGACGCTTTGGAGCAGGCCATGAAGATTGAAGCCATGGCGGGCTACCCCCAGGAATATCGGGGGGGGGCGGCCCCGCAAGATCCTTCTTTGATAGGGTTGCAACACCAGATTTCCAGCTTGACTGAAAAGCTCAAGGAGCTTCAGCCAGTGAGACCAGCGCGACCGAATGTTTGGTGTACTCATTGCCTGGTCGAGGGCCACGTAGCAACCGAGTGTCCTCGGTTGCGCGGCGCAGGAGCAGGACCCTCGGTCGCAGCAATCCAGGGGGGTCCACCACCAGGGGGTGGCGTGGCGATGAACCCGCAGGGATTCTACCAGCCGCAACAGACTTACGCAGGGTTCCCACCGCAACCGGGTTCCTCCACTACGGAGTACTGCGAGATTTTCCGGGCGCTGGGGCATCCTCCTCGGATGTGCCCGATATTACAAAAGTACTCCACGGTCCCGAATAATGTATACTACGAATTTTGTGTGTCCACGACTCACAACACTGAGCAGTGCAGGGCGCTTGACGCACTTGCGGATCGACTGGATCGTCCCTCGTACAGGGTGAACGAGGCTCCAAGGGGAAGAGGTGGCGGAGGCATGCGGGGAGGCCGCACAGGCGGACGCGGTCCGGTAAAATGTTACAACTGTGACCAGGAGGGTCATGTGGCTCGAGAATGTCCCCTTCCGCGACGACCCTAGTGTTCCCAGTGCCGGGTCAATGCCCACGCTACAGAAGACTGTCCGGAACTCATCAAGAAGTGGGAAGAACGGGCGAGGCAGAGGGGAGCAAATCTGATAAACTCAGAGCCGCGAGGGACCGCCACCCCAGACTTGCAGAACGTCGCAATCGTGACGAGGGGGGGAAAGAAGACTGGAGAGGATGCCCACGGGAAGGAGCCGGCACGAGTGGTTCGGTCGGCATCACCGAAGAAGTTGATCAGGCCCGAAGTCCAGAAGAAGTATTTCCAAGAGGCAGTTGAGGCATTCGCCCAGTTGCGGAACGAGGGAGGTTTGGAGGAGCCCGTGCTGCTGGAATCTGGTGCGCAGAACGTCGCAGGTACGGTGGTCGAGGATTGGCTCCGGCTATTCCTCAGGTTTGTCGACAGCGTTGCACTGCGGCAGCAGCTCAAGTATGCTTTGGACGGAGCACTGCAGGGGCGCACAGAACTTAGAGATCCGGCGGACGCTGGCCCTCAATACGTGCAGCGTGTCAAGCGGAACAAGCAACGAACAGGCAAAGAATTCCGGCTTAACACGCAGGTCGCAGGGTTCCAAATCAGCGACACCATGTTGGACTTGGGGTCCGACGTCAACATTCTGCCACGAAAGACATGGGAGGCTCTTGGAAGGCCACGGCTGGCCTACTCACCTATCCAACTCAGGATGGCGAACCAGTATTGCATTTTTCCAATTGGCCGGCTCGAGGGCGTCGAGGTCGACGTTGCGGGGGTGAAGACATACACCGATTTTGAGGTTATTGATATCATGGGTGACAAGGATCCCTATCCTGCCTTACTCGGCATTGATTGGGCTTTTGAGAATTACGCCATCATCGACCTTAAGAAGGAGCTGATGATCTTTGAGGATGGGGAGGTACGGGTCACCCAGCCTCTCGACCCGTATCAGGGCCCGCGATATACAGAAACGGTGGACAATCGGGAGGATGCTCAGATGATGGACCATCTCTATCAGATGACTGCAGGAAAGCGGGACGATTATATTAACCCGACCGCGACTGGCTCCGTCAGTTGGCGGAGTGTGCAGAGCTCGGAGCTCGGATCCGAACTCGCTTGGGAAGACTGGCAGCAAGGGGGGTATGAGACCACCACGCGGAGATGTGCCTCCATTGCCCAAGTCCGATGGGTAGGGACTGAGATCCGCGGATATCCCACCTTGTCGAACATGCGGGCAGTCAATACTTTTATTACCAAGGTGGAAGACATGGTCCCAGCTGAAAGCCGGATGCCACTTTTGGATGTGGCCTTGCAGTCAACATCGGCACGGTGGTGGAAAAATCACCGCAACACTCTGTTGCGATGGGAGTGCGTGGTGGATGCTCTGCGGGCACGCTTTAAAGAGGACGAAGGACCCTGCAGTACGCTTACGTATCATGGAACTTCCGACCCGCGACACCATTTGCGGGCCTGCGAGGAACAGTGGCGTAGCACCCGGTACCCTGAGGAGCTTTGGGTCCACAGGTTTATCCACTCCCTAGGTACAATTCCCCAGGCCTGGTACCTGGAGGAAGAGCGAAAACGGGGCACTTGCTCTTGGCAGGCAGTCGCGGACAAGTTTGTGCGGTGCTTCTTGTTCGAAGGGGAGACGGTGCAGGAGTCTCAGGCCCTACAGGCAGTCAAGGAGGTTTTGTTTTTCAGACTTCCCGAGCTTGATGGGGGCCCGGTGGTGTCACGACATGAGGTCAGGCGTGAGTTAGTTTGCCACCGGATTGACGGTGATCTGGAGGACGATAGTCTGGAGGACCTCAGGCATCTCTATTTTGACGAAAGGGAAGGCGAGAGGAGCATCAGTGAAGAGCCGACGATTGAAGGAGTCCATCTACAGCCCCTAAAGACAAAGAAGCTGAACATTGGAACAGACGAGAGACCCAAGCTCGCAACGGTGGGAGATTACTGGGACGAGGAGACAACAAAAGAAATTTTCAGCCTCCTCCGGGAATACGAATATTTGCTCCCGTCTTCGGTTGTGGACCTGAAGGGGATCAAGGGGGATCTGGGCGAGATGCGCATCGCGTTGAAACCAGGGGCCAGGCCGGTGAAGCACCGACCCTACCAGTTGAACCCATGTATCAATGAGAAGGTCAAGATGGAGATTGACAAGATGCTAGCTGCAGGTCTCATCTTTCTAGTAGAAGAAGCAAAGTGGGTGAGTTCCATTGTCATCCAGAACAAGAAGGACAAAGCGGAGATCCGTGTCTGTGTAGTTTACCGGAGCCTGAACAATGCCTGCATCCACGATCCGTTTCCCACTCCCTTCAGCGATGAAGTCCTAGATCACGTTGCGGGAAACGAAGCTTATTCATTCACTGATGGGTTTTCGGGTTACCATCAGGTGCGCATTGCCGAGGAAGACAAAGCAAAGACGACATTCACCACTGAGTGGGGATCATTCACATACCACGTTATGCCGTTTGGTCTGAAGAACGCACCGGCTGTGTTTTCCCGGATTGTCATTGCTGCTTTCCGGGAGTACATTCATAAGTTCTTGGAGGTCTACATGGACGACTGGACCATCTACAGCCTGTTGAAGAATCACGCCTCCCTGTTGCGTGTTATGTTTGACCGGTGTCGACAGCTGCAGATTTCCTTGAACTTGAAGAAATGTATTTTTGCAGTTCCATTCGGCACACTCTTGGGCCACGTGGTGTGCAAGCAAGGGTTCTGCGTTGATCCCGCCAAGGTCGCAGTCATCGTCCATATGGAGGCCCCCGAGACTGTGAAGCAGTTGCGAGCACTGCTTGGGCACACAGGGTATTACAGGCGGTTTATTCGCAACTACGCAAATATTACGGCCCCTCTGGAGAAACTGTTGCGGAAGTCAGAAGTGTTTCAGTGGACGGCGGAGTGCAGGAAGGCACTTGACACCTTGAAGGATAAGTTGGCAACGGCGCCCATAATTGTTCACCCTGACTGGGATAAGCAGTTCCACGTGCATATTGATGCGTCCGGTATTGCACTTGGAGCTGTACTGGCGCAACCCGGGGAGACGACAGTTGACCACCCGGTGTACTTCGCCAGCCGTCGATTATCGAATGCAGAGAAGAACTACACCACGACCGAGCGGGAGGCGTTGGCGATGGTGTACTCCCTCTAGAAGTTCCGCCACTATCTTCTGGGTGGCAAATTCACATTCTTCACGGACCACTCTGCATTGAAGTATTTGGTGAATAAGCCTGTGTTGGAAGGAAGAATCTGTCGTTGGCTACTACTTTTCCAGGAATTCACGTTTGAAGTGATTGTGAAGCCTGGCAGGTTGAATGTTGGTCCCGATCATTTATCCAGGTTGGATACGGGAGAGAATGAAGGATCGTTGGACGATCAGCTGCTGGATGCCGACCTCTTTCGAGTCGAAGCAGTACCAGATTATCTGGATGACATTGCCACTTATCTGACCTCGGGACAGTGCCCTCCGGATTACACCCTGCTTCAGAAACACCACCTGGTTGTCCGGGCGGCCGACTACCAATTAATCGCGGGGCAGCTGTACAAACTGGGACTTGATGAGGTGTTGCGCAGGTGTGTTCTCGACCATGAACGGGAAGTAGTGATGTGGGAATGTCATAGTGGTGTTGCGGGAGGGCATGTGGGTGTGAAACCCACCGCAAGGAAGGTGCTCCAAGCTGGCCTGTGGTGGCCAATGGTACATACTGACTGTAAGGCCTATGTGAAGCGTTGCGATGTTTGCCAGCGAACGGGAAGGCCTTCGCACCGGGACGAGCTTCCGCTACACCCAGTGCATGTGTTGCGGCCATTTGAAAAGTGGGCTCTTGATTTCGTAGGTCCCATTGCCCCGGTCGCCAGACACTCCAAGGCACGGTACATCATTACCGCCATGGATTACCTCACTCGGTGGGCTGAGGCAGCAGCGGTACGCGACTACTCGGTAGAGACCGCTGCCCGGTTCATCTTTGAACACATCATCAGCCGTTTTGGCTGCCCACGGAGCTTGACCAGCGATCAAGGTACGCATTTCATTAATGCCACGGTCAAGTCACTATTGGACACATTTATGATTCAGCATCATAAAAGCAACCCATACCACCCACAGGCCAATGGTACTGTGGAAGCATTCAACAAGATTCTCGAAAAGGGCTTGACTAAAATTTGCAATGCTTAGTGCGACGATTGGGATGAGTGCCTCCCAACGGCATTATGGGCCTACCGGACCACAGTGAAACGTTTGACCAACCAGACACCATTCCAGTTGGTGTATGGCCGGGAAGCTATGATTCCCGCCGAGTTCACTGTACCCAGTCTTTTGATCGCAACGTCCCTTCAATTCTCGGACGAGGAGTCACTTCGGGAACGCCTCCAGGAACTACAGGAGCTGGATGAGGCCCGATTCCTGGCGGAATTCCACCAAAAGGTTCAGAAGGCCAAACAGAAAGCGTGGCACGACCGCCACATCAAAACCAAAGCCTTCCAAGTTGGCGGCAAAGTTCTCTTATATGACAGTCGGTTCCAGAAGTTTCCAGGCAAGCTCCAGATGCACTAGTTGGGACCCTACTTTGTCATCGAGATCCGCGACTCCGGAGCCGTTCGGTTGGCATAGCTGGACGGAACAGTTCTTCATGGGTGGGTGAATGGCGCACGCCTGAAACCCTACCAGGAGTAGGTACCTTTCACTTTTCATCAATAACTCTCGCAACCAAGAGAACCCGTAGAGTAGCTTAGTCGAATAACTCTCCCGCAACCGGGATGAGCGTAGGGAGTCTTTTCCGTTCATAGGCAGTCTGTCAAATAAATGGTCAGTTGCGGGTACTTCACCGCAACCCATTGTGGTCGGGGCGAACCAGTCCAGCGTGTCACAGCGTCAGTCCAGCGTGTCGTTCGCGTAGGATCCATCCCCGTGCCAGTGTCAGTCCAGGTCATTTCCATCAGTCCTTTTGTCAGTCCGTAGGATCGCTCAGATCTGCGTCATAAATTACCATAACTAGACAGTAATCGTACCGTAATCATTTTCCATCACCCGCAGTTCCCTCAGCCGTCGTGCCCGCCCATCTCCCCATGACGCCGTCAGCAATTGTCAGATTACACACAGGCATGCGATTGATCGCACGATTATCGCAGGCAAGAAAGATAGCAAGAATTAATTGTCGTTATGGAGTCTCATCAACTCCGCGCATGCCAGTAGATGACATAACTTGCATGAAGGCTATCAGCACGAGAATGACGGACCAGTTCAATTTGGAAGTAGCAGCGACTTCAGAGAAATTGCAGCCTCAAAGCGCACCGCACCCAGAAGGAAACTCCAGAAGAATCCTCCAAGTTTACCAGCGCCGCGCCAAGATGCCGAGGGCTCTCCTATCTATCCCCGAACCAGTGTTGGACAGCCGAATTCATCGCGTAGAGTCGCTAGTGGGCAAGTATGACAATGCAGCATGTATGGACGCCAACCTGTCTGACCCAGCTGAATTCCCTCACCTCCATTGACAGACCTACATGGAGCATCATTATACGCCAGGCAGCAGCTCCAACAGTCGGATGCGACCCGAATTCAGGGGCATACAACAGTCGTCCTTGATGCATTTGAGGACTCTTCCAGTTTTCAGAACTACGAGACCGGCCCTGCAATGCACCCGGTTCCTCCTCAGTCGGATATAGAACGGGTCCCTGTGGCTCAATGAGGAAATTCCAATTCATGACGAAGACCTTCATCGGCTTACAGGGCTGTCTCAAAATGGTGCAGATGTCTCCGCTGCCAGCCAGACATCCTCCAAGCGCGCCCGAAAGTCAGGTGACTCAGACCTGTACACCAAGTATGGCAGTCGCCGGGGGGGCAAGGGTGCCAAAATTGATTTGATAAATAAGCCATAAATTCGGTTTTCTTGCTACCTTATCGCTAGCAAGACGATGCGGCACTACACGAAGGGAGAGTGCACTCTGGACACAATCTCCATTGCGGAGCACTGCATCCAGGGCGTCAGGTTGAATTGGTGCTCTTTTGTGCTAAAAGAACTCTTCGCGGCCTGCGAAGAGAACTACAAGCGAACCACCAGTTTCATTTACGGTTACTTGATTTTAGCTTTCACCATGTGGAAATGGCACCTTCCTCCCATCCAGATGCCGGCGGAGACTACCGCGAGCCAGCCTCTCGCGATGAAATACACCCCCTGGCAGGTGTCTTCGGACCCCAGCACCAAACAGGTGAACGCGGAGGCGTTTCAGGCGTGGTACGGGATGATGACAGATGTGGTGACCAACTAGCAACGGGTGCCCAGGCACCTGTTGGATGAGTATAGTGAGCAGGTGTGGTTTGGGGACATCCACAGGCACACCTTCCTCTGGCCAACTTGCGTGTCAGACACCACCTTCCACATGGCACCCCTCAGATTCCAGTTGAATGATGACACCTTTCACCGTGAGGTCTCTGCGTGGCCGGGGGTCGTCAAGCACGTCCGCAACGGGATCACCCGCTATAACTTTGAGCGGATGCTGCCGGCACAGCGGCCTGCCGCGACCGGCGCAGCGGGGTCCTCACAGGTTGCGGTAGAACCTCCACAGGATGCAGCTGAGACCGCACCGGACCTGCCCGAATCGCTTGTCCCCATCGTACAACACCTCAATGCCCAGGTACGATGACTTAACGTGGTAACCCAAGTTGCTTCAAGTGGTGCTCCTTTATTTCCCTCCTTTGCTGAATTTCAGATCAGTCGGTCTCGTGCTCCCTCCAATACCACCCCTCTCATTTCTCCCATTCCCACCAACCTGTTCACCTCTGACACCCCTATCATCACACCGATGGGCGAAACGGGCCCAGAACCCGATTCATCAGACCCCCTTCCATCCAAGAGGGCCCGCATTGCTGTCACTGATCCCATGGTGGATCTTACCAATGATGATCCACCAGCCACGCCACTCCCAGGAGCGTTGATTCCGAAGGAACCTCTGATCGATCCGTCAGAGTTCCTCAACATTCGCCTCCCTCATACCCCTTTCACCCCATCCACCGCTCCCTCCACCAGCCGTCCACCGGCCACCTCCTCCAATCCATCCAACTCATCGGCCACTGTCTCAGATCCTCTCATCCAAGAACTTTTCGGAGGTGACCACGGGGTGGAAGTCACCTCCAGTACTGCAGCCGTGGTACCGCCGGTTGACCCCGTGGCCACTCCCCAGGATCCTCCCTCTACTATATCTACCAGGTTAACAAATGGTGGGGTTGATTCGGCTGACCGTCCCCCAGACCAGACCATGCAGCAAGACCGGCCGGAATCCGATATGGCCACCTCGATGCAGCAGCAGACGCCGGTCCAGCCTCCAGAGACCTCAAACCGATCAGTGGCCAGTGGCCAACCTTCACAGGAGCGGGTGCTGGAGCAGGGCACACCCAGCACGACCAATGCAGAACCATGGAGTACAGCGCAGCTGTACCTACTCATTCAGCGGGCGGCCCTCAAGGCCGAACAGATTCACACAGAGCTGGAGCAGCGGTGTACCGAGCAGCTTAATCAGATCACGGCGCTTACTGAATAGCGCAATCAGCTGACTAGGGAGAAAACCTACCTACAGGAGCAGGTCATCGTTGCTGCTCAGGCGTTCTCCGACTTATGGCCCGCTGCAAGGGCTCATTATGCCCCACTTCCTGCCAATATAGCGGAGGACAATGTAGCAATCCAGGCTCACCACCTCCGGGTTGTTTTCACTGATCTATGCAGGGAGAACCAGGAACTCCAAGCGGCGTTAGCCGCACGGCCTACCCTTCCAGACCCACAGATTGTCCATTCAGAACAGGTGACTGCCAAGCAGACTCAATCAGTTAGTATGCAGGCAACTCTCCATTCCACTGCGGCCGCGGCTTCCGCCCTTCTGCGGAGTCTGCAGGAGTGCTCACTCGCTCTAACTGTCAAGACGCAGCCTATCTCTGCCCAGCTGCAACAAATTTCCCGTGACATTCAAGAGACCGTGGACCCAGCAAGGTTAGATCAGCTCTATGCCCAGGCGGACGAGCTGGAAATTCAAATGCAATAGACTGAGGCTGACACAGCAATGGCTAAACAGGTCATCCGAGAGATTCGTCCGCCCATTCGCGCCAATGCTGACTCCATCCAACAGCTGGATGCCAAAGCCGAAACCCAGCTTGCCACGCTGTTCGGGGCTGCCCCGACGACTATAGATGAGGCCGCCGCCACCCGGATCTCTGAAGAAGCCGACTTGCTTGTGCAGGAATGGAAGCAAGCAGTGGCGGACTTCACCGGGCTTAGAGATACAGCGCTCCGCAGGGTCCCGGAGTTGGGGCCCTTGTTTGAACAACCGCACGGCGGAGCACAGCAGGAAAGGGCGCAGGGCGAGGGCACAGCAGAACAGAGCACGGGAGCCAGCGGGGCAATGGAAGTAGAGACGGTTATTTGTGATTGACTCGGGGACGAGTCAAGGAATTGTGGTCGGGGCCTATTGGGGCCCTTGTTTTTGTTTAGTTTTGAAATCTTGGCTAAGACATTTTGAATTTTTGACCCTTTTTGAGTTGCGGAATGAATACACATGGCAACCGCGACTGCGCCGCAACTACCAAGAGTCGCGGAGCTATCAAGGTGGCGCGGAAGCATGCGATAGATGGAGATAGAACAGGGACAAGTGCAGATGAGGGAAACACACAGCAGAAGACAGAAAATAGAACACGTAGATAACAGGAGAGAAGTCGGGAGAAGCTGAAGTAGAGCCACAGAGGAACTGATAGTCGCACGAGCGGGTGAATAAATAACAGTCACCTGGCTGAAACAAGGAGGATGCTGAAGAGGTTGTGAGGCTCGAGACAGGGAAAGATGCACAGAGCAACTGTAGAGGAATCATGCATGTCCTTCCTATGGCTCTTTATCTTCTCTATTCTACCTTTCTGTTCTGAAATCCATCTGTATCAGATTTGTAAGCTATCAGTGAGAATGCCATGTAATCATGTGCTCTGCCAAGAGATTAATATAATGGAAGGTTGTTGTCTCAATAAGATGTCTACGTGCTCGTAATGTGTTTATGCTGGTTTAAAATTTTATTTGCAAATGTCTGAATGATTATTAAGTAATCTTGCGTATATAACTCTGTATATGTAATGGATGCGCTGTCCTTCATTAGTTGCGGGTTTGTTCCTTGCCATTGATCTCATCCCCTTCTGCATGTGGTTGCGGCACGCCTCGGGTGAGACGCACTGCTCCCCAGAGCAGGGTGAAAATTCCAGCGTGTTCCTAGACTACACCGGACCCCTTTGTTGGCCACAACTCTTGAACCTGGGTCTTGTCCGCGAGACCTGACTTCTCGCCAACAAACTTCAACACTACCTCTCAACAAGAAAGGAATGTCCTTGCATATGACATGAACCTTTTGCATGCGACATGAAACTCTTGCATGTAACACTTCTCTAGTGTTTCTCACACATGCAACTCTTGCATGCAACATTTCGCTAGTGTTTCTCGAACATGCGACCTTTTCATGCAACACTTCTGAAACTTAATAGCCTCCAAACAACTGAATCAATATAATGCATCTATCATCAAAGTATTCTGACTGCTGCTAGCTACTGCACATGTCAACTAGATTCTTTGCGTTGTTGACATCTGCATCCATGCACTCTGAACTATTGCCAACTCTGATCTGCGCTTCAGTATCTGACACCTGACACTCTGATTTATGTCCTCTTAACATTTGACTACATCAATCTAACTGATCCTGCTACTGCTTCTCTATGGGATCCTCGTAGTCAGGTTCGATCCATGAGATGCACCATCTCTAGGACCCTGCCCAAATTTCTTCTTGGGATTAATCTTGCATGTCGCCCCACCTTAGACTTAGAGGTATAACTTCCTGCACTCCCTCTTCCCATCTGGCTCGAAATTTCACTGCTTGAGTGGTTTCTGCCACTCCATGATCCTATGCATGTGGTTGCTCCACATCTTGAGGTTCATTCTTTGGAACCAAGAGTTCCTCACTTGCATGTAAATAAAGCTCCCAATCAACGGGAAATTGCATGGCTTTCTCACACTTCCCAATGTTTGGAAGCTCTGTAGAAATCACATCTACATTAATTCTATAGAGATTATTCACATGAATCCCAATCTTCTTGGCTTTTCCTGTTGATTTGTGTCGAAGGAAAACTTTTCCTTCACTGAAAACAACATCATAGCCTCTATCCTCCAACATTGCAACTGAAACTAAATTTTTCTTCAAGCCTGGTACATGCATTACATATTTTAATAAAAATGGTTTACCTGAATATGTCTGGAAAGTAACTGTACCAATCTCGATAGCGCTATACCTTCTGTCATCACCCATTTCAATATGCATCTGGAGGTCCTTCTCCTCCAAGCTACTGAAAATTTATTTGTCTCCCGTCATGTGGAAAGATGCACCACTATCCAAGTACCACCCTGATCCCATCGCACTTGACACCATGCATGCGATCAGTGATAAGTCCAACTCAAATTGCAAGGCCAAAGCCTCACCAGCTGCAGATCCTGAAGCCTTCTTGTTCTTCTTCTTTTGTGGACAATTAGAGGAATAATGTCCATGCTCGTGACAGTGAAAACACTTCACTCTGGACATGTTGCGCTCCTTGCCTTCTTCGCCGATCTCAGATTTGGAATGGAATTTCTTTCCTTTCCCCTTCTTCGCCTTGGAAACCAAAGCACAATATTCTTCATATTAATTCTTAGATGAAGATCCATCTCTCGTATTCCGTCTGAACTCCTCTTGCACCGAATTCAACCAAAGTCGTTTCTAATCTGGCATCTTTTCCCTCCCATTGATAGAGTCCTGATAACTATGCCAACTCTTGAGAAGTCCTATAAGAGTTAGGTTCACCAAATCATCATTAGTGAAAATAATTCCTACACTCCCAAGCTCATCCTGACATTGGACAAGCTTTGTTAAGTATACCGGAATAGTGTCGTCCTTCTCCATATTGATCTTCCTAAGTTTATCGTTTAGTGCCAATTTCCTATGGTCAATGCTGCTCTGAAATAGATCTGTTAAAGCCTTCCACATTGCATATGGAATCGATTTTCCATGGAGACTTGAGACAATGTGGTCTCGTACTCCCTCCTGTAAGATCCTCCTCACCCTTGCCACTTTATTTTTCCATGCATCAAGATTTGCAGCATCTGTCACAACGGGTTTAGGAACATCATTGTCAATGAATTCCTTCAAGCCATTGTCTTTGAGTACTACCTCCATCTTATCCTTCCAAGCAATATAGTTAGAGCTGCACTCGAGTGCATACTCCAATCTCAAATCCATTTCGATCCTGAATGAGCTGTAGCACCGAGAAATTCTTTCTGCAAATTCGAATTCTATTCAATCACAAACTCAGCTCCTCCTTCACTATTGTGATTTACTGTGCTCCAATACCATGTATAAATTATACAACAAGAATGCATATCATGGATTCAATTTGATCTAACAACGTGCTAAAGCTAGATACTGAATCACTTCTACAAATCAATTGCCGAATTAAAAACACAATCGCCAATCACATGAAGCAAAGAAGGATCAATCAAACCACAATACAAATAATCTCTCGAGGAAAGCTTTCTGCTCAAAACCCCACTATCTATATTGTATATTCCACAAGCAATCATGAAACATTTACAATGCACTCTTCTCACAAGAGTCTCCTGCAATCTTCCTATCGTCTCACACTGATCTAGAAAAAATTGGGCCAAAACTTAGCTAATTATCATCTTGTATTCATCCTGCCTTGTTCACGCAATCCCCGATGAATGCAATCCCTATTCTTTAGGAATTTTAGCCTTCCTCAACTGCGCTGAGTATCATGGGCATCCTATGTTGTTTTAACTGCATCTGGGCAGCCTGCTAATATCACAACTGATAGTCACACTTCCCTTTCACCTAGATCTCAACTAGGTCTCCACTGGAAATGACATGCATGCAGCTAATAATATTAAATCCTTAGTTTCAGGTGAGATCACTGATTGTGAATTAAATAATATTTAATTCACTTGATCTCTCACTAGTGTATCAAACAATTACAACTAGCACAACTGATTTTAACTCACTTAACTGAGTTAAACTGATTACAACCTACATTGACTAATGCACCACTGCACTTCAAACTATATTACAACTAGAATTACTTTGTATGCCTCACCAACTACCCTCAACTCGAAATTCATGAGTTAACTGAGTTTATCACACTCAGTTAACTATTACTAGTTATCTTGAGATTAGAATACATTTTATTGTTCATCTTAATTAAGGGATAACTAAAATATACATGCACCAAATTTAGCCCACACTAGTGTAGGAAATGCTAAGACTTATGGTCCAACACTAGTGTAGGTGCTGCTTGGACCTCCTGGTCCCACACTTAGTGTAGGTGTTGCTTGTTGTTTCCGGATGCCAATTTCACTATTTCTTGTTGCAAACTTCAATAGATAGCAACTAGGAAGAAGCATATAATGTCATTTTGAGATAATTTTTTTACCATTCAAAGAATGGTTTTCAAACATAAGTCTTCAATCTCTAGCATGGAGAAATGAAAGGTGGAGGAGAGGTGAAAGTACTGTCTCATGGAAATCACGGCGTAAAAATAGATGAGACACCTCCACAATGTAAAATAAACCTTAGCGAACAATGTGTTGTGCGGGTGCTCAAATTTCAGAATGATGTATAATTTTTTTCGTAAATCTTGGATGCAAGGGTGTTATCAACACACCATAGTTTCTATTTTTCCTTATTCAAGATGCAATAAATCAATAATAATCTGAGACATATAAACAATTTGAAAATAGACAAAAATAAATAATATGCTTTTATTTGAGTTGTTTATTATGATACTTATGGAATTTAAATTTCAAGGGTCCATAGGTCCTAGATGTTGAACCTAGAGCTCTGATACCAAGTGTAGGGACGAACCCTATGCTTTACTTTTTTTTTTAAAGGAATAATATAGTAAACTAGTAATACAACCATAAGCATACAACTTTGGGAAATTAGAAATATTAATCACTTATTTCAAACCTCCATGAATTTAACTTCATTACACATACATCTATTTTACACGTTAGTTATAGGTATAATGAAGTCATATAAAATAACATTATAAATAACATAGGTACCATTCACCAAGAGACGAGATTCAATCTTGAATTGTCGCTACTTGCACTCCTTTGTTGTCGTTTTCCTCCAAGTGTGAATGTTGACGTGCTTAACCCGAATGTAGTGACTTATGTACATTATATATCTAATAATTTCCAACATGGGAAGGGTAGATTTCTCAAGGTAAAATATTTTATTTCTTCCTATTCTCTCCTTACTCCAAGTTTTATTCTTGATTTAATTGCCTCAATTCTAATGTCATTTACCACTTGATGTGAATTTGTCGAGTTTTCATATCTTGATTATATTTATTAATTATTTTTAATAATTTCAAGGGTGCCAATTTTGTCGTGCCCTTCAATAAATTTCCTAGAAGATACAAGGGTGCCATGCCTAACAGTTTATTTTCGATTTCAAGGGTGCCAAGTTGGGCGTGCCCTTCAAGAAATTCCCTAGAAGTTCCAAGGGTGTCACGCCACTTGCCCTTCAAGCATCTAGTGGTTACGAGGGAAAGTCTAGGTGCAACAATGGAGACCGCTATCATCTCGTATGTTGCATGTTATAGTGAGACTAATTGTGTTGGGGAGCAAGGAATCCACCTTGATGTGTGCAGAGCAAGGAATCTGCCTTGATGTGCGCCCCCCAGAAAAATCCTCGCAAGCGAACCAAATTTGGGACATGCCCCCATGACATCATGATATTCAAGGTGAAGGTGTTTTGGCCTTTCCAACCTAAGTCACAAAAGGAGTGCTAGCGGGTGAGATTAGGGACACTTTCCAACCCCTCCCATGTCTTTCCATCTAATTGCACAACCCCATCACCCATATGTGAGTCATTCGTCCAAGAAACTAACATGTTCCTGCATCCACTAACATATCATCAAGGTATATATATAACATGTTTCAAACTGGACTTAGAATTTTAAAGACAAAATATTAATTTCCATCAAACCAAATGTTGTCAACTCATCATATGCATGTGCTTCTGGTGGTTTCCTGTCATACTCAATAATCATCAGTAACAATGTTTCTCAGTGTTAATCATTATCATAATAGCATCATCAAGATGACCTATTCATTCACATCGATGTTCATTGTGAACTAGAACTAATGTAGGTAGCTAACATAAGGGACACATCCATCATGGTTATCATAATCATAACATCAATGGGAAACATACATATCCATTAAATTATCATCATCATGATATCAATAGAGAATACATATCCTTTAATGCTATCATCATCATAATATCAATAGAGAAAATACATAACCATTAATGATATCATCATCGTAATATCAATAGAGAAAATTCATAACCATTAATGCTATCACCATCATAGTATCGATAAAGAATATACATAACCATAAAATCCAATAATAATAGATTTATGTGTATGGATCCTCAACCTGAGGTCCTCAAAGAATAAAGTGTGGGCCTTAGGGCTAAATAATGTTAAAATCAGTCAAGTAGAGTAGGGCACTACAAGGATGATGAGATCCCTCAAAGGATGGTTAATGAAACTTGGAGCAAAAACCTAACAAAACTCATTGAATCAAGTGAGATCATCATCAAATACACCTCATGATGAGGTTTGTTATTTCCCTCCTAAATTATACATTAAACCATTCTTTTTCACTTAAAATTAGCCTTTTTCCTTCACCATTGCCTGATTTTACCTTTATTTTTATCATTTTTATACCAAACTCAATATGGTTGGATTATATATGAAGGAATGAGCCTTTTAATAGGAATTGACAAAATTATATGTTCTGGTGTGTTTTGGATGGCTAATGTGTGTTTTGCAAGTTCAAATGAGACATCTAATTACTTCTATGTTATAGGAGAGGTTGGGGGATCTTGATAACAATTACTTGTTAAAGCTTTTTTTATTGGCAACAATTGTTGAAGAGTCTTTCACCAACATCGAGCCATTCAACTAATAACAATAGTCGCTATAGAGTTTTTCTACAACTGCATAGTTGGAGAAAAAAAGAGATGCTGCTACATAGTATTTTGTCAGTAGTTGTGTGATATAATTTTCTAAATATTTTCTTTCACTATACTATTGTATTAAACTATTTTTTCCAAATCAACCCTATGGGGATTTGTCCATGTCATCATAAGATCATTAAGCCTACTCAACATGAATATAGGGTGGAATTTTTGTCTTTAATTCAAACAATTTAATAGTTAATAGTTGATAGTTTGCTTTTGAACAAAAAAAACAATTGCTTTCCTTTCATGCAAGGAAATACCCATTGGAAGTTAGTAAGTTAGTCTCATAGTAGTGATTGGTTTTTTATATAAAATATAGAAGAAGAGAACTTAAAATATTTCAATTTTATTTTTTTTTAAATCAATTTTATATACTAAATACAAAACAAATATTGGTTATGAATTCTGGTGTGAGCAACTGATCACAACGAACTATAGAGCAAGGGCCACTCTATAAGCATGTTGATTCTATTTTCTTTTTATTTTCCTTTCTAGTTCGTGTATCTATTTTTTTACTTGTGCATATAATTATTTGTTGTGAATTAATATTCATTATAACAATTCTTAGTTTCATGTGTGTTTAGGACATATTTCATCTTAAAAGATATTTCTTTAGCAAGATTGTGTGATTTCAGCATAAGTTAATTGTTGCAGTTAGTTTGTTTTTAATGGTTGTAGTTGTAATTTAATTTATTTTTTTTACTTTAATTTATGTTTAATATAGTTGTAATTTATTTCTATAACATGAATTGTAGATAAATTGTGTAGCATCACTATAGTTTATTTCTTGAATTTATTTATCAGTAATTTCATTTTCTACAATTAACTAGTGTTTATTTCACTTGTTATAATTACTTTATGTAGCAATAGAGAATTAGCTTGCTTTAGAATTTAGTTGTAAAGTTAATACATTAATTTAAGAACTATACTTATTATTTATTTTTTTATTCAATTAATGTACCATCTAATTTTTCATCGATTATGTACATAAAATCTATCCATAATTTCTAAATTGTAAGTAAATAAGGGTTAGGAATTTAGGTCCCGAAATTGCATATATAGTGCACAATATTTTTAAATCTTACAATTACAAACTGACATTTTTTTGTACATTGTTTAAACCTGTCACCTCAAACCATAAATGTATCAAAGTGGGCCATATTCAATATAACAACGCATTAAAGTACACTACAAAAGCCTTGCCTTCAAATGACTTTCTAGCTTAAGACTTGTAAGCAAGTTACCCCACTTAAGCATGGGAGGGTTATCAACAAGCCCCATTAGGTGCTTCCAACCTCAGGGGAAGGAATAGTTCCTAAGCCAATCCATCAATCAAAAAATTTAAGTAGAAAGGTGAAATAGTTTGGGGTTTGACTTTATGGAAGATGTTGTTGTTGTGTACCATGTTTGCAACCAATGTCCTTGAGTAATATGATATGAAGAGGGACGAATCGTGGAACTTGATTTACCCCTTTCCTTGGACTAATTTTACGACCCCTCAAATGCACCTTTTTATTTTCAACCATAGTTGGGTTACAAGCTTCATTTGATGCATGACTCACCCCTTTAAGATCTAGTGGTTCATTGCTTAATGGAGTTGGGGCATTCAAAAGTCACTTTTATTCAAATAAATCATGATATTTGATGCAGGGGCATTATGCACAATGAAGTACTTTGTGTTTTTATAAGACATAGGGGTCTCATGTTTTTAAATTCTCATGTAATTGTTAATGTTCTTAATAAAATAAGTGAAGAATCGTAAATGTTCTGTAAACTCTAGAGAACATGAAGAAGTTGATTAAGTAGGTAGGTGAAAGGTCAGTTTCAGTTATTTAGGAATTGAGTCTAAACTCTAGAGGATTCCAAGAGTCATCGTTAAGCTGTTAAGGACGCTGAACTGATTCCTTAGTGATTTGTATAAATGTAAGCACCTGTAGAGTAGGCTGGTAGGGAAGGAGGCATAGCAGCAAGGGTAGAAGGCCATCGAATTGAAAATCTGGCCAGTCAAGAAATTGTAAGTGGATGTCTTTGTAATTGTTGATATTTGTATATATTGATGAAGAATTTTCCCATTTCCTGTGTGAAATTATATGTGTTGTTGATTACATTCTGCTTGAAATTATATGTGTTGTTGATTACATTCTGCTTGAAGAATATTTAAGTTCACAAGTAGGGAATTGCTCAGAGACACAGTAGTTAGAAAAGGGGCCACTTGATTTGAAACCCTGGCTATAACTGAGAGAGCTTCTGGGACTGATTTCATTTGTATACATTGAGGAAGAATTTGTTCCTAATTTCTGTGTGAAGATTTATGGATTTGAGGCCTGCGTGTCTAAATCAGTGATAGGCAGATGAGACCTATCGTGTGCATGAGAGAATTCTGCGATAAGGGTCGCATATACAATTGATAAGAGTGGATGAAGTTACGTTGGAAATTTCAGTCATTGGTCACTAATGGGTCGACGACACATTGATGTCAATTTGATATATTGTGTAAGCAGAATTTAGGACCTGGAATCATTTTGAGTCAAATACGATAGATGCGCATTCGAGCCACAATTGGGTTTTAAAGAAACCTCAACAACTTGGGATAATTGGGCAACGTGCTGGTCGAATCGTGATTTCAAATCACAGCCAGAATCGAGGTGTATAGGAGGAATTACGTTGGCAAATCCCCTGGTTGAAACTTGAATTGAACAGGGGAACGGTAGAGAGTGTAATTTGGTGTAATTCGGAGCAAGAGATCTAATTGCAGAGAGGAAAATCTGAAGGTCGAAGAGTGGTTGAACTCTTGGTCTGTCGATCCTTGAATTAAAGGCGAAGTCACAAGATCGAGAACAAAACTATAACCATAATAATTGTGAACACCGACAGCGTTGGAAAGGAACCATGAAGGCAGAACTTTGAGCCAATTGTGAATGCGAAGAAGGGAGCGGAACTATGGGAATGGAACCGGACGCTGTACAGTAAAATAAAAGTCAGAAAATAGTTTATGGTTTTTGCGCAAGTTAAAAAGTGGTAAGTGGATTTGAGGAAAAGAACGCGATATCGCTCTTTAAGAGCCACATGTCCCTGGCGGTATTCTGAAATCATTTCCATCGCGTAACTTTGGAGATTTAAACCTCGTGCAATTAAATTGCATGACTGCCGTCGGATGTCCACCTAAAAGCCCTTTGGAGTGCGAGAATAGATAAACCCTTGGATCAAAATTGAAGTTACGTGGAGGATAATTGAAGGCACGTCATCATGGTTGTGGGACCGGGATCGCATATGATGCGAATTGAGTCCTATTGATTTATAAAATAAACACGATGGGCTGTTCTATGTTGGAAGCTGAATTTGTTAAAAGAACCTGTGGGACCGTTGAGTTTAATGTGAAATTAACGTCTTGTGTTAATAGTCGAGGTAAATATATCGGGACGAAGGGTTGTTGTTGGTTTAGTATATGATATGCAGTTGAAGTGCGTGTGTGTTAACCCTTGGTAAATGGTTGATATACAGTGAATAAAGTCGTGGGCCAGTTTATATAGATGAATTGGATGAGGGGACTTTATAACGATTGAGTTGTAATGTTATAAGGCCTGAACATTAAAGAAATAATGCCGAGGGTGGCTTAAACCAAAGCCCATAGCAGTGTGATTAAAAAGGGTTCTTGCTTGTGAAGAAAAATAATAACTGAAAGGAAGGGACTTTGGAATAAAGGAGTCCACTATGGCTTCCTAGCCACATATTAAGAATTCCTCGTATGGAAATTAAAGGAAAGGAAAACCTTAGCTATAAGGTTTTGTTTAGTTTCACCTAGAGGAGTATCTTATATGCGTTGTGATTTATTGCTATGGTTTGGACCATAGAAAAGAAACAAGTTTCCGCATGAATTAGAGATTTAGAGGTAAGTTTTATAACCATTGTTTAAGGAGTTAAGCTTCCACAGGAGAGATGTGTAGTTTGAAGATCATTAGAATTTTATTCTAATATCTCAAATCTCCGATTTGAGATATAGAAGCTTCAACATTGAATTGAGGAAATTGCCAGATTTAAAATTATTTGGGAAAAAGAAGAGAACTTTGGAAGTGTTTTTTTTATGCATAGGATCAAGAGACAGAGGTAGCTGGGCATCATTGTGGTATCAGAGCTTAGGAAGGCTCTGTTTGAAGTGAAAGAAAATTTGAAGTTTAAATTTGTTAAGGGTGATTGCAGATTTGGAAAAGTGTGCAGTGAAGTGATTGCAAAGTTACAGAGTCCAATTTGGAAGACAAGTGTTTTGAAGATTGCAGATTTTAAGGAAGAAGATAAGATTCTGAAATCTGATATGCAGCAAAGTACATAGAAGTACAGTGAATAGTACTTGCAGTGTTCTCAAAAGGAGGTGAGCTTATGAGCAGTGTTTAGCTCATAAGCTAAACACTGCAAGTACTATTCACTACAGTGAAGGCAGTGAGCCTGATACCCAGCTAAAGGTTGAATAGAGAGGACAATTGCAGTGTTCTCAAAAGGAGGTGAGCTTATGAGCAGTGTTTAGCTCTAGTTTGAAGAATTGTTTGCAGAATTCAGATTGCAGGCAATTGAAGAAATCTCACCAAAAGCAGATCACAGCTTTGAGAGCAGTGATAGAAGAGCCCAGCAGAGGATTCTTAGTGAAGAAGAAGTGTGGCAGAACTTGGGGAATTCCCAACAGAGGTTGGATGAATGAAGAACAAATGTGTTCTTGAGGAGTTTTAGAGTGAATCCTAGAGAGAGCAGAAGAGAGTGCTTAGAAGGTTCCAACAGATAGGGGACCAGTACTTGCCAAAATTCGGATTCGGAGGAAGGGATTGGTGAGGTAAGTTGCAACAAGAGAGCATGCTGTTGTAGAGGCTTAGTGCAGTTTGTGAGTGAAGAACTCATGGAGGAGAAAATGGCTATTGATAGCCATAGTAGAGATTGCAGAGGTTCTGAGAGAGGCTACAGTAGAAGAGTGAGGGAAGATGCCAAAACAAATGGCATGAGGAAGAAACTCACTGATGAAGAGTATTGGAAAGAGATAGTTGAGATCAATAAACAACTTTATGAACTGGAGAGGATGATAGAGGAAAACCAGAGAGTTGGTTGGCTCATGAAGAAGAAAGTGAAATGGCAACCATTACAGTTGAGAATGAGGCAAAAGTAGATTGCCTTATTGAGAGAAGAACTCAGAGCAGCTGAGTTGAAAGCAGAAATTTCTGCTTGTGAAGCAAAACAAAGCACAGGTGAAGAATGGGGATCTACAAGATATCTTGTGAGCCATGATGGAGACTTAAGGCAGTAAGAAGCTTGTCTTGCTGAAGAAAAAATCATTGATGATTTCTTGAGTTATTGGACAAGTCCAGATCAGCTGGATGATGTAAAGATTTGTGTTTTTGAGTCTTACAATTGTGAGGT
The DNA here is from genome assembly GCA_034641835.2 of Pinus albicaulis. Lineage (NCBI taxonomy): Eukaryota > Viridiplantae > Streptophyta > Pinopsida > Pinales > Pinaceae > Pinus > Pinus albicaulis. Next base: position 1,222,819,396 of record CM076581.1, on the reverse strand, counting down.
GATGGCAGGTTCTCCAGAGGAAGAAGAACTCAGAGTTCTTGAGTCAAGAATGGAATTTGAAGATTCCACGGGCAGATCTGTTCAAAAGGAAGTGCTTGAAGAAGCAACCAAGGCTGAAAAGTATTGTGGTTTTGAAACTAAAGAGTTGTGTACGTTTGCAGGTACATCACAGGGAGATGAACAAACTTCAAATTTTGTTGAGGAGAATACATTGAATCTGAAATATGTTCAGATCAAAGCCAAGATAGTAAGATCTCAAGAGGAAGACATGAAGACAGAAGAGTCCAATGAGAATGTTCAGCAGAATATTGAGGCAGAGAGAGAAGGACCAGCTATTGACTGGTCAAGAACAAGCAGAGGTATAAAAGGTTGTGTAAGGTTTTCGAAATCTACTCCAATTGAAGTTGTTGAATTGTACAGGAGGTTGGATTTTCAAAGAAGAGAATTGGAGAAACAGAGGACCTATGCACAAGATGATTTGCTGAAGAAGCAGGATAGAGGAATTGTCATGAATGAAAATCAAAGGACAGTGGATAAGAAAATGATTCAGAAAAATGAAGGAGTTCATTTTGGTGAATCACAACAGAAGAGCATTCATGAAGCAAATGATGGAAGGAAAGAGAGGCTAGCTGATAGTCTGATGAAGAATGTAAAGAAGCATACTGATGTGCTGCAGAGGAAGTAGATGAAAATTTGTTGCAGAATAAAGGAGATGAGACAGTCATGTCTCACATGAAGAAACTTGTCACTTATGACAAGGAGGAGTTGATTTGTTGGAATAACCAAGAGAAGATTGGAGAGTAGACTGTGAGGCATATTTTTACAACTGCTACAGTGAGGAAGAATCAGCATCTTATGCTAACAGAAGATGAAAATGTAGAGCTTAAAGAACTTGATTTGTGTGCCAGAATCCATCAAGAGGATGAAAGGAAATTGCTGAAGATTGCCCAAGAAGAAGAATAAGATGCTGAAATTAATTTGCAGCCTGTTGAGGATGTGAAGCAAGTGCAAATTGAGTGGCTGAAATTTTTGCTGGGAATATTGGAAGAAGAGAAAGAGATTGCAGACACTAAAGAGAATTTTCCTAAAGCTGTGGAAGAACTAGGAGCAGATATTAGTTTGCAAAATTTGGTTATGCTTACTAGTGTACTGGATAAGTATGTTACTGCAGGTGGAAAACTAAATGATGAATTGTTTTCTACGAGCAAAATTTCAGATGATGAGCAAGAGAATGTTGCAGAGGGATAAGAAGTTTGGGACGCAGCAACAACCATGGTGGTAGATACAGAGGCAGCAACATGGGATGTGACATTTGCAAGAATTGTAAACATGCTAGTAACAACGGTAACAACAAGAGCAGTAATGTTGGCTGCAACAGAGTTTGGAAGCAGCAGGAGTGGGTAGAGAGGTTTCCAGGTAGAATATGAACTGGACAGAGAAATTAAAAACATCAGAGAACTGATGATGAAGGTGTCTCGGAAGCAGCAGACAACAGCAAGCAAGCAGAGAAGTTTTAACAAAGGAAAGACAAAGGCAGATTGTGAAATTATAATTGGGGGTGAATTGTAAAACAAGATATGGAGACCTGGAGAAGAGTAGTTGAAGGATGATGCAGCTGTTGGACAGCAGCAAAACAGAGTATGGGATCCAGGAGGCAGAGATCAAAGACACATGATCAGGAGATCATGATCAAATTGAACCTTGGGAGTTTGATGTAGGGGCATTAGGCACAATGAAGTACTTTGTGTTTTTATAAGACATAGGGGGTCTCATGTTTTTAAATTCTCATGTAATTGATAATGTTCTAAATAAAATAAGTGAAGAATTGTAAATTTTCTCTAAACTCTAGAGAACATGAGGAAGTTGATTAAGTAGGTAGGCGAAGGGTTAGTTTCAGTTATTTAGGAATTGAGTCTAAACTCTAGAGGATTCCAAGTGTCTCCGTTAAGCTATTAAGGAAGCTGAACTGATTCCTCAGTGATTTGTATAAATTTAAGCACCTGTAGAGTAGGATGGCAGGGAAGGAGGCATTACAGCAAGGGTAGAAGGCTATCGAATTGAAAATATGGCCAGTCAAGAAGTTGTAAGTGGATGTCTTTGTAATTGTTGATATTTGTATATATTGATGAAGAATTGTCCCATTTCCTATGTGAAATTATATGTGTTGTTGATTACATTCTACTTGAAGAATATTTAAGTTCAGAAGCAGGGAACTGCTCAGAGACACAGTAGTTAGAAAAGGGGCCACTTGATTTGAAACCCTGGCCAAAACTGAGAGAGCTTCTAGTACTAGTTTCATTTGTATACATTGAGGAAGAATTTGTTCCTAATTTATGTGTGAAGATTTATGGATTTGAGGCCTGCGTGTCTAAATCAGTGATAGGCAGATGAGACCTATTGTGTGCATGAGAGAACTCTGCGATAAGGGTCGCATATACAGTTGATAAGAGTGGATGAAGTTATGCTGGCAATTTCAATCATTGGTCACTAATGGGTCGACGACACAATGATGTCAATTTGATATATTGTGTAAGTAGAATTTAGGACCTGGAATCATTTTAAGTCAAATACGATAGATGCGCATTCGATCCGAAATTGGGTTTTAAAGAAACCTCAACAAATTGGGAGAATTGGGCAACGTACTGGTCGAATCGTGATTTCGAATCACAGCCAGAATCGAGGCGTATAGGAGGAATTACGTTGGAAAATCCCCTGGTTGAACCTTGAATTGAATAGGGGAACGACAGAGAGTGTAATTTGGTGTAATTCGGAGCAAGATATCTAATTGCAGAGAGGAAAATCTGAAGGTCGAAGAGTGGTTGAACTCTTGGTCTATCGATCCTTGAATTAAAGGTGAAGTCACAAGATCGATAACAGAACTATAACCATAAGCATTGTGAACACCGGTAACATTGGGAAGGAACCACGAAGGCGAAACTTTGAGCCAATTGGGAATGTGAAGAAGGGAGCAAAACTATGGGAATGGAACCAGATGTTGTACAGTAAAAGCGGAGTCCGAAAACAGTTTACGGTTTTCACGCAAGTTAAAAAGTTGTAAGTGGATTTGAGGAAAAGAACACGATATCGCTCTTTAAGAGCCACGTGTCCCTAGGTGGTATTCTGAAACCATTTCCATCGCGTAATTTTGGAGATTTAAACCTCGTGCAATTAAATTGTGCGACTGCCATCATATGTCCACCTAAAAGCCCTTTGGAGCGTGAGAATAGATAGACCCTCGAATCAGAATAGAAGTTACGTGGAGGATAACCAAAGGCATGTCATCATGGTTGTGGGACCGGGATCGCATATGATGCGAATTGAGTCCTATTGCTTTATAAAATAAACGCGATGGGTTGTTCTATGTTGGAAGCTGGAGTTTTTAAAAGAACCTGTGGGACCATTGAGTTTAATGTGAAATGAATTTCTTGTGTTAATAGTTGAGGTAAATATATCGGGACGAAGGGTTGTTGTTGGTTTAATATATGATATGCAGTTGAAGTGTGTGTGTGTTAACCCTTGATAAATGGTTGATATACGGTGAATAATGTCATGGGCCAGTTTATATAGATGAATTGGATGAGGGGACTTTATAACGATTGAGTTGTAATGTTATAAGGCCTGAACATTAAAGAAATAATGCCGAGGGTGGATTAAACCAAAGCCCATAGCAGTGTGATTAAAAAGGGTTCTTGCTTGTGAAGAAAAATAATAACTGAAAGGAAGGGACCTTGGAATAAAGGGGTCAACTATAGCTTCCTAGCCACATATTAAGAATTCCTCGTATGGAAATTAAAGGAAAGGAAAAACTTAGCTATAAGGTTTTGTTTAGTTTCACCTAGAGGAGCATCTTATATGCATTGTGATTTATTGCTATGGTTTGGACCATAGAAAAGAAACAAGTTTCCACATGAATTAGAGATTTAGAGGTAATTTTTATAGCCATTGTTTAAGGAGTTAAGCTTCCGCAGGAGAGATGTGTAGTTTGAAGATCATTAGAATTTTATTCTAATATCTCAAATCTCTGATTTGAGATATAGAAGCTTCAACATTGAATTGAGGAAATTGCCAGATTTAAAATTATTTGGGAAAAAAAAGAGAACTTTGGAAGTGTTTTTTTTATGCATAGGATCAAGAGACAGAGGTAGTCGGGCATCAATATTCCAGGAATTGGGTGAGGAGTAATGAAAGGGGTAGAGTTTTGGTTAAAATTTTTTCCACATACTTATATTTTGTCCTAGCTATCTTTTGGCTTTGTTCAAATTTTATTTCAATGTAGCTATATAGGCTTTTAAATTTATTTTTGTTGCATCAACCTTTAGGGCCAAGTTTCTGGGCCCTTACTCAAAGTCATGACACACAAGGGAAACCAAGGAATATGAGTAATAATTGATCAACCTGAAGATGTAGGATGGGACAAGCAAAATGGTGGAAAGTGTAAGTTATGGACTACCATGGACACACATAATTAATCATGACCTCCTATTTGTTTCTGGTTACCAAAAAATATAACAAACCTTGGAAAGGAAGACCCTACAAAACAAGAGCTAGAAAAAGTCCTAACAATTGGGAAGAGGCCCAATGTCACCTCAATCAAAACCCCTACTCTTTACAGACTCTCACCGATGGGAGGAGTCTCGTTAGGAAGGATATCACTTAAAATTGATATGCTATGTATATGGCACAAAGTGACCAAGCTAGAGCTCATTCAAGAGAGAGGCTCAATAATGGTTCAAGGCTTCAAAAAAGAAAAATTATCTCAAAGAACGACCCTAAAAATGAAGGCTCGAGACCAGAGATTTGGACATTTTTCGATGGTGATAGGTATTCACAAGGTCAAGAATAAAAAAACGATTTTCTTGCAAAGATATTTAGTTATTCAAAGGGTCATGAAACCCTCAATAAAGTCCTCAAGTTGAGGGAGAAGAAAAGGGTTTCCCTCTTAGGGCAATACCTAGGGAAAGAGATTTTATGGATAAAATTTGAGTGGATTACCACCAAAATGATAGGTGACATAGCCAAGACCCACATATTTATGTTTAGGCTCTCAAATCACCAAAAAATATCCTCCCAAAAATTTCAATACAAGCCCTAGTTTCACTCTCTAGCCTTAAAAGGACTGAATTTAAGGAAAAAAATTGATGGAGAAAATTTCAAGATGATCACCAAAGACTTGGACAGGTGCCTTGTCCTTTGGGAATATGGAGTCAAGGATGTGATAGCTAAGTTGAATTCATTGCTAAGGAGGTCAAAATTTTATGCCATAGGGATCAAGATTTCAACATTTACCCATCCAATCATAAATGGATAATAATGGAGAGTTATAGAAATGACTCCACTAGGAATATTTATTACATGTTATACAATGATTAACATATGCAATTCTCAACTAGATAGCCTTATAAAAATTATTTTCAACAATTTAGGGAAAAATCGAGCATAATCTAGAACCAACAATTCCATACATTAGACAAATTCAAAATGATAATCTTCAACAATAGGCACTTAGACAATAGCATGTAGTTTATCCATCCATTCAGCAAATAAATAGCTCGAAAGACAATCCAAAATAGCTTCAAAACATCAAAATGCATTCCAATAATCTATAATTTCCAAGAAGGAACAAGTGCACATTCTCTTGTGAGGATTGAATTCTCCGAGTGATGATGATGAGAGAGTGAAATGAATTCTCTCTTATTTATACATGTCAAATGATGTCTAATTTAGCCTAAAATCCCCTCAAGTTCTAAAATAATGGGAAAAACTAGGTGAAGTTACAAGAAAACCTCATAGCCAATGAAAAACATAAAAATTAATCCACAAAAGAAACTGAAATGATGACATCATGCATGCATTGGCATCATGCATGTGTAGAAAATTTTAGCGCATGTGTTGGGATCCTCTAGTTCCAATTCATGTAGAGGGATCCAAAAATTTGGATCTAGGGGTTGGCCCCTAAATATCCATGCACATCATCGTGTGGACCCCAGTTTTGTGTTTGGGGAAAAAATGGGTCTCATGAGTCTCTTGGCGATAAAATAGCTTGATTTTTCTCCAACGTTGAAGACTTTGAGGATGGTGCTAGCACTCCCATGTCTCAAGGGGTGAGACAAACGTCATTTGGGCATCAGATCAACTGCCAAACCATGTGATCACTGCTAATCCAGCTAGGGCACATTAGTCCAAGTGCATCATTTCATGAATAATTTGGTTAAAGTGCAAACTGTTGTGGGTGCTATAGGTTCCCATGGAATGGAATGATGCTTTGCAAGCACTACAAGTGGTAGGAGTCCTATGGCTCTCAACACTTCAACTGTAGGGTGTTATAATGATCCTCTAGTTGGCTTGGGCCCCAATTAAGTTTCCCAACCCATGATGAGAATGACCCGTCAATCACACACAATGTTTAGTACTGCATCTTCACCATAAGTTATAATAATCATTAGTGCATCTAAGTGTCCCAAGATTATTAGTCAAGGAAATATTGACACTTCATATGGGGCTTCCCTTCCAAATTTGGGGCTTTGATCACGTAATATTGTTACCTCCCTAGGTAGGAGCGACTAATAAAGGATCCTATTAGGTGTTCTTAGCCCCTAAGGGAAAATACAAGTCCCTGGTACATCCTTCAATCAATAGGTGGCATGTGAATAATGATGGAACATAAGGGGGATAAAGGGATCTTAGGGCCAAATTCCATCGTCAAAAGGGTACCTATAATGAGGAAATCCACATTTTGGGCATACATATGTGAAGAGGGAGCAATCATGGATGCATGAGTTACCCTGACCTTTGTTTTCCACCCCTTATTGTCTTTTTCCTTTTATTGATTTTTCTTTTTATTACTGCTCAAAGCTCTAGGAAATGAGAGCATGTTGTGAATGATGTGTAGCAGTAGTTACCCCCTTAAAGATGGAGAAATTCATCACCCACCAAGGGTTGGGACATTAAAGGGTTCTTTTTAAGATGTGATGGGGCATCATTGGCCCCACAAACTTGGTGATAACCATAATGATTAGGGGTATAGCTCGTGCTTGGATTTTTCCCACATGCTAATATTAATTTATTGACGATCTTTTGCATTTTATAATTTTCTTTCTTTTGTTTATTTCTTATGGCCATGATATTCTTTTTACTTTCCTTTTATTTGCATTAACCTCCAATGCAACGTTTCTAGGCCCAACCCAGATATGTGGACAAGAGTAGGGGGTGTGTTAGAACCCAATGGACCCATGGTCATGTGGATCCATAGAAGGGAGATGGAGAATAGGGATTTGTAATGCATGAAGAGAAGTAATAAATATGGAATGGGACAATGGGACCACACCATCTCAATCATGGTTTCTCAAGTAATGCCCTTCCTAAATCCATGGGCAATTAGGGGAGGTCCCACTAGACTAGGATTGAAGATTAACCCTCCCCCCCTGTTAGGAAATTATATATTACAGAGCAATGCAACACATAAAATATGTGGAAAACACAAACACACAAAACACATAAAACTAGAGAGACACAGATATACATGGTTCACCCAGTTTGGGCTACGTCCACCCTGAACAACCAATCTTTCCTTTCTATTATCCAGCAAAATGAAGAGACACAACCTACAACAAATCCGTTGTAATATCCTCTGTTCTCTCTCACAGTCTCCCTATCTGTTTCTTTCTCTTATAATATGAATACAATACACAATCGCAATACAATACCCTCATACAAAGCGAGGGGTTGCCTTCTAGGGAAAAAAACCCTAAATTAAACATAACTTCTACCGTCAGATCATCTGCCTAATGAATGACCCAAATTGACTAGAAATTACAATACTTTTACAAGGCAATTTTACATTTTTTTTTAGCTTCGGGGGTGCTGCCCCCGAAACCCCCCACAAGGGGGGTTTCCCACCTTCTAGCAATTGCCCCCTGGACCCTCCAGGCAGCGTTTAATTACGGGCGGTGTTGCTGCCCCGTTTAGAACAGGGGTCCAACGATGTGATACAAAATAAATAAGATAATCAAGCTCCACACCCAACACCCCCCTCACCAATATAAGGTGAGGGAACAAAACTCGATCATAACCCTTCCTTCTTCCAAGTCACCCAATAATCCATGCTAAACGCGCAAATGAAACACAAGCATAAGCACTCGATTGCACAATGAATAACATACCTTTTGGATCGGATTTTACATCTTCTAAAATGTGCTCTTAACAAATGGGCGATGAAACACATAACTGATGCAAGTGGCAGAGATAAAATGGTACATCACATCAGCTACAAGGTGGCTATCATGGGCTGCTAGTTGGAAGAAGATGACCAGGAGAAAAAGATCCCTATGGGGTCACCAACTTTTGGTGGGTAACATTTAGCTCCAACTAAGACACGAGCTCACCATAGAGTGCATAATCCATGTACTCGAATGGGGAGTTCATGGGAAATATAACAATCTCTTGGGACTACAAACTTGTACCTTGAACATCATAATACCGTTGTTTGGGAGAATTTAAAATGGGAATACTTTTATCGCCCATGTTTTTCATCAAATAATAAACCATGCAAAAAAGTAAATCTATTCTAAGAGAAATTTAATCTAGCATGATAACATAATATGATGATGTTAGCTATGCAAAAGAGTTATGTGATGCAACTTAGATTACTATGCATAATATGCACACCGTGCACGATCCAAGTATAGTGATATAGCCAATGTGTTGATTTGTTGTAGCATCAGATGTGCTCTAAGTCTCAAAATTGGCAAGAAGGATTAGACACATGTATTCCACACAACCGAAAAAACGTCTTTGAAAATTCCACTCAGAGTATGTTTTATTAAAATAATTAATAATTTTTAAAGGGACCCTAAGTCTAAACTTAGGAAACAAAATAATTAAAGGGTATTAATAAAACAAAGTGTGAATCTTATAGAGAAAACGAAGATCAAGTCAAAAGTTAATCTTAGTCATTGATTAAAGATTTAATCTCGGTCATTGAAGTCTCAACGAGAAGATTATAAGGATTGATGGATCATTTGGAAAAGAGATCGACATAGTCTAGAAACTGAAATTTTGAAGTGAGTAGTGCTCAAATAGAAGATCGATCGAGTAATTCTTGCAGAGACGGGCAAAGATAATTGTCGGTTGGAGATTTTCCTCAGCCAAGGAATACACTGTAGAGAATACAAAGAGCAGTATACAGAGGGGAAATGTAACAGCTACGCAGAGCCTGCGTAGAGGCAACAGAGGCAGCGCAGTATCCTTGAAGAAGCCCGTGATTCAGTTGAGGATCAGTTAGATCGAGTGCCAGAGAGTCGAGGTGTGAGACCGGAGAGGCTTGAGGGTCAGATCAAGCCAACAGAAGTGCCACCCAACAACAGTGACATAGTGCCCACGCAGAGTGGTGCAAAGACCGCATGAAGTCAGTGGAGGGCTTTTCATTCTGGGGTTTGGCCAGTTTCGGCTTCCAATGTCAGTGTGTGAGGTAATCTCACTAAATCTTTGTTAGTCAGATTCTCTGTGAGGATAGCCAGCAAGGAATCCCAGATTGTAGTAAAAAAATTACTGCATAATAAACAAACCCTCAATTGTTGCACCGGTTTTCCTGCATTAGGTTTTTCTGGGGACATTGGTCTAAAAAAAACGATTTCATGTGTCTATGATTTGTGCATTCTCATATCTTGTTTTCACACATTTACTTTCCGTAGTTTAATTTTGTGAAGGCTATAGTGTATGGGTTTCAGTATTTACCGTAGAAAACAGTAAATAACTTGTTCAAGTAATTAACAAGTAGAATATTTCTCATCGGTTGTTGCAGTAGGGTTCCAGATCTAGGAATTTTCACATGGTAACAGATCTTGTTTAACAATGCAGGAGGAGAAAGAGAGCATATCCAATAGATTCCGCATTCAATAAGAAGCTCGAGATCAAAGAGTTGTGTAAGCAGCAGATCGATCTCCAAGGGATTGTGCAGTCCAAGCCAAGAGGGCTAGATGTGCAAGGAAATCTCTCTTTGAGTGAGCTGACAGAGAGGTATGATTTTCTAGTTTGCAGTTTTCCAGAGGAAGAGGGAGAAACAGAGCAGATCAATGCAGATCAACAAGCTGGAGGGATGTAGTTTCTCTAAAGCAATGATTACTGATGCAATATTGTCACTGTCAATTTCTTTATGTTTCTATTGTAATGTTGTGTTTTTATTTGTGCCAGTGTCTGAATTACATAAGATGAAAGAATCCATATCAGAATGAACAGAATAAATAGGATAATTCTGTGGTTTTTCTGCACTACTGACCATGTATTTCATCAAAGTTTCTCTATAAATATTTTTGGGCTGACCAAATACAAAAATTGTTGCATATGACATGTCTAACTGTAGTGATCCCTGCAATTTTTCTCCCCATGAGCGAGATAATAACATTCCATACTTTGGAGGGATATCAACAACTACAATATCCATGACAATACTCTTGGCTGGGTATTGGACTAAAGTGACACACAAGTCTTTTATCAAGCTAAGGAATTTAACTTTACTAGAATCAAAGGAAAAAATATCTTTGTATGGTCTGGTGATATCTAGATTCAATGTTTCCATAATTTCCTTAGGCATTAAGTTGTGAGATGCTCCTGAATCTAACATGGCATTGTGTAGGATATTGTTATGAATGCTCAAGCTAATGTAGAATAGAGGGACACCACCTTCTTGATGTTTTCCACTTATCTCAGGACCAAATAGTAACTATGGTTGGTCATTATTGATGTTAACAACATCTTCTCCTTCAATTACGTTCAGTGTTTCAGTGATTTGGGCTTTGTATAAATCATTTTTTACCAGCTTTGTTAAAGGAACTGGTATTTTCAATTTGGATATTAAATGGGACTTGAGTTTTTCCTAACCGAATGATTTCCTCTTTACCAATTGTATTTTGAGTGTTTTTATATTTTTTATAAGCAATTGGTATTTCGGTTTGTGTTTCCACTGTATTATTTTTAGTTTTATTATCTCGAACAATTTGGGTGGCAGTTGTAGTTTTAGCAGTAGTTGATGTTTGAGTATCAGTTGATGTTATATCTATAATTTTTGGACTGGGTGTAATCTTTGGACTGGATGCGATCTTTGGAGTGGAAGTTTTTTGAGTTTCTCTAGGGAGAGTTTGTAACACTTTGGACACAAGAGCTTCTACTGTTTTCTTGGTCTGAGTTTGGATTGTTTTCTTAGTAGGAGATTCTGAATTCTTGTTACTTCTAAGGCTATATTGTTTGTGAAATTCATACATTGTAGACTCATAGCCTTGTTTATAGTCAAAGGAATCCCCATATTCTAACTGTAATTATTGTAGCATGTATAATTCTTGTTCTTCTCGGGTAAGAAAAATAGTATTATCATTATTTATTCCCATTAAGTTAATCTGGCTATCCTGGTCTTCATCATTTTGTTGGGAACTCTTTGCATAGTTTTCTTGGAAAGGTGGCCTAATCAATTGATCAGGTGTTGTTTCTCTTGATTTACCAGTATTGTTATTCTTCCTAAAGTTGGGATTTATGATTTGAGGACCTTGTTGTTGATTATCCCATTGAGGTTTTCTTTCCATATTTTCTAATATATCTATTATTATTTCCATACTCTTAGCTAAAATATCTATCTTACTGTCTGATGTGGATGGTTCATACTTAATGGTAACTCTTATTTCATTTCTCATCCTAGCTCTTTTAGCTAACAAGTTAGCTTCTACACTAACTGCATTGCTTTGCATCTGTTCTAATGTTTCAGGGTTTCTGTCTCTCAATTGATAAGACATATCAATATCAAAACCATCTAGAAATTTTATTAAAGCTAAGTCTGGTGGGGGTTTGATATTAGCTGGAATGGCATTGTAAATACTATTGAACCTAGTACAATAATCCTAAATAGATTCATTAGGAGCTCTTATAATGTTTTCATATTCAGATAATATTTGTAAAGGGTTTTTCTTTCTTTCCGATCTATTGATAAATAATTGATGAAAGACAGCTAAATCAGCTATATGATTGACATGTATATCTTTAAACCATTTCTTTACATCTCCTGTTAATGTTTGGGAAAACAATCTCATTTGTACATCAGCTTCATCAATTTCGTGTAATTCAAAGTAATCAGTCATTTTGTTTACATGTTGTTGGGCAGTATATTGACCTGTACCATCAAACTGAAAGATTTTACTCTGGCAATCCTGGGGCATGGCATGTAATTGAGTTGGTAAGACCAAAGGGGCATATCTAGCTACCATGGCTAAGATGCTAGTTTGACTGGGAGGTAAATTTGTGGTGCTTAGTGATGAGGTTGAAGTACTTGAAGATGAACTTGAAACACTAGAATATGTACTTGGAAATGAGGTTGAAGTACTAGAATATGGAGCAGAAGTGCTAGAATATGAACTTGAAGTGTTGGGAGATGGAAATAGAATTCTAGGTTGAAGAGGAAGCTTGGGGATGAATGATTATGTGGAATGGACTGTAGTAGATGATGTGGTACTAAATAAAGATGAATTTCAGTCTATGAAGGAATGGTAGAAAACTTAGGGGTAAAAGCAGTAAGAGAAGCTAATTCAACATAATGTTGAAAATAGGCTTCATCTATATCCTTAATCAAAGTTGTAGTCAAAGCATCAAGTTTATCAAAAGTCTCTAGAACTTGTTGATTTGTGTCAAGTTGTATAGTTTCCTTCTTTTCTTCAATAAATTGAATAAAATTAGGATCTATTGCACTATAATAGATTGAATTTTCAGATTTGGTTCTAAACAAAGAGTGTTCAAATGATAAATCAAATTCATTATCTTGTAAGCTTGATAATTCTTTAGGGAGTGAATTTTCTTTGATTAATTGACTACTATTCCCTATACTTTCAAATTTTTTGGTTTTTCTTAAAATTCTATCAGGATCATCAACAATTATAGCAGGATGTGGACCAGGATGAGCCCTGGTATATTATGTTCTTTTAGAAGCCAGAATTTTAATTTTTAATGAAAAATTTTGACAACCCTTTCAAATCTTAGTGCAAAAAATGAAAGTAATTGTTTCTTTTTAACATCTGTTTAAACTAGGGATTGATTTCCCCAATATGGTCGCCAATATGTTATCACTCCAATAATTTCCAAGGGTTGTTCTGTGTGTTTAAAGAAATTTTAGAGGTAACTATAAACCTGATTTTGAGATTAGGATCTAGCCTTCCTAATGCTCAGAGAGGGCTCTCTTTTTATGATCTATCTTTGTTTTTTAATTGATTTTAGGTTAGTTATGTAAGATTGATTTGGTTAGATTTAATTGGTTTGGTGGAATTACTGATTTAGATGGATAGATGTCTGTCTATTTTCCATTGGGATATGGAGTTGATGTATCAAGCAAACAAGACAGAATCAAGTTCTAAAGGAAGTGTTCATAGGGCAAGGCAGCTGAGAAAAATCAGATATTTTAGGCTGGTTGGTGAAGTGGTTTTCAATCGAGATCAAGGAGCAGTTAAGAATTCCTTAAACCAGATAATGAAGGAAGGTGACATAGGTCAACCAGGATAGGAGAGAAATTAAGGATTCTCATACAGACATTAGAAGAAAACATTAAAATGAATAAAAATTCAGAACGAAGTGTACTTAAACAAATTTTGCAATAATATTCCTGTTATAACATTTAAATTTGGAAAACATACAAGATTATGGAATACTTAAGGAAAAACATGAAAAATTGAAAGATACTTCACTGAAGTGGCTCAACACATGAGTCCTGTAATGCAATGACTTTATTACTTGTCCTGTCTGTTGACTTAAAATGGTACAATAAACCCTCAGGTATTTAGATCAATTAAAACTATATAAATGTTGAGGAATCCACACTCAATACTTCGAATTATTAATTATTTATACAAAAAATAATACAAAATATCCTAAAACTGATTTAGGAATTATTAAAGGAAAATAAATATCTTCATGCAAAAAGATAGAGACACTTATGTAACTAATGCAAGCTATCCCTTCTTATTTGGTTTGTTGTTTTCTTTTTGATCTTTTGCTGTTTTATCTCTTTGAATTTTTCTTTCACGTTGGCTGCCTTTTTTCTGTTGAGTGTCCTTTAAACTGCTAGTCATCTGAATTTATTTAAATCTGTCTTTCATATGTATTCACTTTAACTTGACTGCTTTGTTACTCTTTAACTTGCATGCTCTGTTTTCACTTTAACCTTGACTACTCTTTTACCTGTTTTACTTTTCACTGTCACAGTAAATCATATAGTTTTTCCAAAGACTATTCATCTGGTAATTTTATTTTTACCATTCTCTTGTAAATTTCATTTTTCTGACCTTCATTCTCCAGGACTTCTTTAGTCTGTGGATGTTCTGTTGGAGGTAGTTTTAGTTGTTTCTTCAATGCAGAAATGTCTGCATTCTTCTTCTTGATGAGTTCTTCAGTTGCTTTGATGTTCTTTGGATCATATCCAACCTCCATGACCAACTCTTCAAGTGATTTTATTCGGTTGTCCTTAACTTGCGAAGATTCCTTCTCTAGCTTTAATTGTGCTCTGTTATTTTCTAGAGAATTCTGTAGTTTTTGTAGCTCATAGCTTTGTTGGTCATAGTAGAGTAGATCATTTCTCATGCTTGTTTATGGAACTCAATTTGATCTATTGGATGTAGATATTTAGCTTGAAATTCAAATGTTGTTTTCTTGTAGTCTGCTGATGATTTTGGATCCTGCACTGTTGGCTGCAAAAAAGGTCATTTGCATCTTCTTGGTTTTATAATCAAAGGCTAAAAGTAACTTGTTTTGGTCACTAGGAGTCTGCTTCCAATATTGGGCATATGTCAAAGCTTTAAATGCCTCATTCCTCAATTTTATTTCTTTATACTTATCCACTATATCATGTTCTTTATCTACTGGTTTGCTTGATGAAGATAATTCAACTCTATGTTGCTTCTAAATAATCTGAGCACTAGAGGTTGAAGGCTGATGTGTTTCCTCTAAAAATGTGGGAGGTGCATTATCCCTGACAATTACATTTGTATCAATAATATCAACTGTGTCAACTATCTCTTCTTTCTCAATTATTGGATTCAGCTTGGGCTTCTTCATGTACATTAATTTTAATTTGGTTTCAGTAGTGGTCTCAGCAGAATATGAACCTTCCTCTCTTGGCCTGTTTGAGTTCTTGTCTTTTGGGGCTGGAGTATGCAAAATGGAACTAGTATCACCTTGCTTCTTTACCTCTTGCAAAGTATTTTCTAACCACTTTGACTGGTTGGAGTACTTTTCAATTTTTGGTTTAGACTCATGGACAAAAGGAGTCAATTTTAATTTGACTCTTATTTTACTGATAAATCCTAAAGGATAATACTGACATTTGAAACTATTGCTGAATTTGAAGTCCTGTAAACACTTATCTACTTGTTGACCAGCATCCTATTATTGCAAATGAAAGGACCAAGTTGGTTCTTAATCTTAAACTGAGTTTTCTTCTTTGCTAATAAGAAATTTACTTCATCTGAATTTAGAATCTGCCTGATGTATTCTAGTGAAAATAACCTCATTGGGAGGTATTTGGGTAGCTTATATGGAGTGAGTTGACATCCATATACCCTATTTCAGTGTGGTTCTGGTATAAATACTAGTCTCCTGTTCTACTTTGTTCAGACAATTGAAATACTTTCTTTATTTCTTCACTGATCCTAGGTTGAATGCTAATACTTAGCATGTTGACAACTGGATGAAAAAATGAATCAATGAAGTCCTTGTAGGTGAATTCTGTGGAATCATTTCTGATTAAGGAAGTCCAGAGGACTACAGATTGGGGGTTACCCTCTATGTCCTGTTTTTGAAGGCTAACTACAAAACTTTATTATTGGAAGTACAGGAACATATGAAACAAAAAATATGAATACTTAAACACTCCTTCCTATGGTAATTTAACTAATTTCTCATGGATGGCATATGATAAGTATTGAGAAAAGTTAAATGTAGAAGCTGGAGGCTGTCCTAGATAGAAAATGGACAGAAAACCTAAGATAGAAGCATCTATATATTCATTTGTGAAGTACCCTAGAATGCAAGACAACATTGTGACAATCCGTCTAGTTCTCTCTAAAAAAATTGAAGCTGAATAAGGAGGGTTAATCTTTGGGGTTTCGACTGATGAAGGAAGAAATTTTTGGAAGATTTGAAACCTCTTGGGAAATTCTAGCTTTAAATATAATTTAGTGAGGATTTCAATAGACAATGGGGCTTCATCAGTCTTGGGTTGGATTTTCAACATCTGGTTTATGGATTCTGCAGTGATTGTGAAAAAAATCTCTTTTCTAGGGGTTACTAGGTCTCTTTCATTGGGCAACTAATTCATTTGACAGATTGTGATGATTTTTGGAAACTAAAAGTTCTGTGGGAAAACATATTTAGGCAAATTTGATTCCCAAAGGTAGATATCATCAGCCTGGTCTATGGATTTATCATGGCTATAGCAGTGGATTTTCAAGAGGTTGAAATTAGTGACTGTACCACTTATTTTGAAGTCTTTGTCTACAAGGGGAGTGTGTTCAACATTTATTACATCGGGTTGTAGGGGGTTAACAAATATTATGCTATGGGAGGCCATTTAAACTTATTCAATTTATCAATTTATTACTTTCTTGCTTAATAAATGGTCTCAGGCGCTTAGGAATACATGGAAATGAAGTTTTGGTCTTTGGATGGGGTTCTGGCCGCAGCATAGGCTTTAGTTCCAGTCTGCAAAGCTTTAAAATGAGTTGACATAGGCTCTGGTAATAATATGTTTCAATCCCAGTCTGAAATGGCTTCAAAATAGGTCGACACTAGTCTAAATGGCTTCAAAAGAGGTCAGCAAGGCTTCTTCTCTGCAATTCTCAATAGAAACCCCCCCACGACTTTAAAGATTGGACAATCGGGGTTGCGAAAACTCTCATTGGCCGTTAGATCAGATGAATAGAAATCTGACGGATTGAAGAATTAAGGGTTTTGATAGGTGGGACCCGAGGTGACTTATGCGATGGGGTATGTAATGTTAGCGGGGAAAGGATTATATTATAGTGGGATTGGGATATTATAAACTATAGGTTTTAAATTAAATATAAAGTGGTTAATATGATATGGGATCGAGAATATTTATAAACGAGTTAATGAAATAAACCATAGGCTATAATATAATAAAGGGTCTGTAATATATATGCGGGAATAAATATAATAAGGGGTGAATTAATATGGGGTGGGATGTAAAAATGCACTAGGGATAGATTAAAATGATATCGGGGATGAATTTTTTTACAGTGGGGCTCGATGATATTTTAACCTTTTAATACTATGCAAAAAGTGGGTTTTTGCATGTTTCTAAAAAAAATGGGAATTAGTAAAGGGGAAATTATTTTCAAAGGGAAATAGATTTTTAGGAAGGGAAAAGGGGTGTAATAAAGAGAAAGGGTTATTTTACAAGGAAATATGCCTTTTAAGAGTGGCAATGGGATTTAAGGCAAGGGCAAGGGGATTTGGGGGGACATTAGTGATATGAAATGACCAATTGATGCTTTCCATGACTTGTATGTTAGGATATTCCGACACATAGAAAATAGTTAAGAATAACTTAGTTTAGTGTAGAGTTAGGTAAAGTGTCTTTATTTACCATGTACATTTGTAACTTATAATCTGACGATCACGATTTGTAGTGATCCAACGGTTATCTCTCACCTTGGTATTAACGGCACTTGATCTGTGGCTTAACACCTGATTGGTCCATGATCTCTATTTAAAGAGCATGGAGGGTCATTTGCCCGGTAACCATTTATGAGAGAAACATATGTAAATTTTCTTTTATATTAATAAATTCCCTGAAGTGGCCGCGTTGGCTCAGGGCGTGGACTGTTTCCCTCTTTGAGTGTTTTAACCATGTGATTATACTGGTGTACTGATTTGTAATTTGTTTGTGAGCGGTGACCTTTGGTTCTTGATCTACATAACTTACCTTGTAAATTCCTACATGGTATCAGAGCTATTTTGAAGGCCACATCCGTTGTTGATCAAAATCCGAAGCCGGTTTGACTGCATGTGAATGCCGTTTTGTATATCTACTATTTTTTAACATTTTTGAGCTTGGAGAACTGCTCGGTTGTGTCTGGAGCGTCTGTTATAGTGAGGAACACCTTTTTTTTTCATGCGAAAAGGTTTCCAGCTACCCAAGTTATGTCAGTTTATATCTGGAGGTATAAAGCATCTATTTTGCAGTTATATTTGTTAATAGTTCTGCCTATTTCGGTTTTTTTTTTTTTTTGTATTAAGGTTTTATTTATTTGCCGGGTCTATACCCTCTTCTCTGTGTATTATCTTTGTTGTGCACTCCGTGCGATCTCGGCAAATCAAAAATAGGAAAAAGAGATTTTTTTTGGTACATATGCTCTTTCCCCGCGTCTTTGTTCGATCTCGGGAAATCAAAAATCGTGAAAAAAGTGAGAGTTGTCGGTAACACTAACCGAGAATCTTACATTCTGCTATAAGGCTTTGCATTTCATTTTTTTTCTCCCTTTTTGTGTAGGAAAAGGCATGCACACTGAAGGTAACAACAACAACAACAACAACAACAACAACAACAACAACAACAACAACAACAACAACAACAACAACAACAACAACAACAACAACAATAATAATCCCCCCTTCCTCCTTTCTAAAATAACATGATCCTTTTACTATCTCACTTGGTGAGGGGTTACTTTATGAGAATAGAGGTCTTGGGTTAAAGTCTCCTTCTCAAGCTTCTTTTGTAAAAAAAATTTGTTCAAAGGGGCGGATTTTTTTTTTTTAAAGCCGCATTTCATCCCGTTCCCGTAACTATTCGGCATCTACAACTCAGTTTTTTCAAAAGGCATAACTTCTTCATCCAGAAGCCGTTTTTCGAGCCGTTTTTTTGAAACGGCCTAATTTTTTGAGATCTTTCCATTGGAGTAGTTAGTTTCAGCTTTTATCAGCTTCAGTTAAAAAAAAAATGGAAAGTGCATGCCCGGTTATTCTTAATAGCACCAATTATTTCCAATGGCTACCTCACATGGTAGATATACTTAGAAGTAAAGGGCTTTATAAAATAGCCACAGGACAAGAAACTAAACCTTCCAATTATGATAAAGCTAATAAATGGGAAAATAAACAAGATCAAGCACGAGGGTTGATAGGAATTTCCATTGCTCAAGATCTTCGATTTCATATCCTTGACATTGACACCCCTGATGAGGCCCTGGAAAAGCTAAAAACTATTTTTGGTGTTCAAAATAAAATCTGGGCCCACTAGCTTGAAAATGAGTTGCTTACTTTGGACCGCAATAATTTCTCCTCCATTGAAGATTTTTTGTCCAAAAATAAGACCCTCCGAATTCTTTTAGAAAGTTGTAAGATCAAAAAGGACGATGGTAGCCTCATATATTGCATTCTTGCTAAGCTTCGTCCTGCATACTATGTATTTGTTTCTGCCTTCCATTCCACTAGAGAACCATCATTTCTTCAGGAACCACCTACAAGAATCCCTCTTTTGATGCCTTTTGTGATTCTTTGATAAGAGAACAAGAAAAATTTTTACACCTTGGTCTTATCACTGCTGAAAACGCTTCTAAGAAAGCCTTAGCAGCCCAACAACAACCATATCAAAAGAGTCCCAAGAAGAAGTATCCTAAAAAATATGGTCCTAAACCTAAAAAGTTCCCTAAGCAATTTCAGCTGCAAACTGAAAAATCAAATCACCAAAATAATAAGGCAAATCAAAACAAAGGGAAGAAGACAAAGAGACATTGCAACTTTTGCAACCGGGATGGCCATATAGAGTCCAAATGTTTTAAGAATATGGAAGCCTTAGAAGCAGCAATGAAGAAGCACAACATCAATTTGGAGCACTCTTCACCTTCATCTTCAGGCATGGCACTTTCTGCTTGTGGTTTTCAAGCATCAAGATCTGGTTATGCATTAAATGTATCTTCTTCTTCTCCTTCTCATGAGTGGCCCATTGATTCTGGAGATTCTTACCACATGGCTAAAAATAAATCCATGTTTTCTTATTTAAATGATTGTAACACCAAACATATTTATGTTGGTGATGATAGATCTCTTAGTGTTGTAGGATTTGGAACCATTCATTTATATAATGGTCAGTTTAATGATGTACTATGTGTTCCTACCTTGTCATGCAACCTTCTATCTGTTTATTAGATAACTCATTCAGGTGAAGGGAAAATAGTAGAATTCTCACCTCATGATGTTGTAATCAAGGACCTTAAAGATCCTAAACATATTTTAGCTACTTTCATTGCTAATGATTCCACAAGGTTGTATAAGTTTGAAAACTTTGGGTCATCATCTCTTCCCTCTGTTTTTGTTGCTCATAATGATGATGTGAGCAAAATTTGGCATGAGCGAATTGGTCACTTAAACTATCGCTCTCTTCAAACTCTATGTAAGGAAAATATGGTGATGGGCTTTCCTATGGTATCTTGCCGGGATGGTGTTTGCTCTGGATGTGTACTCAGAAAAAATCATCGGGATAGTTTTGACAAACGTGCCTCTTGGCATGCTTCAGCCCCTTTGCAGCTTGTGCACAGTGATTTATGCGGTCCACTTCTTGTTGTTTCTTTCTCTGGTTGCAAGTATTTCTTAACTTTGATAATTTTTCTAGACGCACTTGGGTATATATCTTAAAACTCAAGAGTGAATTTTTTAACATGTTCTTGGCCTTTAAGGCCTTTGTTGAGAAACAATATGGACATCAAATTCTTAAGTTAAGATCACACAATGGTGGAGAATATGTTAACAACAAATTTATCAACTTCTACACTGAGCATCGCATTCAATTGCAACATATTTTTCCATATACTCCACAGCAAAATGGTGTAGCTGAAAGGAAGAATTGCACCTTAAAAGAAATGGCTAATTGTATGCTTCAATCTAAAGGACTTGGTCTCAATTTTTGGGTAGAAGCCATTAAATGTGCAAATTACATAGTAAATCACACTCCTACTAAGGTTTTAAAGAATATAACTCTAGAATAAGCTTGAATCTCAATCAAACCAGATGTAAGTCACTTTCGTGTTTTTGGAAGTGATGCTTGGGCCCATATTCTAGATGCGAAACATAAAGCCTTAGAACCTAAGAGTGAAAAATGTATTTTTGTTGGATATTCTGAAGATGTCAAAAGATATAGAATTCTTCAACCCAAATCCAAAAATATAATCATTAGAAGAGATGTAAAGTTTGATGAAAATATATTGGCCTGCGAGCCTAGTTCAGCGGGTGTGCCACCTTTGGCCTGCGAGCCTGATTCGGCATATGTGCCACCTCTCTCTCTCTTCTAATTTTAATAGCATTAATTATAGTTCAAATGATGACAATGAGGATGAAAATCCTCCTCCAGCTCGTGAATTTTTTCCTTATACTCCACCGCTTCCAAGATGGGTCCTCTCTACTCAGGATGCAGCAGGTTCTCTTGCAGGTGACCCTGTCGATCGATGACGTACAGGTTCTCAGTTCGAAAGAGCCTCTTCCTTATTGGCTCAAGTTCCAAATTTTTTTGAAGAAGCCTCCAGTCATCCATATTGGGATGAAGCTATGAATGAAGAGTATCTTTCCTTATTGGAAAACAATACTTGGGATCTTGTTCCTCTTCCAAAAGGAAGAAAACTTGTCAGATGCAGATGGGTTTACAAAACAAAGTTTGGACCAGATGGAAAAGTGGATAGACATAAATCTCGTATTGTCGCTAAAGGTTTTTCACAAGTTTAAGGCAATGAATATACTAAAACCTTCTCCCCTGTTGCCAAAATGAATTCTATCTGCCTTGTTCTTTCCCTTGCTGCCTCCTTTAAATGTGAAATCCATCAGATGGATGTTAAATCCGCCTTCTTACATGGAGATTTGCATGAAGAAATCTACATGGAACAACCCCCTGGCTTTATCCAAAAAGACTCCAGCCTTGTTTTTCACCTTAGGAAGTCTCTCTATGGTCTCAAACAAGCTCCTCGAGCTTGGTATGCCAAAATGGATAGATTTCTCTTAGATAATGGCTTTTCTAGGTGTCATTTTGACAACACTGTCTACACCAAGAAAGTGGGTAATTCCTTCACCATCCTTGTTCTTTATGTTGATGATCTTATCCTTACTGGTAGTGATCCAAACCATATAAACCATGTGAAGTCTAGCCTCAAAAAGAAGTTTGAAATGATAGACTTAGGACACTTGCATTATTTCCTTGGTCTTCAAGTCTTGCAATCCAAGGAATGCATTACCCTCTCTCAGTCCAAGTATGCCTGTGATCTTCTACACCACTTTCACATGGAAGACTGTAAGCCAACCCCTTCTCCCTTTCAGTCTGGAGTCAAGCTTTCAGTCAACTGTACTACCCCTGAAGTTGATGCTACCTTATATCGTCAACTTGTTGGTAAGTTTCTGTATCTAACCCATACCTGTCCTAACCTTTCCTTTGACGTTGGTCTTGTCACTCGGTTTATGCACCAACCTCATGAAAGTCACTGGAAAGCAGCTAAAAGAATACTTTGCTATATTCGAGGTACAATTCAATTCAGGATTCATTATAGTGCAAGAGCATCTCCATTGTTCATTGGTTTCAATGATTCTGATTGGGCTGGTGACCCTGATGATCAAAATTCTACTGCAGGATATGTATTCACTCTTGGTTCAGGACCTATTACCTGGTCTTGTAAGAAACAAAGTTCCATCTCTCTTTCTTTAGCAGAGGTAGAGTATCATGGTGCAGTTGAAGCCAGCAAGGAAGCCATGTGGCTTCGTCAGATTCTGCCTGAATTTGGTCTTCATCAGCAGCATCCAACTACACTTTGGTGTGATAATCAAAGTGCCATTTAGCTATGTAAAGATCTAGTTCAGCATCAACGTATGAAACACATTGAACTCCATATACACTTCATCAGAAATCTCATTCATGATCGTGTTCTTGAACTGCAGTATTGTCCAACCAATGACCAAGTAGCTGATATCTTTACAAAGGCTCTCACAGAAGCGAAGTTTACCAAACTTCGATCCATTATTGGAGTTCAGGAAAGTTGTCATTAAGGGGGGATAGGCTCTAATGCCTCCTTCCTTCTCCTATTGTGTCACTTTTGTAAATCCTTCAATCCTATCCCAATTTTTTCTTAAGGGGGGATGTTAGGATATTTCGACACATAGGAAATAGGCTCTTTTTGTGTCACCTTTGTAAATCCTTCAATCCTATCCCAAGTTTTTCTTAAGGGGGGATGTTAGGATATTCCGACACATAGGAAATAGTTAAGAATAACTTAGTCTAGTGTAGAGTTAGGTAAAGTGTGTTTCTTTACCATGTACATTTGTAACTTATAATCCGATGGTCATGATTTGTAGTGATCCGATGGTTATCTCTCACCTCAGTATTAACAACACTTGATCCATGGCTTAACACCCTATTGGTCCATGAACTCTATTTAAAGAGCATGGAGGGTCATTTTTTCGGTAATCGTTTATGAGAGAAACATATGTAACTTTTCTTTTATATTAATAAATTCCCTGAAGTGGTCACGTTGGCTCAGGGCGTGGATTGTTTCCCTCTTTGAGGGTTTTAACCACGTGATTATACTGCTGTACTGATTTGTGATTTTTTTGTGAGTGGTGACCTGTGGTTCTTGATCTACAGAACTTACCCTGTAAATTCTTACATTGTAAAAGTGCTTCTACCTACCCTTCATTTATCCTAACATTTTATCTTCATTTATTGGGTGCATTTGAGCTTGTTGGTTGTATCCCTCTTTGAGGGTTTTAACCACGTTATTATACTGGTGTACTGATTTTTGATTTGTTTGTGAGTGGTGACCTTTGGTTCTTGATCTACAGAACTTATCCTGTAAATTCCTACATTATAAAAGTGATTCTTCCTACCCTTCATTTACCCTAACATTTTATCTTCATTTATTGGGTGCATTTGAGCTTGCTGACCCTTTTATTTTCTTTTGATAAGCAAAATAATCTAATTTTAACCTTATAAATTTCAATGGCTCAAATTAAACTGATGAGCTCATTTTTATTCTCTACCTAACTACTGATCTGCCAAGGTTAAATGGTTTGGCTAGATCTTTATTCTCTAACTATTATTACATGAAATTTAAAAGCATGAATGAATCAAGATTAAATTGTTTGATCATCATGGATTGTGGCATTTTGGACAAGTTGCACACAATTTTATTTGCATAAAGTAAACTAATAGTAGTGGCATTTAAATGTGCAACACTTTCAGGATCTATTTTTATCACTTTTTGGTGGGGTTCATACTTTATATTCTTTTTTTTATGTTTATCTTTTTTAGTTCTTTGATTTTTCTTTTAGGACTTACCTTGTTTACATTTTTTAATATGGGAAAATTTTTGCAGAAAGCAGAGTATGTACAATATTACAAGACTAAACATAGTCAATTCAAAATTATGATCCCTATTATTATAGGAACCTAACACATTTCACTAGAAATATCTCCTTAAATTTTCCCTTTTATCTATTTAGGAGTCTTTGCAAGATGGAAGATACAGTACATGGAAAACAAAGTCAATTGGAACCTAGCATATTCCACTTTTCCTTAACTAAGTTATTTCTTTTGGAGGAGCTAAGTAAAAGAAAACAATCATGGCAATCATGTGTTGATTCTTCCAAAATGGTGGATGATGTGCCAACTAGTCCCTTGAGCAAGGAGGAAACACCCTCAATAGTGGTAAAGGACATTAAATCACCAGTTGTAAGCTCAATCAAGAGGCCCTCAACTACAATGCAATCTACAAGAAAGAAGAAAGGCAAGAAGCTACAATTTTCTCCAGAAGTGGTGGATGCCCCTAAGAAACCCCTCACTATGTCTATTGCGAAAATGTTTCCCATGAAGCAGAAATTTGGGACCATGGAGACCATACCAGAAGATGAGATGGTTGATGATAAATTCAGGGATATTGGAGAATTAAAATAACAATTGAAGAAGTCCCATTTCATGATTGCACAATTTCAACAGGAAAATAGGCAATTGAAGAAGTCTATTATAGAATAGACAACTCAACCTAGTGAAGATGTGCCAATGGTTAAAGCTACACCATATTATGTCAAATCCAAGGGAAAAGAGATGTTAATCAAAGAAGATATTAAGGAGGTAGAATTTCCAGCAGCTAGGATTACTAGATCCTCATCTAGGAAGCTACAAATCCAAGAAGAGAATACAATTCAAGAGGAGAAGATAGAAGTAGATGAGGAGAAGATAGAGGTAGATGAGGCGAAGCACACTCTTAACAGGTTGAGAAGGAAATTGAAAGAGGCTCATAGAGAGATCTTTCAAGTCAAGAAACAAGATGAAATGACTAGGAAGCAATGGAGTGATATTATGGACATCTGTCAACTAACCATGGATGATGCCAAATACATGTTGAGAAGATCCCTTCCACTACATAGGAAAATGAAAAAATGTATGGAAACATAATCTATATATGAGGAAAGAACTAAGAGATACTAAACAAAAGTTAATGAAGTTGTAGGAGAAAGATAGAGGAAAATTAGACCTATTGGCTGAGGCAACCAAAATTTGAACGCTGGAAGGGGTGAAGTAACACAATTTTGTTTTTTGACTTTTTCCTAAAGTATGCTTGTTTATAAGGTTGAGTTTACATGTGATTATGTTTTGCACAAAGTTCCTCTTACATATACATTTAGTCAGAACTCTGAAACTATTTTGAAGAAGTAACTTTTATACCATTTTGTTGCCTATCTAGTAATAGGGTTTTTGGTTGTGGTGATGAATGTTTGGTATTTTTGAAGAAGAAATTTTTCAAGGAGGAATGTGATATCATCATTTCAGTGTCAACATAGTCATCAATGTGTGAAACTTATCCACAAACATAGTTTACCACTCAAACTATAAAAAAATATGGCGACACACTTCTAAAATAGGCATTGGGGGCTTCTAAAACTGACGTCGTGCTTCTCAAATTGGTGCTGCATTTTTGGCTACAAAAGTGTTTTCTGAAGTTTGAGGTTTTGTATGGTAAAGGAAAAATTCAAAAGGGGAAAGTATCCATATGCAGGATTGTGTTAGGATATTCCAACACATAGGAAATAGTTAAGTATAACTTGGTCTAGTGTAGAGTTAGGTAAAGTGTGTTTCTTTACTATGTACATTTGTAACTTATAATTCAACGGTCACGATTTGTAGTGATCAGATGGTTTACTCTCTCCTCGGTATTAACGAAACATGATATGTGGATTAACGCCTGATTGGTCCATGATATCTATTTAAAGAGCATGGAGGGTCATTTGTCCGGTAACCGTTTATGAGAGAAACATATGTAAATTTTCTTTTTTATATTAATAAATTGCCTGAAGTGGCCGCGTTGGCTCAGGATGTGGACTGTTTCCCTCTTCAAGGGTTTTAACCACGTGATATACTAGTGTATTGATTTGTGATATGTTTGTGAGCAGTGACCGTTGGTGTTAGATCTAAGGAACTTACCCTATGAATTCCTACATGGTATCGGAGCCATTTTGAGGGCCGCATCCGTCGTTGATCCAAATACGAAGCTGGTTTGACTACACTACATACAATTGGCATTTTCTAGATCTAATATTTCTAACCCCTTTAGGGGCTGGGAGAACTGCTATGTTGTTTTCGTAGTGTCTATTATAGTGAGGAACCCATTTCGTTTCATGCGAAAAGGTTTTCGGTTGCCCGAGTTATGTCATTTTAGAACTGGAGGTATAAAGTATCTTTTTGTAGTTATATTTATTAATCATTTTTCTTATTTTGGTTCCCTCTGTTTATTTCGGTTTATAGTTTTTTCATATGTCGGATCTATAACCTCTTCTCTGTGTATGCTCTTTGCTCTGCGCTGTGTGTGATCTCGAAAAATTAGAAACAACAAGACGCGATTTTTTTTGCTATGTGTGTTCTTTCCCTGCGTCTTTGTGCGATCTCGGGAAATCAGAAATAGCGGAAAAGGGATAGTTCCTGGTAAGGCTAACCAAAAATCTAATGTTCTGCCGTAAGGCTTGCATTTCTTTTTTTTGTGCATGGATTTTGTGTTTTTTTTGCAGGAAAAAGCACGCACATTGAACCCTTCCTCCTTTCAAACAATTACAGAATCCTTCCTCTCAAACAATTACATAATCCTTTTATTAGCTCACTTGGTGTAAAGTTAGTTTATGAGAATAGAGGTCTTGGGTTCAAGTCTCTCTCTTAAGTTTATTTTTGTAAATTTTTTTTTGTTAAGTTACTTTTTCTTCTAAAGCACTTTTACAAGTTGCCAGTTTTAAAAAGAGGGTTTTATTTCAAAAGCACATGTAAAAGTAACATTGTAAAAGTGACTCTCACTTATTTATAAAAGTGGGTCACATAAAGTTTTTTTTAAAGTGAGCTATTGTATGAAGTTTGAAAAGGCGGGGGGGGGGTTTAAATAGTAGAACTTCATCATCAGCTTTCAACCTTTTGCGTAACTATTTGGCATCTACAACACATTTTTTTCAAAAAGGCATAACTTCTTCATCCAGAAGCCATTTTCCGAACCGTTTTTTTTTTAACCAACCTATTTTTTCGAGATCTTTCCATTGGTGCAGTTAGTTTAAGCTCTTTTCAGCTTCAGTCTAAAAAAAAATTGCATGCCTGATTATTCTTAACAACACCAATTATTTCCAATGGCCATCCCACATGATAGACTTACATAGAAGTAAAGGGCTTTATGGAATAGCCTCAGGACAAGAAAATCAACCTACCGATGGAGATAAAGCCGATAAAATGGAAAACAAATAAGATCAAGCACGAGGGTTGATAGGAATGTCCATTGCTCAATATCTTCAATTTCATATCCAAAAAATTGACACCCCTGTTGTAGCTATGAAAAAGCTAAATACTGTTTTGGGCATTCAAAATGAAATCAGGGCCCACCAACTTGAAAATGAGTTCCTTACTTTGGACCCCAATAATTTCTCCTCTATTGAAGATTTTTTGTCCAAATTCAAGACCCTTAGACTTCTTTTAGAAGGTTGTAAGGTCAAAAAGGAAGATGGTAGCCTTATCTATTCCATTCTTGCTAAGCTTGGACATGCATACTCTATATTTGTTTCCACCTTCCATTCCACTAGAGAAGCCCTCATTTCTCAAGGAACAACCTACAAGTCCCCCTCCTTTGATGCCTTTTGTGATTCTTTGATAAGAGAACAATAAAAACTCTTACACCTTGGTATTATCAATACTGGAAACACTTCTAAGAAAGCCTTAGTATCCCAACAAAAACCATATAAAAAGAATCCCAAGAAGAAATATCCTAAAAAGTATGGTCCTAAACCAAACAAGGGTCTTAAGAAATTTCAGCCACAAACTAAAAAAGAAACTCACCAAAATGATAAGGAAAATAAAAACAAAGGGAAGAAAACATATAGACATTGCAACTTTTGTAATCGCGATGGCCATGTAGAGTCCAAATGTTTTAAGAAGATGGAAGCCTTGGAAGCAACAATGAAGAAGCACCACATCATTTTGGAGAACTCTTCAGGTTGATCTTCACGAATGACACTTTCTGCTTGTGGTTGTCAAGCATCTAGTTATGCATTAAATGTATCTTATTCTTCTCATTCTCATGAGTGGCTCATTGATTCTGGAGCTTCTTAACACATGGACAAGAATAAAGCCATGTTTTCTTCTTTAAATGATTGTAACACCAAACATATTTATGTTGGTGATGATAGATCTCTTAGCGTTGTAGGATCTAGAACCATTCATCTAGATAATGATCAGTTTAATGATGTACTATGTGTTCCTACCTTGTCATTCAACCTTTTATCTGTTTATCAGATAACCTCATTCAAGTGAAGGGAAAATAATAGAATTCTCACCTCATGATGTTGTAATCAAGGACCTCAAAGATCCTACACATATTTTAGGTACTGGCATTACTGATGATTCCACAAGGTTGTATAAGTTTGACAACTTTGTGTCATCACGTCTTCCCTCCATTTTTTTTCTCATAATGATGAAGTGAGCAAACTTTGGCATGAGTGATTTGGTCACTTAAACTATCGCTCTCTTAAAATATATATGTAAAGAAAATATTGTGACAGGTCTTCCTATGATATCTTTTCGAGATGGTGTTTGCTCCGGATGTGTACTCGGAAAACATCATCAGGATTAGGGAAAATTTAGGGGCGAATTTTAGCCCAAAGGCAGATTTTAAAGGGTTATAGATTTTGGACGGCGAATTTTTTATATAAAACCCATTTTATATAGTTAGCCCTATAATTATTTTAAAAATAATTAATTATTCCATGTTAGCCCAAAAAAATAAATGCGGATAAACATTAAAGGATGGATTCGCCTCCCGATTTTCAGGTTTGGAGCGGATTTGAATCGCATTCGCCGTGATTTACTGGGTAGGAGGGGCACTAGATTTACATTCGCCCCATTTTTTACTGGTTGGGGCTTCAATGCGTGGGTATTGACTCTTTTGCAACCTCGCGTCGGTGGCCGATTTCATCTCCTTCAAAAACATTGTGTAAGGTAACTGGACTAACTGCTCAGGGAGGTTTTAGACCCATAATTCAATCTCGAGTAGGCAGATCTGACGCGAGAAGTGTAAGAATCAGGGCCATGTCAGAGAGGAAAGTGGGGAATAAAGTGATGGAGAGTATGGGAATTCAAATTGAGAGTTATCATGCTGAAAGTCACCTTTCAGAGTTAAAAGTTCGTTCATGGCCCAAGTAAGCAATGTTCCTTGATAAGTATTTTTGCTATCGTAATATTTACAGGTTAGGTATTGATAGTAATCTCAAAGTTAATAGGGTTGAATTAAGCTGGGTTAAATTTATGAATCAGGCACATTTATGTTAAATTCAATGAGATCGCAATAATGGGTATTGTCCAACACCTTCCTAGTAAACGAGCAGGCTGCTCATTCCCACTTTGGTCAGGATGCACTCAGATATGTGGCATTACAACATCTTAGTATTGTCTCTGAGTTGCTTTCCCACTCTCTGTTTATACCTGCACTGGATGTACTCTTTTCATTCCATTGACCTATATTTGTGGTCATTTATTGGACATTGAGGTAAATTTTTCTTATTTTATCTTATCAGCAGATTGGGCACTTAATGGAGCAAGATTGGATACATTCTTCGTTTGCCCTGACTTTGGCTCTGTTTCCCATATATTTTCCTAGCTACAACCTTCATTGCTGCTTTGTTCATATGAGTTTTGAGACTGGGCTATCATTGTTTCAACATTCCAAACATAACTCCCATTTCTATTGGCCTCATCTATCTTCTGTTGCATTACTCTACCCAGCAAAGAGGTTTTCTCCCCCAAATCCTCCAGTCCCCCTGAATTTTCCTCGATAATTTGAACAATTGAGTCCTTTAATCTCGATCGCGAGTCCACCTATGCTTTACCGACATTTTTTCTGCCCTTAGCTGTCTTGGGTCTTGTGGTTTATATTCCCTAGTTTTCCAGCTGATTTCCAATTTCCTTATCTTGGCCTTCTCTGACCCAATATTTTTTGACTGTGTGCCAAACTTCTTTGTCAAAAAACTTTCTCACTTCATCTAGTTCATCATTGATTTTCGAGGTTTTTTTCCTGTATCTAGTTATATTCCCATAATAGAGTTCAATTCCTATCTTTTACTTTTCAGAAATAATGTTCTTGAACTAATTTTAGCACTGTTCCAGATCAAATATATATTCAAAGAGTCCTTCCATGTGGATAATATTTCCCATTGGATTCCTTTAGCATATTTGTTTCTCTTGACTTGTAGGCTGTGTGTGCCCATAAGGCTCATTTTTCATCGAATTGGCGCAATGCCACTTTTCCACTTAGTGTTTTGTTGAAGGTTTATAATTTTCTATTGTCAAGTTACTCTTTCCCTACTGAGCGGCAGGCCATGCTACAAGTGGTAACTTCGTCTCCATCTGTGAATTCCAACCCATAAATACTTTTTAGCTTTTGCCAGCACTTTTCACTCTATTTTGGGCTGCTAGGGCTGAGAACACATAATGGTTTGTAATATAGTTTCGAAGAGTACTTGTCTTCCTCAAGGGAGAGGAATATAAAAGTCGAGATGTACAATTTTTCTCTAATCTTGCTGATAATGTCTCCCCAGGAGAGTGATTGTTCAAAGTTCTCAATCAGGGGAACTACTAAGTCCTAATTTTTTCTTGGAAGGGATGGTCTTTGGAAGTTCAGAAATCCGTTAAGGTGTCTCTGGACTGAAAAGTTGGCATTGAAAACTATTTCTGTTTTATCTTATCTACATTCCACTTGAGGCTCATGGAAAATGATTTGAAAGACCTTTAGGATTTTTGGTGTTGTGCACATTTTGCTTCTCTCAGAACTTCTGTCACTATATTGTGGAGTGTGTCACTCTTACATACATAGAGTCATGCGTTGTTGGTTTTAATATTGCTATTAGGAACTTTCTTCCTTAGTATTTTAGGTTCTCCCTTTTAATAGTTGTGTATTAAGGACAATTAAGACTACTTAGCTTCTGTTGGTCGCTTTAATTGTTTTAACAATTCAAGCTCCACATAAATTGTCAACCCGAGGAAGTCTGTTTATTCCAAAGACAATCACACACTGGATATGCTCAATTCCAAAAGCAAAAATAATGTTGTAGTAAAAAGCCACACAATTATTAATCATACAACTCTAATTATTCACACCCTGTTTAATCAAAGCTAAAGTTACTTATGTTATAGTAGAAGTAATTCCTCTATTGCAGTTTTTAAGAATCCAAATAAAAGGAAATCATTCTGCAGGAAAGGAAACCAATCAACCATAGCAGGGAACAGGACCCTATTCCTTTAAATAGGAACTTTAGCACCTACTTCCTGACACTAATCACTCTGTAGAAAAGATAAACTCAAGAGAACAGGACCCTATTCCCATGAACAGGAACCTTCAGCACCTGTCTCCTGTTTCTAATCACACTGTAGGGAAAAGAAAGGAAATCGATGGGAACAGGACCCTATTCCTTTGTATAAGAATCTTCAGCACCTGCTTCCCAGCATCAATCATACATGCAAACAAATAACAGAAATAGATCCCTTAACTTCTTAAGATTGAGTGTACTAAACACATGCAGCGTTAAAGGAAACAAAATGCTCAATAAACTACAGAACCGTGTAACTGGTGTTCAGCAAACAGAATTAAAGTAAAGTGAAAATATCATAAATAAATCTAGCAAACTACAGGAACAGTTGGGCGAATCTTGTGAGGAAGGCGAGCCCTTTCCTTCTCACAAGATTCCCCAGGGAAAGGATTAAATTGAAGCGCTCAAAAGGAACTTTTATTCATCTGTCAAAAGAAATGATACATTACAAATGGAGTCTAGCTCCTATCCTCTCAAACACAATGTTCTCCTGTAGTTTTTGAACTCCCCTCTAATGATGATGTCTCCTCTTTTTAAAGAGGAGACATCTCTTACAATTACATTAGAGCGAATCTACGTTTATCCCAAATCTGTTCTTCTTTCTTAAAACAGGGCTATTCTGTTCTTCCATAAAAAGATATTGTTACAATAGATACAAAAAGAGTACTATCTTCAGGATAATCCGTGTAACCACGTCTTCATGTTGTTGCCATTGTTCCAAAAAAATACTCTTCCAGAATCGCAAATTACGAATAGTGACAGAATTTGCGTGCCTGCTGACTGTTTCAGCAACGGAGTCGACTGTTTCAGCAACGGAGTTTGACTGTTTCAGCAACGGCCGATTTTTCCAGCACAACACATAAATTATCTGCGATCTTTTAGACTTATGTTAGCAACAATCTACTTCGATTAATGATGAAATATAAGAGTAATATGGAATTATATGTAAACAGATTAAACATATAGTAAAGAAGAGGATTTTAGATACCTTTGGATAAAGTGAATGAGAATTATGATAGAATCCTTTTTAAACATGGTTATAAAGGTAAGGTGGTGTCAAAATATATAGTAAAAATGGTACATAGTGAGGTCCTAACATCCCCCCCAGCTGAAAGGGTTGCATGTCCTCAGGCAACTTCTAGTCTAAGTCAGAGTCTGCGTACTGACTCTGTGCATGCAAGTTGCTCAAGCAGTAGCTGGAGAAGGTGGCTTCTGTCAGAGCTCGGAATCCTCGATTGTTCTGCAATTCCTGCCATGCTACAACTTCATCTCTGTCAGCCAATTGATAGTGACACTGGTATTTTTCTGCAGGCATCCATAGAATTGGAAAACGAAAATGGTAACCAATCCAGTTTTCTCCATAATGCCGAATACATCTGATGTACTTAGGTACCCTGGAAAGTGCAGCTTGAAGATTATCAGGGCTGAAAGGGTGATACTCTTGTCTTTTCTTGCATGACTGTTGCCAAAACATAGTGTTGGCATTTAATGCAACAGCCTCCTTTACTCTGATTAGCTGTAGACACTTTAAAAGTGTTGAAGCCTGCAATTGTTGTATGTACCTGTGCATTCTTGGCTTCTGCAAGAATCGGTGATATTGTGCTACAAACATAGCCGGATTTGAAGGTTCCGGTCTAATCCAAAGGAGCCGATTCTCCTCATTATGCCTACTTGCAATGAATGCAGTTTTCCAGGTGAGCTGATTGGCCAGGAATGAAACGAATGCCCTTATTTGTACATCACCTACAATTGGAGTGAGATTGACTTTTCTATTCTCAGGCATGGCCTCGTTATGGAGATAAAGTTCACACAACAAATGTTGGTCACTTTCAGGGGCCTCAGCAAAAGTCTTAAAAAATTGTTCCGCAGTAAGCAATTCATGAGGTCTGCCATCCTTTATTGCCTTCAATTGAAAATAAACCAAACGTTCAGAGAGGAAGAGAGAATAATTCATGGAGGGTTTTCGGGTAGCCATCAATTTTTGCACTAATGAAAACATCAAAACCAACTTTTCCTTTGATTCTTTGACTTCTTTCTTGGAATCCCTGAGCTGTTGCAATGTCTGTTCCCAAATATCCCAGTTGGCATACATATGATTCTGCCATGCTAACTTATGCTGCTGTAATATTTTATCTTGATCTACAGCATATTGTTTCTTCCAGTTGTTCATAAGTTCTAATTGTTTCCATGGCAGGGTCTGTGTCCCGGCATTAGAAGTACTGGGTTGGGGCATTGTCTGAGTGGCTGAGCTGACTAACTCAGGGCTGGATATCTGTGGTTGGGGCATTGTCTGAGTGGCTGAGCTGACTAGCACAGGGCGAGATATCTGTGGTTTAGTTTCTTTTTCCAGACTTTTTGAGGGCCCTACTGGTTCTTGTGGAGCAGTAGGGCGTTCTTCTTTAATTGCAGCTGATGTAGATGCCTCAGATACCTGAATTTTGACTACTTTGTATCCTGCCTATTGGTAAATATTACCACACTCATGGCACATGTATTCTCTGCATGGATCCTTATTTTGTGTTGATGCTGTGTGTGCTAGCATGTAGAGATTCAATTCTCTATCAAAGGCTTCTCATGCCATGATTAATTCATTCTTATAGGCCTCTAGTTCTGACTTCAAAAACTCATTTTCCTCCAATAAAGATGCCATAGTGTGTGAACCCTGTGTGCTGGTTGATTCTGCTGGAGTTGTATGCTGATCCGCAGCTGTAGCTGGTTCTTGTGGAGCAGCTACAGCTGGTTTCCCTGTATTATCATGCTTGGTGTATGATTCTTGTACCACAGTGGTTGGTTCTTGTGTTTCAGCCTCTGGGTAAGTGTCTGGTTCTTGTGTGGAAGTCACTGTTTGAGCCATAAACGATGTCATGTTATCCCGGGCCACTGGTTCTTGTGTGACAGTGCCACCGGACGAGACGGGTTGGGGAATTTGGAATGGTGGTGAGGATTGAAGTTTTAACAAGATAGTGGCGGGGTCAGGGGAAATGGGAGTAACTCCTGTTTCAACAGTCATTTTCATTTTCCTTTTTGATAGGAAAGCAGAGAAGTCAGTGTCTTTCCTTTTCTTTGTAGGAGAAGATTATTTTCTAGGGTAAGGGCTTTCGGAAGAAGTGAAAATTTGGGATGTGGCCCTTGTTTGTCGTTTTGAGACAGAGACTGTTGGGGTTCATCTCTTTCTTTTATGAGTAGGTGGATATGGGGGTGTTGGAGAGTCATTTCTAGGGATAGGAATAGTGGGAAGGGGTGACTCTTCTAAATGGGACGAAATTGGGGGTAGGTCAACTGGTTCTGAGGATGGAATTACTGGGGGGTCTGGGATATCGTCCAGTTGCCTTTCATAATAACTCTCAGGAGTTTCTTGGGAACTTCCGGCTTGTTGGGGAATTTCGGCTTGCTGGGGAATGAGGAGTGGATTATTCAGAGGGGGGTTTTGCTGAGAAAAACCCCTCTGAATTAATAATTGACATAAACGATGATGGGTAAGGGATAAAAATGGGAATTTAACCCGTCTACAATAATATGACATGTTTTTGATACAACCAAGCAGATAATATGGAATATTGACTAATCGACCATGCCTCAAATGATTCATTAAAACGAAGTCGTGTTGGTAGACTACCTGGTAACGCCCTTCGCATGTCAGATAGTGCTTGATGAATTCAGCTACTGTTGGCCATGGTTGAGGTAGTGAATGCAGACTTATACCGCGGCCTTTAAGTTCAACCGGTTCATCTGGAAGAAGAAAATCTTGTTGTGCATTTAAAATAACCTGTTTCCTACTGAACCAGCGAGCCCCTATAACCGGCAAACCTGAAACTTGTGCTATATCTTCCTCTGTGACTGAAATTCGGACCCCTTGAACCACTGAATAATTCCCCTGAAGATTTTGTGCGAACTCTAAAACTTGCTGCTGATCAAATTCTCCTAACCTTTCGAAGTATGTTGTCCATCCTGCTTGTTGAAAAATTTGGTAGGCCTCCGGGAACAATTGAAGAAGAGTTATCGAACCAGGCTCGTGTCTGATAGCCGACCCTCCCATAACTACTAGCTTGAGTCACATGCAGAGGCGCAAAGAACAGAAACACAGGCTTTGGTCAAGCTAATTGTTGCAACAGAGGATATGGAGTCTCAATGACGGCGGAAATGGATATGAAGAATGACGGAGGATTGGATGATGTGAAATGATGATTCAGTTTTCGAAATTCCCCCCCTTACGTATGGTGCAATGATTTTTAAGTGTGCGGAGATTGCAATCATTATGAGCAAGATCCTCTCTTTAAAATATTATTTAACTGCATTACATAAAAACCATATACCTTATATTTTTACCTTTGCCTTTAAAATTCGAAGTATAGAGTGCTTCATAATGGCTTGATATTAATGGAAGAATCTGTAGATTTCTCTAAAATGTAGAACAGGAGCATATCAGGATCTGCTCAATACTGAATAATATTCACTCAAAGGATTTGGAGAGTAAAAGTGGAGAACTGAAAAGCTTGTACAGCAGAGGAAAGAAATGATGTTTTAATGATGAAAAGATAAATGACAGGTTGCTGAAACTGGTGTTTCAGCAATGGAAAAATGAATGACATGTTGCTGAAACTAGTGTTTCAGCAAAGGGAAAAATTAGGAAAATGGGATATAATGACTTGGGTTTAAAATAAGTGGGGGAAGTATTTTCTGAGTGATAATTTCAGCAGTAGGGAACAAGAAATACTAGCTAAAGGGTGATATTTCAGGAATGGTAGAAGTGGGAAAAATGGAAAAAGGGAAGTAATGTAAAAATGGGATAAAAGGGATATTGCTAGGAAATGGGTTAAAATGAAGGGAACAAGCTTCTGTGATTGAAGCTTCAGATCTTCTTGTGATGAATCTGTCCTCCTTAATAAGCTTTTCCAGAATCTGCAAAATTCAATTGTAATATGCCAACCCTTGACAAGGATTATTAGTTTTAAATCTAATCTAATACTAAAAATACAGTGCAGAAAATTAAATGCTGTGAGGAGCAGAAGACTCCCCTAGAAAAAGATAATGTGTATCAGTCATGCAAGCAGTCTTGAAATCCTCTTTAGAAACAGGGCGCTGGTATAAACGAAGCCTATGACCATTGACTAGTAGAGGTGTTTTAGAATCATCAATTGTTAGAAGTCTTACCGTTCCATTAGAAAAAACAGCATCTACCTCATATGGTCCAAGCCAACGTGTACGTAGCTTACCCTGAAAATTTTCAAACCGAGAGTCATACAATAAGGCCCAATTACCTTTTTGGAACTGCTTGTGTTTGATAATTTTATCATGCCACTTCATTCTTTGTTGTTGAATCATGGTTGTTTGGTGAATGACATCTAATCTCTTTTTCATCCAATTCAAGAAGCTGCTACAACCTAGCTGTCTGCACATCAGTCAAATCAAGATTAACAGCTAAAGCAGTTCTTAGAGTTTTAATTTCAAATTCCACAGGAAAAACAACATTTTTACCATAAACTAATTCATAGGGAGAAAAACCTGTAGTGTTTCTCCAAGTAGTTTTGTAAGCCCATAGTGCTTCAGGGAGCCTTTGAGACCAATCCTTTCGATTGTCCTTCACTGTTTTAGTTAGAATGGCTTCTAATACTTTATTTGTACTTTCCACCTGCCCATTGGCCTGGGGGTGGTATGGTGTAGTCATTATATGATGAATATGATATTTCTGAAGGGTAGACTTAAAACCATGAGAATTGAATGGAGGTCTCTCCATCTCAGAATCTGAAGTTTTCTAGGAATTCCAAATCTAGTGAAGATTTCTTCAAATAAGAAAGCGATGACATCTTCATTGGCTCTAATAAGTGCTTTGGCCTCCACCCATTTAGTCATATAGTCTGTAGGGACTAATATATAAGTTCTTTGATTGGATGGAGGATTAATGGGTCCTATGAAATCCAAGGCCCATCTTTCAAATGGTTCAGAAACTACCTGGGGTTTAATGGCATTTGATCTCTATGATTGGGTTGACCCATTCTCTGGCAGCTGTCACAAGCCCTCACATATTTCTTTGCATCCTTAAATAATGAGGGCCAATAGTAACCCATCCTCAAAATTTTGTGTGTTGTTCTTTTATCAGCAAAATTCCCTCCACAAGGGCCATCATGACAAGCTTTCAGTATGTCATACACTTCATATTCCCTAATGCATCTTCGGATTTCCTGATCAAGCCCTGTGTAGAAAAGACACCCACTTATCCAGCTATACCTGGCACTTTGTTGAACAATTCTTCTCTTTTCTCTGTATGACATGTGTGATGGTAATTTTCCTGCAACCAAATAATTAGCAATATCTGCATACCATGGAGAGTGAGCAGAAACTGCAAACAAATACTCATCAGGAAAAGAATCATCTACTGGAATATTATTATCAATTTTTAACCGTGAAAGGAAATCAACCACCACATTTTCTTTACCAGGCCGATCTACAATTGTGATATCAAATTCCTGCAGTAATAATAGCCATCTGGTAACTCTAGCATTTGTAACAGATTTGTTTATTAAATACTTAATAGCTGAGTGATCAGTGTGGACAAAAGTAGAATAACCAGTGATATAATGTCGAAATTTATTAATGGCATAAATTACTGCAAGAAACTCCTTTTCGGTAACTGTATAATTAAGCTCAGCAGGGGTCATATTCTTACTGATAAAGTAGATAGCATAAGGAAGATGATTTTCCTCTTTTCCCAAGACAGCTCCAATTGCAGTGTCTAAAGTATCAGAAGATATATGAAAAGGGAGGGCCCAATCAGGTCCCCTCAAAATAGGAGCAGTAGATAACTGATGCTTGAGTTCTACAAAGGCTTTCTGACAAGAATTAGTCCACTTAAATTCAGCATTTTTCATAAGAAACACAAATAATGGAGAAGCTATCTTAGAAAAATCTTTAATAAATCTTCTGTAATATCTAGTATGTCCTAGAAAAATTCTCACATCAGTTTGTGTTTTAGGAACAGGAAGATTCTGAATGACCAATATTTTAGATGGATCTACCTGAATACCTTGAGATGAAATAAAATGCCCAAGCACTACTCCTTCACTCATCATCATATGACATTTTTCAGTACTTAGGGAGAGGTGAGCTTGTATACATCGTTTAAGTACCTTCTCAAGACTTTGTAATGCATCTTCAAAAGACACACCATAAGGAGTAAAATCATCCATAAATATTTCCATAGAGTCATTCAGCATATCAGAAAAGATTCCTATAACAGCCCTCTGAAAAGTTGCTGGTGCATTACATAGCCCAAATGGAAGAACTCTATAAGCAAAAGTTCCCCAAGGGCTAGTGAAAGTGGTCTTGTCCTGGTCTTGGGGTGCAATTCTAATCTGATTATACCCACTGAATCCATCTAGAAAAGAAAAGAATTTCTTCCTACCAGACTATCCAACACCTGATCAATGAAAGGTAAAGGAAAGTGATCCTTTTGAGTGGCTTTGTTCAAGGCTCTGTAATCAACACATACTCTCCATTTCCCGTTTTTCTTAGGGACAATTACCAATGGGGAAACCCATTCACTGTCAGATATGGGGTATATAAATCCTGCATTAAGCAATTTCTGAAGTTATTCTTTAACAATTTCTCGTAAATTAGGGTTCATTCGTCTTTGGGGTTGACAGACTGGTCGACATCCCTCTTTAATGTAAATTCGGTGAGTACATATTTCAAAAGAGATCCCTTTCATATCTGTGTAGTCCCATGCAAATGCTTCCTTATTTTCATGCAATAACTTCATTAACTGCTGTGTTTCAGCAACTGTTAGATCAGGATTTATGTTTAATGTCTTGCCAGGTTCAATTTCAACTGTTATACTTTTAGATGAGATGGTGGTTAATGTCTGAGATAAGTCTTCAGATTGAATCTTTTCTTGGGTATCTGTTTCAAAAATTGCGGTCAATTGATTGTGTGTTTCAACAATTACAGAGGAAGGTTCACAAATAAAATTATTAATTATTTCATCCTCTGTATTGTCTTTAAGAGTTAAGGCTTGTCCAATAGTTAGAATGGGCTGAACAGCATTATCATCATAATCCATCCACATAGAATCTTCATTATTAATTATGGGTGTAGCATGAGGATAAAGAGTAAGCTATTTGGTTTCATAACCATTAGAAATTGTCATTGAACTAGATCTGCAACTGATAAAGGCATCAGCTGTGGCCAGCCATGGCCTCCCCAGAATTAAAGGATGTCCCCCCAGCTTTGTTTTAGTCTGCAATACAACAAAATCAGCTGGGTACTTCCAGGATTCAACTGAGATAAGTAGATCTTCAACAACTCCTTCAGGTTTAATTGTAGAACGGTCAACCAACTCTAGAATGGTAGGTGTATCTCTGATTGTTTTATTCAGCTGTAACAATTGTGAAGTTTCAAGAGTCATTATGTTTATTGCAGCACCTAAATCTGCCATAACTTGAGGAATCATTGTTTTACCAATTTTAACTGTCACGGTAGGATGGCCGGGGTCACCATATTTCACAGGAGGGGTTTTTCCGGACATTAATGCAGATAAATCACCCATCACATGTACTGTAAGGGGATCTTTAGTTTTCCTACCAGGTTTCTTAACACAAATATCCCTTATTGTTCTGGCATAAATTGGTACATCTCTTAGTTCTTGTAAAAGTGGAATTTTAACATACAAGTTTTGCAATTCCCCTAAAATATTAAAAGCAGGTGTTTCAGGCGTTCTAGTTAAAACCAAACGCTCGGGGAATGGTGGTTCTGTTATTTCAATACTCTTGTTAGAGGGTGGTTGTGCTTTCTTATGTTTCTCAGTTTCCTCTTTATCAGAATCAGAAGAAGTTATGTCATCAATAATAGGCTCTACTATTTTCCCGAATCTTAAATGAATATCATTACATTGCATAGTAGGAAATATAGACTGATTCTGAATATCAATGACTTGCACAACTTTATTATTGGGTTTAGGATTTGGTTGCACAGGTAGCTGGGGTCTCATTTGGTTATTTGGTGGAGCATTTGATGGCAGAGGAAGTGGTTGTTGAAATTGAGGAAATTGATTTGGATATGGGGGTTGTTGGCTTCTCCAATTTGAATTCCAAGGGTTAAAAGAAGATGGCTGCTGTGGAGGCCAAGGAGTCCACATTGTAGGATCAACAAAGGGAGGGTTTGATTGTTGCATGGGTGGGAAATTCATTTGATTAAAGGGTGGGTATTGCATTTTATTAAAGG
Organism: Pinus albicaulis; assembly: GCA_034641835.2. Taxonomy (NCBI): domain Eukaryota; kingdom Viridiplantae; phylum Streptophyta; class Pinopsida; order Pinales; family Pinaceae; genus Pinus; species Pinus albicaulis. Next base: position 1,222,778,290 of record CM076581.1, on the reverse strand, counting down.
GAGGGTAATTTGTTTGACCGAAAGCAGAATAATTATTCCAACGATTAAATGGCATACTAGAGTTCATACCTTGTCCTTTTGGTTGCCATTGTCTTCTTTGAGTTAGCAAGTAAACTGCTTCAGCTTCTTCTTCCGTTGGCTGCAATACTGCCTTTATTCCTGGTAGAGATGGACATTGTTTTGTTTCATGATCTTTCTCACAAAGGGTGCAGATTGGTATTTTGTCCAATGGGCACTCCCTTAGTGGATGTTTGTCTCTACACTTCGGGCAAAAGACAGCCAGAGTTGCTTCTGCTTCAGCCTGCTTCTGCTTCAGCCTGCAAAGTGTCAATTTGTGAAGCAAAAGAACTTAACATCTCAGTTTTAAATTCTTCAAGTAAATTACCTATTTCAGCTCTTGTTGCTCCCCCACTGGCTGATTTCTGCACTCTTGAATAAGTGGGATCTCTATTACTTACTCTGTTCCTTGCAGCTCCCCTTGAACACCTCTTACAAAGTTCAACAATCTCATCATATGATTCTTTAGATATATCTCCCTTGCCAAGCATGTTTAACATGTCTAAACAATCATCCCTTAATCCTCTAAGTAATATTGTTTTAAGAATTTCCTTACTTATATTCGGATGATCAGATCTCTGTATATTGTACTGCAGCCTTTCTACATAGTCCTCCAGATTCTCGTCCGGCTTTTGTGCCATATTGAATAGTTCGTCCTTCTTTTCTCTCGTCCAACAGCAATCTTGATATTTAAGTAGAAATTTCTATTTCATCTGTTCCCATGTTGTGATTACCTGACTCCCAAGACTCATGAACCATCTTAAAGCATTTCCTTTTAATGTTGCTGGAAACAGTTTCAACTTTTGAGCATTAGTAACATAATCATAACTTCTGCATAATATATCAAATTCAAAAAGAAATTCATCCGGATCTTCAGAGGATAAACCATGGAAGTTAGGTAAAGCTGACAATGGAATATTCTTCATAGGAGTTGTTCCTCTAGGGAGATCACTAATAGGAAATCCCAAGGTAGAGAGAGAATTCTCATCCTTTCCTTCTCCTTCAGGATCTACATGTCCTCCACCAAAGAAGTCTTAATTGTTTCCTTCCATTGGCTGTTCTCCTACTGCACTTGCTCGATCGTCAAGATCTTCTACTGGCTCCTCAATTTTTTCCACTGGTCATCCAATACTCTCTATTATTTCCTCAACGTGCTCTGCTGATTTTCTAGCACTTTCTTCTGACTCTCCAGCACTGACTACTGGTTCTTTAATCACTGGCTCCTCTATGTTTTCAGGGCCCACAACTTCCTATATTTTGTAATCTAATTGAGGGGAGTGCTGAAGTTTTGGTCTTCGAGAACTTAATCTCTGTGATGATTCAGCCTTTGATACAATCTCGTCAATGAAAGTCTTTCTTCCTCCCCTTCCTTTTCCTTTGCCACCTGTGGGGTTAGTTTTCTTCTGGTTTCCGCGTCCTCTCATACAATCTGCACATCTAGAAAGAAAATATTAATGCTTTTGAAATCTATAATTGCCTTCCCCGGCAACGACGCCAAAATGTTGGTCGCTTTAATTGTTTTAACAATTCAAGCTCCACATAAATTGTCAACCCGAGGAAGTCTGTTTATTCCAAAGACAATCACACACTGGATATGCTCAATTCCAAAAGCAAAAATAATGTTGTAGTAAAAAGCCACACAATTATTAATCATACAAATCTAATTATTCACACCCTGTTTAATCAAAGCTGAAGTTACTTATGTTATAGTAGAAGTAATTCCTCTATTGCAGCTTTTAAGAATCCAAATAAAAGGAAATCATTCTGCAGGAAAGGAAACCAATCAACCATAACAGGGAACAGGACCCTATTCCTTTAAATAGGAACTTCAGCACCTGCTGCCTGACACTAATCACTCTGTAGAAAAGATAAACTCAAGAGAACAGGACCCTATTCCCATGAACAGGAACCTTCAGCACCTGTCTCCTGTTTCTAATCACACTATAGGGAAAAGAAATGAAATCGATGGGAACATGACCCTATTCCTTTGTACAGGAATCTTCAGAACCTGCTTCCCAGCATCAATCATACATGCAAACAAATAACAGAAATAGATCCCTTAACTTCTTAAGATTGAGTGTACTAAACACATGCAGCGTTAAAGGAAACAGAATGCTCAATAAACTACAGAACTGTGTAACTGGTGTTCAGCAAATAGAATTAAAGTAAAGTGCGAATATCATAAAGAAATCTAGCAAACTACAGGAACAGTCGGGCGAATCTTGTGAGGAAGGCGGGCCCTTTCCTTCTCACAAGATTCCCCAGGGAAAGGATTAAATTGAAGCACTCAAAAGGAACTTTTATTCATCTGTCAAAAGATATGATACATTACAAATGGAGTCTAGCTCCTGTCCTCTCAAACACAATGTTCTCCTGCAGTTTTTGAACTCCCATCTAATGATGATGTCTCCTCTTTTTAAAGAGGAGACATCTCTTACAATTAAATTAGAGCGAATCTACGTTTATCCCAAATCTGTTCTTCTTTCTTAAAACAGGGCTATTCTGTTCTTCCATAAAAATATATTGTTACAACAGATACAAAAAGAGTACTATCTTCAGGATAATCCGTGTAACCACGTCTTCATGTTGTTGCCATTGTTCCAAAAAAATACTCTTCCAGAATCGCAAATTACGAATAGTGACGGAATTTGCGTGCCTGCTGATTATTTTAGCAATGGAGTCGACTGTTTCAGCAACGGAGTCGACTGTTTCAGCAACAGAGTTTGACTGTTTCAGCAACGGCCGATTGTTCCAGCATAGCACATAAATTATCTGCGATCTTTTAGACTTATGTTAGCAACAATCTACTTCGATTAATGATGAAATATAAGAGTAATATGGAATTATATGTAAATAGATTAAACATATAGTAAAGAAAAGGATTTTAGATACCTTTGGATAAAGTGAATGAGAATGATGATAGAATCCTTTTTAAACATGGTTATAAAGGTAAGGTGGTGTCAAAATATATAGTAAAAATGGTACATATTGAGGTCCTAACAGCTTCCTTGCTCGAGCCAAAGACAAAAGAGAAATAAATCTTCCAAAATAGTGAAGAATACTAAAAACAACAAATATAAATCCACAACCACGAAGTAGGTAAGATAAGGCACAATATAAATAATAGACATTTTGGTGATACAGTTTTGGGGTGAGATTGTGATTTCTTGTTATTTAAAATGATTTTTTGAATGCATAAATGGATTTGACACCTTTAAAAATTCATGGGCACTACATATTACACCACTCAAACATATAATTCTAGTAATTCTAGAAAAATACCCAGATAAGGAGCAAAAATTCAATTAATTAGATTAGACTGTAAGGCAACGGATAGACTCCAAAACCAAATCATTATCAAAAGACCCAACACGACCACAAAGGCTTGAAGGGATGAAGGAAATTGATAGATCAACTGTTCAGGCTGTTTAGAACAAAGGATTAAATTTTGTAACAGGCTGTCTTGCAGTTTAGAACAAAGGATAAAATTTTGTAACAGGCTATCTTGCAGTTTAGAACAAAGGATTAAATTTTGTAACAGGACATCTTGCAATGTTGGAGCCCACACACCGGCACATCCCAAGTCTAACCTGTGAAAAAACAAAAAGAAGAACAAGGAAACCGATTTAAATATGGTGGATCCAATGTTACCAAAGAAAGATTTTCCGTTTTTGGGTTCTATTCCCAGTTAAATATGTTTTTCAATTCTATTCACAAGCTCACTTTTCCTTATATTGTGATTTTTGTATAGGTATTTCATTTACATATGCTGGCTAATGGATAAACAAATCCCTTTCTCTCTATTCTTTACATAAAATTTCAGTTTTATATTATGACGAATACTGGGTACTGGAAGGAACAAACAATTTCTTTTTTGGCATGTAGACATATATTTGTTATATATTATTCAGAAGCATGGCTAAATATATACTTCAGTTTTATATTATGAAGAATATTGGGTGCATGAAGGAGCAAACAATTTCTTTTTTGGCATGTATAAATATATCTTAGATATTATTCAGAAGCATGGCTTAACATATACCGAGACAAATGTACTGGAATTTTTATCCTATAATAAAAATATAGCATTTTTTGCTTTATGGTTGGGTGTGTGTGTGTAGAGTGTACAAGGAAGATCACAACTGATTTCCAAAATTTCTTGTCAGAAGTCAGAGTGAATTATTTGTAACATGCATATTCCTGACTGAACAAATAGGATGCAGTAGCTGAGTTTTATGAAACATTTGTATTTTATATAAAAGGGATATTGTTGTGGAAAAATATAAGTCTTATATGTCAGTTAATTGAATTTTTCTTAAGGATATTTTTGTCATGAAATGTGCTTCATGGAAAATTTGGTAAATCATGGAATTGGTTTCCTTAAGCAGTCAAAAAGGGGTTAGATTTCAAATCCAAGCAGTCTGAACCAGCATATTATGATTTACACTGTTTAAAAAACATGATGAATAAGATCACTTCAGGTTCCACTCCTTCACTCAGTGAAGTATTCGATGTTTAATGCAGTTTATGATTTAGGATCAAAGTGATATTGCCATCATATAATGGCTCGTCTTGCAACAATTATACAAATAGTTGGAATGGCTTGTGCAGCATTTTGTGGTTTACTGTGGCTCGTCTTGCATCAATTATACAAATAGTTGGAATGGCTTGTGCAACATTTTGTGGTTTACTGTGGCTCATCTGAGTCAATTAGGAAAAGTATTGTTTTGGGTAATTGATAGCTGTAAATATAATTATAATAATAATAATTTAATTTTAAGGTCACTGTCAATATAGATATTAAATTGGTGTATGTGATTCTCTTATTTGTGAGAAAACTACTTGTCTCTATTTCACCATTTGACTACTAAATTAGAGACCTAATTGGTGTATGAGACTCCCTTATTTGTGAGACAAGGATCTGCCTCTATTTAGCTATTTGACTAATGAAATTTAAGGAGGTTTACATACTCTACTCTCTACCTTTCTGGATTTGAACTCTATTTAGCCATTTGACTAATGGAGTTTAAGGAGGTTTACATACTCTACTCTCTACCTTTCTGGATTTTAACCCATGAACTCTTAAGAAAGCTTAATTCTCATAATTCACATAAACAGCTGGTGCTCTCACATTAACACAGAAGTCTAAATCAGTTAGTTTGTGTGGAATTTAACTCTTATAGGTCTTCTAACTCTCACTGGGAAAGGTTGAAGGTAAGAATCATTTATGGATTACATTATTCCAAAGAAAGTTTAAGATAAAACAAATCTTGCACAAGAAAGTTTAAGAACAAACAAATCTTGCACAATCATTGTAACAACATCCCACATTTATGCAAAATATTCTTCCATCCATCGTTAAAACTGGCCCCAGCCAAGGCATGCAAAAAATAAAAGCTGCCCAAACCTTTCTCACGATGATTTTATGAATGCTAACTATTTATGTTGGAGCCTTTTCTGCACACCCATCTGCATTGTGTCAACCTACGTATCCTTTTAGCACCTTCGCAGTTATATTTTAGACCCCTTGATTGTTTTTGGTAAAGCGAAATTTGTTGTCTCTTTGCAAAGGCACCGTCCATTGCTCCTACATTGACCGTGGCAGAGAATTACCACCCTCAGGGAGGGTGGGAGATACATTTTAGTGAAAATACTATATTTGTCACAGTGAAGATGGTATAGGGAAGGTGATTGCTTTAGGAGAGATTGGTGCAACACTGTGATCCAGGTTGAAATTGAGCACAGATGAGTTGTAGACCTGACCCAAGGCATAGTTACCATAGTGTGGACTGCAATCCTTTACTTTTGATGTGAAAAAGCAGTGCCATTTAACTCAGTTGGAAAATCCTACATTTTTCCAAATACTTCAATAAGGGAAGGAATATTTTTGATAGAAAAAAATTGGACCAGTGGAGAAATGAATTCACGCAGATTCTGAAGTTCAAGGTTCAGGGAGAAGTTGGAATTGGCAACAGAAGCAGAGGCACTCAGAATTTTCAGTCTGCGTGGAATTCTTTAAGCGTGACTTGTGCAAAGGTCTTCAGAGCACAAAGGGAATTGCAATTCAATATTTTAATAATGACTGAAGGGAATTCCTTTATTTGGTTTCCAGGTTCATCTCAAGTAAAAAGCACCTTTTTTTTCTATTGGTTCTGCACCTCAGATTGATGATTGGAATACATAGAAACAATTATATTTTAGAATTGCTTAACGTGCTCCAAATTTAGAAGAGAGAAATTGTCCTTGTGTTTCTCTTTAATCTTTAGAAAAGTGTTTCATTGGGGGATTCCAAATCTAAAGTCAAGTCAAGATCATGATCATAGTAAGTCCACTAAGATTGAATCTATCTTGAATGTACTTATCATCAACTTCACAAATGAACTCGTTGCTCCATGATGTTTCCTCTCCATCAGAATATACTTCTTCATTCATGTACCTAGGGAATATTAGGGCTTCCTTCAACAATTCTAATGGCATTAATGATAACCTTATCCATTAGGAAATCCATTTTTCTCAGACTTTTGTTTAGCACGGTCCTCATCTAAAATTGGTTCTAGAGATTTTCATTTGAATTAAATACATTAATACACGTTGTTTTGTAGATCTGTGTTAGTTTCTTTGTTAAGTTTAGGTGTTAGATTTAATTGTATCATGGGACCCAACACATAAAAATGTTAGGTTCTTCTACTCCATCTCTTATGTATTTTAATACCTAGTTTATCTGGGTGAATAAAGTAATCTCCACAATCTGTCTTTTTCAGTATATCTTATGTATTTGATATTCTTTATTGCAGTCGGTGATTTGAACCATCTGGTATCTGCAACAATGAGTGGAGTCACCTGTTGCTTGAGGTTCCCAGGTCAGCTTAACTCAGATCTAAGGAAGTTGGTAGTGAATTTGATCCCCTTCCCCTATCACGACAGGTATCTAACTGTGTCTGCCATGTTCATAGGCAATATGAGAACCAAAGAGGTGGATGAACAGATGAAGAATGCTCAGAACAAGAATTCATCATACTTTGTGGAATGGATCCCCAAAATGTGAAATCCAGTGCATGTGATATCCCACCTAAAGGCCTCTCCATGTTGTCCACGTTTATTGGGAATTCAACATCCATTCAGGAAATGTTTAGGAGAGTGAGTGAGTAGTTCACTACCATGTTTAGGAGAAAATCCTTCTTGCATTGGTACACTGGTGAGGGCATGGATGAGATGCAATTCACTGAAGTAGAGAGCAACATGAATGATTTGGTGTCTGAATACATGCAATATTAGGACGCTAGTGCAGAGGATGATGAATATTATGATGATGAAGAATCAGCTCAGGAAAGCTCGAGCAGAAGCTTACGTAATGCTATCAACAACCGCTAGTTGTTTCCATGCCTAGTAGTTGTTTGTTTGTGGATTTCATTTGATTTTCTTGTTCTTTCATGGTCTGCCCTACTCTCATAGAAGGTTTTGGCATTGAATGCATAAAATTTGTATACAACTACTATATTATGTCCTTGGTTTTGTTGATCATAATTGAATTTTTATTTTTGTCAATTTCACATGATCTATACATATTTCATTTGAACGGAAAAAAAAAAGGTAACCCATTGCAACAAAGTAAAATGTAGTGTGAATTTACTTAATGCATCTTACCTTTCGGATTAGACTAGTGCATCTCAACTTTGTTTTTGTACTAGTGCATCCTAGCCTAGATTGGAAGGAATGCAAAGTTATGGAAGATTCAACGAATTTTGGGAATATTTTTGTAGAATTTATTCTTCATTGTGCAAATTCTCATGAGTTTCATAACAATACAATAGTTTCCAAAAAAATATTTGAGTATGGACATTCAATTATTAGTTACTCGTACTATGAAAATGCAATAGTATTCCTACAAAACCTTATGTATAATGAGTACATGGACATTTTCTTTCCTTTGCCTTTCTCCCTTTCAAAAGGCTTCAAAAAACATGTCCAGATGGACTACACTGCAAGGAATGGTATTCCTTTGGCTCAGGTGCATGAAGGATATCTACTTCATCAAAATCACTCGAGGCTTCCACTGGGCCTCTGTCTTTTTGAGGTTCCTACCATTTGTGTGTCAGAGTAGACCACAACTAGAATGGAAACCTGGTCAATATTACCAATGAAATGACTATAAGCTACTGTTTCTGGTGCCTATGTCCTCCAATTGTTATTTTATTTTTCCTTTTTGATTAAGATATTCTATGCAATGCTGACAGGTATGAGGAGTTAACACGTATTTGTGTGGTGTTTCAGTAAGTGAAAAACACTTCTCTCAAGTTTTCCTTGTATCAACGAATTTCTAGTTTTGTTTCTTGAATCATAGTTTTTTTAATCTCAGTGGACCTTTGTGACCTTTTAAGTTCAACCTTATTCTCTTTTACACCCAGAATTACATGGTTTAGAGATGGATGAGCGTATATATTCATTTCTTTGTATGGTCACACTCTGCCCTCAAGGGTTTTGTTTTTCATGCTCAACGTAATGGTCACTGTTTTTGTTTCAAAGGGAAATCTCATGGGAAACCCAAGGATGCTTCATCACATTTGAAGATGGTATACAGGTTCCCAAATAAGCCCATTGGCATAGATTAGTGCACCTTACCCAGCGGGGTTTAACAAGGCACCTGCTAGTATGGAACTAAACAAATTCTCAACAATATGGTGACAACCAGTTGAGATATAACCCCTTGTGTTAAGGTAGCCCCCACTGTCACATAATAAAGTGATGGAATTATGCTTTTCACAAGAAACTTATGAAGGAAACCCTTTCTTTCCATCTTATCCCAAAACTTTGAAGAAAATGAAATCACTCTATGAATGAAGTATAGTAATGGACTATTTTATCTTTCTAGGAATTGAATTCCAATCTCATCAATTGTAGACTACAGATCCTCAAAAATAATACCTTTGGGTTGTGACTTTTGACTGCCGTTGTCTCTGCTAGAATTCAAAATGATCTGATTTCAAGTACAATGTTGAAGAATTTCTCCAATCTTGCTAATTGTCAATTATTCCATATGTAATTAAGTCTTTTTGCTATATTCAGTTTGCAAGCATGGGATTTAGTTGGGCCCTATAAGTGCGATGATATTATACTCAGTTTATCAAATAGACAAATCACCTCTTAATTAGCATTCTCTCTATTTTTCAGGTGTTCATCAATGTCCCATGGTATTTCAGTGCACTGTACTCCATGTTGAGCCCTTTCTTGACACATCGTACCAAGAGAAAATTTGTAATTGCACGTGAAGGAAGAGTCACAGGGACCTTCTACAAGTATGTGAAATTCCTTCTCTGATGTAGTGAAAATATGATCAACCTCAATTGAAGACTCTGATTATATATGATAGAATGAAGGATATATTCAATAAAAAATTTCTAGAAACTTATTTAATACTTGATTTTACTTGCAGATTTATATCTCTAGAGAATGTGCCTATACAGTATGGGGGAATTAGCAGGACAAAGATGTAGATTTTGGACCTCACAAGCCTACAGTAGGGTTCTCCATTAGAGTTGGGGAGAAAATCAATCTTGAGATTGAGGGAGTGGAGGTAATGTACGTCAGAAATTGCTTAAGTTTGCATATTTTGTGTCATTTCCTGCATTCAAAATTTTTGCTTTCGCCTCAATTTTGTTTCCAATATACTTCCAAATTTGATGAGTTTTAGTTTTGGAAATAAATTTTATGGGTGTTGGATTTGATATCTATGCTATTGGGATTTTTCTATTGAATTCTCACATTCAAACTGTCTATGTTGTTCAGGCGGGAGCAACAATTTTGTGGGACCTCATAGTTGGTGGGTGGGATGTTTCCTATCGGTTAGAGTTTGTGCTGAGTGCACAGGGAAGCTATTAAACTCTAATTGACAAGAACAGAAAGTTGTCTTCATCTGATGAGCCAATTTTCAATTCCTTCAAGGCATCAGAGGCAGGGAAGGTAGTTCTGATAATAGACAACTCCTCTTCAAATAAGAAGAAGGCTGCAACCTATAGATACATGGTAAAAAAGAACATAGTCTAGGATTTTGAGCCTCACAGTAGATTAGATGTACTTAGAAAGCTTTCTTACATTCAGCAATCAGAAATGTTAGTAGTTAATAATGTGCCATCATGTTGGAGAAGCAAGTTTGTCTCTTTGGAAGTTGGTAATTTTATCTACATATGTACTACTATATAAAAGTTAATATTGGTAATAATAAAGGTTGGTTGTGTTTCCAAAGCAGATAATCACTGTGAATTCCACAACTTTTCATGTTTGTGATTGATAGGTATATGATATACAAGGTAAAACAAGTATAAATAAAATTTATAAATATTGACCACCCAAGGCTAGTTAAATTTTTGGTATATTGTTTACCCTATACACAAATATATATAAATAATATTTTTAGTTCGAAAATTGAATATTGTATTACATTCCTCATCAATAAAAATGTTCTTCAAGGAATGGTCTACATTCAAAGGGTTACCTATATGTAAATGAAATCAGTTTTTGGCTACATCTTTTCTAAAAGCTCAAACTTATCTTAAAATAAAACCGATTGTTTGCTTTGTCTTTTTGGTTACTATATAGTAAGTATATCATGAATTCAGGACCAATGCAACCCAAAGAACCCAAATGAAGGGGGAGAAAAACTATATTTGAGGGTGAATCACTTTGTATTATAGATATGAACATATTCTAATTTAAGATAATGAAACCAAGTGGATTTAAATGAATGGGATACAAAAGGTGACGGGTTTGGATAATAGATAGAAATTTGGTCAATTATGTTTTGATGTATATATTTGTTTAATTAATTTTTTTATTTTTTTATATTAAAGAGCTGTGACCAATTTTATTTCATGGAAATGATAATATTATCACTATATAAAATTTTTAAGATTAGGGAGGAGTTGAAGTTGTTCACTATCTTATACTTTCACTTTATTATATTTTAAACAAGGATTAATGCTCCCCTCACGACCTATGTACATATTCCGTAGAGGTCGTTGAATATGAATTTTGTGGATAGTTTTTTTTTAAGGTTTCAGAGGTAGGCATGAAGAGAACAAATAAATTTTCAAGATAACTCAAAAGTTGATAAACAAACCAACCATTCTTCCAAAACATTTCGTATTGCCTCCAACTTTATCACCTACATCACCTTTATCTCGCATGGAAGATGTATCCCTGCTCCCCGACATTACTTTGCACCTCTCAGTGCAAATGCTAGTATTACTTTATTTTCCATGCTTATGCGGAACATGGTTGAGAGAAGGAACTATAACAACAGTGGATTTGCATGAAAGCTTCATAATTTTTTCAAACGTGAAAGTTGTGATTCGTTACTAAGTTTCTTCATTATTTTATAGATCATTACATGTCAAACCGACTTTACTCCTTCATTGACATTGCATTCAACATTGTGCACAAGTATGATTTAAATGTATCAATCAAAAGTATGATTTTATCTATATTTGATAATGCAAGTTGAATACATCATACAATACATAGGAGTGCTATGGCTATGAAGTTCAATATGAAATAATATATTGATTGCTACTATTACTATTATATAAGGGGTGCTCCTCCAATGACCATTTATTAGCTATGTGAAGAAGGCTTTTTGGAATTTGTATTTACTATAAGATTATGTATAGCTGAGTTGCAGACAACTAAGTAGAATTTGGTAGGAATTTTGGAGTATGTGTAATTCATAATGATCTTGTATTGTCTTCATTGATGACATTTAAATGTGTGAGTTTTGACCTAAGACATTGCATTATCAATGTGTCAAGGCTCAAAACTGGACCTATATGTCAACTACTTATGATCTTTCCAAGGAACATGAATCCTAATTTTTGTAGGCTTAAAATTTATCACAAGTTTGCTCTATTGTGGTTGAATTTGTGGAGGTTATCTCAAAATTTATTTAAGGTACCATGGATCTAAATTTCTTGTGAACTTTCAACACGAGAACAAACTTTGGTGCAAATTGTTGATCAATTCTAACTTGGTTAGGGTTATAGATGTTAATGAAAATTTTGTGTACATGCATGAGATTTGGGTGCAAATGCACAATGTTGTGTAGCATTAGTGTGATAAATATGGGATAGTGCAAAGCGTAGTTTTGAAGATTAGTCCAAGTTGACACATACCTAATCAACTCAATCAAGTCAATTGTTGGTTGAACGGTTAATTGTTGGTTCAATGGATAGAAGATCTTGCAGGCCAAAATACCAAAGGGAAAAATGGAGCCCATCATGGGGTTCTCTTTGTAATTCTCCACCACTGCTACCTTCCATGCTTCCTCAAACTCCTCTCCAACCTCAATATCAGTGCTAGTAGTACCATGAGAAGCAACACTACGCTTAGAAGAACTAGAAGAACACGTTTTCCAAACTGCACGAGAACTACTTCCCTCACGAGTCACCATGTTCCATACTTGGTCTCGGTGGTTCACTTCCTTCAACTCTTGGTTCAACTACCATATCTTCATTGGAACCAACACCCCGAACTCCACTAGACAACGATTCACCATTTTGTACTAGTGATTCACCATTTGTACTGGTGATTCGCCATGATTTTACAAGATAATATAATCTCGTGAGATATTCGCCAAAAAATTATATATACATATTATATTATTAATAAAATCGCCTTCCATTTTTCCTATGTATCATGGGGATTCACCCAATTATTATACATATAAATTTAGGGGGGTTCTTAAAATTTTCCCTGATCGGGATAGTTTTGACAAACGTGCCTCTTGGCACGCTTCAACCCCTTTGTAACTTGTGCTCAGTGATTTATGTGGTCCACTTCCTATTGTTTCTTTATATGGTTGCAAATAATTCTTAACTTTCATTGATTATTTTTCCAGATGCACTTGGGTATACTTCTTAAAACTCAAGAGTAAAGTTTTTAACATGTTCTTGGCCTTTAAGGCCTTTGTTGAGAAACAATTTGGACATCAAATTCTTAAGTTAAGATCAGAAAATGGAGGAGAATATGTTAACAACAAATTTATCAACTGTTTCACTGAGCATGGCATTCAATTGCAACATACTATACAATATACTCCACAAAAAAATGGTGTAGCTAAAAGGAAGAATCACACCTTAAAAGAAATGGCTAATTGTATGCTTCAATCTAAAGGACTTGTTCTCAATTTTTGGGCAGAAGCAATTAACTATGAAAATTACATAGTAAATCACACTCCTACTAAGGTTTTAAGGAATATAACTCCAGAAGAAGCCTGGAGCTCAATCAAACCAGATGTAAGTCACTTTCGTGTTTTTGGAAGTGATGCTTGGGCCCATATTCCAGATGTGAAACATAAATCCTTAGAACCTAAGGGTGAAAAATGAATTTTTGTTGGATATTCTGAAGATGTCAAAGGATATATACTTCAACCAAAATCCAAAAATATAATCATTAGAAGAGATGTAAAATTTGATTAAAATATATTGGCTTGCGAGCCTAGTTTAGCGGGTGTGCCACCTTTGGCCTCTGAGCCTGATTCGACATATGTGCCACCTCTCTCTATCTCTTCTATTTTTGAAAGTATTCCTTCTAGTTCAGATGTTGATAGTGAGGATGACAATCCTCCTCCACCTCTTGAATATATTCCTTCAGCTCCACAACTTCCAAGATGGGTCCGATCTACTCGGGATGCGGCAGGTTGTCTTGTAGGTGACCCTGTAGATCGACGTTGTATACGTTCTCAGTTCAAAAGAGCCTCTTCCTTATTGGCTCAATTTATAGAAAATCCTGATCCAGACATCTCTGAAGAAGCTTCAAGTCATCCAGATTGAGATAAAGCTATGAATGAAGAATATTGTTCCTTATTGGCAAATGCTACTTGGGATTTTGTTCCTCTTCCAAAGGGAAGACAACTTTTCAGATGAAAATGGTTTTACAAAACAAATTTTGGACCAGATGGAAAAGTAGATAGACATAAATCTCGTCTTGTTTCTAAAGGATTTTCACAAGTTGAAGGAATTGAATATAATGAAACCTTCTCCCCTATTGCCAAAATGAATTCTATCTGCCTTTTCTTTCCCTTGTTACCTCCTTTAAATGGGAAGTCCATCAGATGGATGTTAAATTTGCCTTCTTACATGGAGATTTTCATGAAGAAATATACATGGAACAACCCCATGGATTTATCCAAAATGAATCTAGCCTTGTTTGTCTCCTTAGGAAGTCTCTCTATGGTATCAAACAAGGTCCTCGGGCTTGGTATGCCAAAATGGATAGATTTCTATTAGATAATGGCCTTTCTAGGTGTCATTCTGACAACACTGTCTACATGAAGAAAGTGGGTAAGTCCTTCACCATCCTTGTTCTTTATGTTGATGATCTTATCCTTACCGATAGTGATCCCAACCATATTAACCATGTGAAGTCTAGCCTCAAAAACAAGTTTGAAATGATATAATTAGGACACTTCCATCATTTCCTTGGTCTTCAAGTCTTGCAATCCAAAGAAGGTATTACCCTTTCTTAGTCCAAGTATGCCTGTGGTCTTCTACACCACTTTCACAAGAAATAATGTAAGCTAACCGCTTCTCCCTTTCAGTCTGGAGTCAAGCTTTCAGTCAGTTGTACTACCCCTGAAGTTGATGCTACCTTACACCATCAAATTGTTGGTAAACTTTTGTATCTAACCCATATCTGTCCTGACCTTTCCTTTGTTGTTGGTCTTGTTTCTTGGTTTATGCACCAGCCTCATGAAAGTCACTGGAAAGCAACTAAAAGAATACTTCGATATATTCGAGGTACAGTTCAGTTTGAGATTCATTATAGTGCCAGGGCATCTCCATTGTTTATTGGTTTCACTGATTCTGATTGGGCTGGTGACCCTGAAGATCGAAAGTATTTTGCAGGATATGTATTCACTCTTGGTCCATGACCTATTACTTGGTATTGTAAGAAACAAAGTGCCATCTCTCTTTCTTCGGAAAAAAGAAGAGTATGGTGGTGTAGTTGAAGCTAGTAAGGAAGCCATGTGGCTTTGTCAGATCCTATTTGAATTTGGTCTTCATCAGAAACATCCAACTACACTTTGGTGTGATAATCAAAGTGCCATTTAGCAATGGAAAGATCCATTTCAACATCAACGTATGAAACACATTGAGCTTCATATACACTTCATCCAAAATCTCATTGATGACTGTGTTCTTGAAGAACAATATTTTTCAACCAATGATCAAGTTTTCGATATCTGTACAAAGGCTCTCATAGAAGAAAAGTTTACCAAACTTCGATCAATGCTTGGAGTTCAAGAAAGTTATCATTAAGGGGGGATAGGCTCTAATGCCTCCTTCCTTCTCCTATTGTGTCACCTTTGTAAATCATTCAATCCTATCCCAAGTTGTTCTTAAGGGGGGATGTTATGATATTTTGACACATAGGAAATAGTCTCCTTTTGTGTCACCTTTGTAAATCCTTCAATCCTATCCCAAGTTCTTCTTAAGGGGGGATGTTAGGATATTTCGACACATAGGAAATAGTTAAGTATAACTTGGTTAGTTAAGTATAACTTGGTCTAGTGTAGAGTTAGGTAAAGTGTGTTTCTTTACTATGTACATTTGTAACTTATAATCCGACGGTCACTATTTGTAGTGATTTTATGGTTCACTCTCTCCTTGGTATTAATGACACTTGATCCATGGCTTAACACCCGATTGGTCCATGATCTCTATTTAAAGATCATGTATGGTCATTTGTCTGGTAGCTGTTTATGAGAGAAAAATAGGTAAATTTTATTTTTTATATTAATAAAATTCCTAAAGTGGCCATGTTGGCTTAGGCCGTGGACTATTTCTCTCTTCAAGAGTTTTGACCACGTGATATACTGGTGTATAGATTTGTGATCTGTTTGTGAGTGGTCACCTTTGGTGTTAGATCTAAGGAACTTACCCTGTAAATTCCTACAGATTGTTTACACATGATGCAGTCATCAGTCCACTCAAGAAACGATCGAAGGCATGAAAACCATGAAGCACTGCATTTTCATGCTCCGCTTTTGCATTTCTAAAGAATTTGGAGTTTTTGTAGTGTTGATGCTTCGCTTCCAGATAAGAATGTTTTTGAGAAAGTTTAATTGGTCAAAATATGATGTAATTTGTTTGTTTATGGTTGTAGTAATTGTAATAAAGTAGTCAATGACTCATAAGATCGATTTGGAGCTAAGAAATTAATATAAAATCCTTAGAAAAGATCGAGTTATGTAGTCCCTAGTATTTAGCAGTCAATTATATTTTCATTGCTGAAGTTAGAAAAAACATTCCTAATGAGGAATTTGACCCCTAGAGGTGGGAAATGAGTCATTTGAGTCTATTTTATGATGTGCATGTAATGGAAAACAAGTTGATTAGTGTGTAAGAGAAAGAAATTTTAGTGTTGTAAAAATTTCAATTGACTTTTCAGTGAATGAATGGAGACATAAGACTCTATGTTACCGGGATTCAAGTGTCAGAAATTATGTTGATGTGATCTCTTGTCATTGTTTCACTTTCTTGTGTAATTTCCACATTTGAATGTTAAGTCTTCATGTTCAATTAAGTATAATCAATTATAAAATTCATTTTGAATGCTCTGTCTTGGCTTATTGAAATTTATGTGTTTACTCTTCATTTATACATCTAAAAATCACCCTCTGTCGGGTACTTTAGGTGTCATCAGATTCATTTCTCTTTTACCCACCATTATACAATGAAATTTATTAAAAAAAACCATAAAAATTCCTATCTTGTTCTTGTTTCATTGATCCTTAATTATCCCATTTATTCACTAAGATCATCAACTCAGGGTGAATCCATGCCTAATGGATTCTTGCTCACAGCTGCCATCAAATCCTTAAAACAAATTCATTCTTTCTGTCCTTAATAACTAGCCTAATATCATAAAAATATAGTCATCTATTTGACCGAGAAAACCTAAGTGAGAGAGCCCTCTCCAAGGTTAGAAGGGCTAGATTCTAGCCTAATAGTGGTCCGTGGTTACCTCTTTTATTCTTTTTCAGTCTAAAGGAGATTATAGAGTGCTAACATGAACATTTTTGCATCTGGCCTACCATACAATAAAAAAAACATAACCACTACCATCTGATATGCCTTTCTTAACAACTTGGTCTTAGATATCCCATAAGATTGGTGTTGGAACTTATTAGGGTCTTGCCACTAGGTCTTCATGATATCCTTGCTAGCTAATGAAATACCATCAAACCACTTTGATTTGAGTTCCACTTGGTAGCTTAGTAGTTTGTAATATTCAAGAATACAAGGATATGCATACATCGCTATAGATAAGCCATTTCTTTCACGGATGGTCATGTATATTATGTCAATATATTTTATTATCCATTCAATAGTTTCAACACATGAGAGGACAACATGATGCAATTCTACTTCATGAAACCAATATTTCCTCACATTTTTATATACTTGTCTTCCTCATCTTCAGAAACTTCTTTGTGAGTGAACAACTGATAGATTCTAGACCAAGTCATTGGTATCGATTTATTAATATAGCAAGATGTGTCTACATATATTGGAGTTGAGATTATAGAAATTTCCTATACCCCTTCTTCACAACTTTCAACAATATATTTTCCTAGCCTTATTTTAGGTGGTGCCATCTCTTTTTTTTATGATGAAATAATGAAGCACTCCAAATATACATTACCTGAAATCTAAAATATATTCATGGTAATAAACAATGCTAGAAAAGAAAAAAGATAATTGTAGTGCACTGCACAAATGATAGCAAATTAGTGTGCTATCACACCAGAGAATGTTGCAAGGGAAAGTATGTGTCATAGAGAGAGTATAGACTATAGCTATGCAATTGAGGGAAATAATATTTGGATTGAGTATGGCATCATTGTGCAAGGAGAAGAGGTTGGCCACGAGGAGATAATTTCATTACAGCACATGGTCGTATGAGTGCATTGAGGTAGAGACATCAATAAAATTAATAGTAGTAGTAAGCTCAAATGGATAGTGCTATTGCACAAGGAGATGGTTAACTAATGAGAGATATTACACCATTGCGCAAAGGAATAGGGAGCGAGAGGCTAGGTTTCACGCCATGGCATGTGGACATATGGGAGGATGCATTGTAATGAAAGGAAAAAGGTAGCGGAAACACGACGAACAACAAAAGAAAGCATGGTTGACAATATCGTTGCTTAAGGAAATGTTGGTTAGCTGATGAGTGAGCTTGCATCATTGCACATAAGAATGCAAGGGAATTTTATAGTGCATGATACAAGTGAGGAATGCATCATAGCGCAAGAGAGAATAACAACTTACACTGTTGCGGAATTGGATCAACAAAAAAGGTAAGAAAATGGTTAAGTATAGGATTGAGTACTCAGAGGAAGAATGGCTAGAACTAAAGAGAAAGGGGGGGGGGGGGGGGAAGAGTTAGACTATGCAACATAGGGATATATAGAAACACAAAAGGGGTAGAAATGGGTCAAGAGTTGGGGGGACGAATGGCTGTGTAGAAAAAAAATGAAAATACATAGGAAATGTTGATGGCCTACCTGAAACTTGACACAAATTTTGAGTTCTTGATGATGATGTGAAAATAAAAAACAAAGCGCACACTACTAGACTTCTATGCACTGATAAGCTAAGGGATTTGACGATAAGAGAGAAATGTACATTTGACTTAGGTCTCAACCTTTATATAGCTTTCTCATGTGTGTGAGGGATTTTGTGCACATTAAATGCAATCTCACGATAAGATTTGTGCGAAGCTATAAGGAGGTGAAATATGCTTGAGGAACACACTGTGCTAGTAGGGACACAAAGGATGCAATGTCTTGCACCAAGAATATGTGTTGTATGATGCTAAAATGGCGCACAATGCAATATGCTATCATCTAGTGATTTTGTAAGCTATTTTTAGTGATTCAGATTTGTGCTTTCCTTTACCTTATGGACTTTGGATTATAAATGGATGTTTTTCTTTTGAAGAACATAATGAGGGGGACTCCAAATTTTGGAAAATGCCAAAAATTTTGGGTTCTAGTTGCTACAATAATGAGTGATTCATGGGTAGGATATCAACATCTTTGGTTTATCCCTTATTAATGATGGAACCTGATCATTAGGGAAGTATTGATATGAATCCATGGGTATCACTTGTTTAAATGATTAGCCCCAATTATATGCTTAGTCTCTTAGTTACTTTTCTTGGTCTCTGTTTGTAACACATGAATTGAGATACGAGTCAAACACAAAAATATTTGATAGGAGATGGAGATATTATGTATGCGAGTTTAAAATGTTTAGAATTAGATACAAGTATATAGTGTTGATCCACTTCCACTAAGCGTCCATAGCCTCGACGAATTCACTTAAGAAATTGCAAGAATTTCTTCACCGCCAGTGGGCATCCATATCTCGATGAACTTACTTGCATCATCCTTTTGTGAAGGAGTCATTTCTCATGCCTTCTTATTTTTATTTTCTATGTGGTTCACGGACCCCAAAGATAAGTGACAACTATATCCATGGAATATTTGTACCAGGAATATCCACCATAAGGTATCATTTCCTGTTGGCTCAACGACAAAGCCTGACCATCAGGGTGTCGAGAGAACTGAACCCATGACCTCACAATAACAAAGGTTCTTAAACAATGGGGAGTAAACTAATTGAGTTAACCCTTGGGGATACCTTTTTATTTTTATTTATTTTTCTTGTCATGCAATTTAAATTATTTGGGTGTTCTTTGTGCCAGGGTGGATGAGGGATTTGACTTATTTTACGATCAAAGAGGTTGTTCCTTATATTTCAGAGACTAATATTTTTGAAATGGGTTTTCTTGCTATTGCAGTTTTATCTCCATCCCTTCTCTAATCAATGGTTTTAAACATTTAAGCATATAATTCATTGATTCGAAACCATTTAAGTCACAAAGATCCTATTAAGGATTCAAGTTTCATCGGATTGTAGAGCTTCCCACAAGATTCAATTCTTATTTTCGATTGGTTTGATATAGACTCATAATATGTTTGGGTCTGAACGAGTCGATGGAGTCTAATTTTGATCAATTGATGAACAATTACCACATTATTATTCATAAAATTTTCCAAATTAACATTTTGTACATGGGATATGCAAGCTATCTATGTGCAAGGCCATTTATTTATGTACAAGGGAAAATAAAGTATGATAAACAAAAGAAAAAAAATGAAACAAATGTAAAGAAACAACATATACAAGATATGTATAAAGTGGAATAACTCGAGGAGTTTTTATTGGAAAAAAATATTAAGGTATTTTCCATTAATGGGGAGGGACCCAATCTCCCCTTATAAGGTTTGCAATATATAGGTACGCAGACTAATATTTTATTGGATCAGGAATGGGAAATCCACAAGGACTGGAATTTAGTGTGTTTTCCCTTGTTCTCATGGGGTTTATCCCATTTCAAAACAAGATCACTCACATAAAACAATTTTTCACCGGAAAATTTCTTATTAAACATCCTTTATTTCTTTGCTGGTGGGACACAAATTTAACATGACATTTCTACCTTTCTTCCTCAAGCTTCAAGAGGGTAATAATTCAATTCTACATGATAGGTCATGACGTACCATAGGAATCTTGAGAAAGCTGTAAGGTGGGTGGATAAATATGGGGAGGGAGGATGAATTCCTTCCCATATACAAAGAAGTAAGGCGAGGTACCAAGGGAGGATTTCAACGTCACTCAATTATGCCATAGAGAATATGATAAGGAATTATTCCAGTTTCACCATTTGGCGAGTGGGGTTTGTTAATGATGCATATCATATTTTATTGCTTGATTTTGGTAGTCCATTTCCTTGAGGATAATAGTTCGAAGAATGTTTCAATAAAATTCCCTTATACTAAGAAAATTTGTACAATTTCAATGATGAAAAGTAATTGGAATTATCAAATACAAGAGATGATAGAATGCTAAACCTGGTGATGATATTCTGTTTAATGAATTACATTACCTCTTGGTCATTGAATTGCTTTAGAGGAATCGATTTGACCCATCATGTAAAATAATCCATAGTGGTGGGAATGTACCGATGCTATTTAGATAAATGTGGAAATATTTCACCAATAATATCAAGTCCCCACTGTTGAAATGGTTCATCTACTTAAATGTGTTGTTTTTTACTAGGAAAAAAATTCGTAATTTTTCATTTATATATAAGAAAAATTACATGTTACATTTTACAATAATCCAGTAGTATACTCTGGACGCAGTCCAAATATCTGAAGGAGTCAAGTATTTTTCAGATAATCAACTAAAACATAGAGTAGCACCTAAATTGATATTGTTATTTACAATGAAAATGACAGCTGTCGATACAGTAATGCTAAAAATAAGATATATTGTTCTGTCACCAAATGAAAAAAATAAGTTACCACCAAAAAATGATAGAAGACCAAAATGCATTCATGGGATGACTTCACCCACATCCTGTATATCATCTATGAAAGGGTGATGATAAAATTGAAACACTTGTGCCCCGTCATGCTCCACAATAAGCCACCTGCCCCATTCTAACTCTGATGCTTCTTTGGATAGTTTGTCTGCCACTTGGTTCCTCTGCCTGTAAATATGAGTGACAGAGATAATTTCAAACAAATCTTTCAGTAAGTGAACCTTCCTCAACAATGTAGCGAGTGTGTGTGAATGAAAATGTGATTGTAAATTGAACCAATTAATGATAACTTGTGAATCCCCAAAAATATAAATTTTGTTGCATCCTCTTTTACAAGAAAATAGTAGGAGAAGACGAAGACTGAGGAGTTCGGCAAAGTTTTTGGTCCCAGGTCCCAGACTCATTTTAAGATGAAAGTAATGAGAACCCATTAAATGTAATACAACAACCCCCCCTTGCACACATGATTGTTTGATGCTCCATCAAAATAATCCCAAGGGTAAGAGTGATCAATAAATTCAGGAATAATTTCCCTCTGGTGGGTGGAAGGAACTACATCAGGGATGAGCCGATATATGGAGATGATGTTATAGTAGGTGTGGTCCCAGTCAATAGGAAATTCATTGAATATCACTCAATGATCCTTGGTGCAAGTTGCAGCTTGCCACCAATCAGTCTAAGCCACAAATATAGATGTCCCATGCCAAGTGAGAGAGAATCCCGGGGTGGATGTAACTGAGAGCCAAAATCGACAGATGACAGGGTAGTCAAGGAAAATATTTTGGACATGTTCGGCAGGTGTGAGGCAGAAGAAACATCTGGATGGGCCATGGAAGGCGCGTCTACTGAGATTGTCATTGGTGGGAATGCAGTTGTTGAGAATACACCACATGTGTAATCGGGCTTTGTGAGGAGCCTGCATTTTCCAAATAGAATGCCACCACCATTGCTTAATATGGGGTTCTTATGACGCACATAGAGTGATGTAGCTTGCTTTCAGAGTGTATTTGCCGCTATGGGAGAGAGCCCACAATAATTCATCATCATGATCAGTGAGATGGATGTTTGAGGCCTGAAGTGCTCTAATGCACCTATTCCAGATGGGATAACCAACAATAGGTAAGTGAAGATCATGCGCTGATAGCCAGGCTTGGGCAACCCACGTAGTTCGATGGGGGTCTGCTACCTATGATAGAAATAGGTAGCCAGCTTGTGCCAAATGAAGCTTGATGTCCTGGGTCAGTATGAAGTTTTGTCTGCAACCCGACCATGAATCCTCACCTAATCTGACTTGAAAACCAGATCCTATGTTCCAAGACAAACCTTGCTTGACTAGATGGATGGATTTAGTTATATCTTTCCAGATAATCGATGAACCTGACATGTGGTGAATGTTACCTCTGATCCAGTCCAATGAAGAGCGGGGAGCAATGAATTTATAGAATGTCACTTCTTGCCAAAGGCAGTGACCAACAACAAGGTGCCAGCCCAACTTGGCAGCCAGGGAAATATAAAATAATGAGAGATATTTTAGACCCCATACCCTCCAATCCTTAGGCTTGGTGATATGATCCCAAGAAAGTCAAGCAAATATGTGATCTCGTCCTGAACCCCGCCAGAGGAATTTCCTGTAGATTTGCTGAATTATGTGGGTCACGCCCTTGGGAAGCCAAGAAAGCGACGTCCAATAAACTGGGATGGCTTCCAGGATGGATTTAATTAAGAACAATCTGCCCACCCTTGAGAGCCACCTATAGTGCTAGATATCAATCCTACACTCAACCTTTGCGATCAGCCAGTTCCAGTCCTTGATATGATAGTCATTTGGTTTAAGGTGAAAACCAAGATATTTTAAACCATCCTCGATATGCCTATTCTCAAATGGAAAGAACTACAAGGCATGACTGGTTTCAATAACCGAACAACGCGTCATAATGATGGTTGAATTACTGTTGTTTGGTGCCATTCTCGTGGCTTTGCAAAAAATGTTCAAGATGTTGAAAAATTGAGAGTTGACCTGACAAGTGCCATCCATAAATATAATAAAATTATTAACACATAATAAATGAGTCAGTTGAATAAATTCGTTTAATTGAATGCCCTGAATGGAACCTTCAGATTTAGCCTGCCTCATAAGAGATGAAAGGGCTTCCATAACATGGAAGAAGAGGAGAAGTGAGAAAGAGCATCCTTGCCTGAGACCCCTGCTAGCATGAAAAAAATTAGATGCAACACCATTGATAAGGATACTAAATGTGGCATTCGTAATGCAACCCATAATCCAATTAATGAAAGAATGAGGGAACCCAATTTGGATGAGAATAAGGTGCAGATAGTTCCAATTTACATGATCAAAATATTTGGCCAGATCAATTTTGAGAATAGTTCCCTTGAGCATTTTTGTTTTGATGGAATGCAGGGCCTCTTGTGCAGTTTCGATGGCTTCATGGATCTGTCTATGGATAAGGAATGAAAATTGTTCCTTGGCAATGTGAAGTGAGAGGATAGGCTTGATGCGGTTGGCAATAATCTTGGAGATATTTTTATAGATGCAGTTGCAGAGGGAGATAGGTCTGAAGTCATGGAAGGTAGTGGGGCAATCCACTTTGGGAATCAATGCAATGAAAGTGGTGTTGAAACCATCATAAATTCTACCAGTAGTTTTGCGTTCCTCGATAACCAGAAGCAGATCCTTTCCAATAAGTTCAAGGAAGGATAAGTAGAATTCAATGGTCCAACCATCCAGTCCGGGAATTTTATCCTTCTTAAACCATTTTAACACCCCTTCAATCTCTCCCAAAGTAACCAGAGCATTAAGATCCTCCATGTGATCCTCCTCAGCAAATCTGTGAAATGTACGGGAAATGTGCATAATGTCCGGCAGGTTTAAATTGTGCGGGGCTCTGTATATATTGGAGAAATGATGGATACCCAGGTCTGCAAGCTGCACATGGGATTTTTCCATATGCCCTGATTGATCAATATTTTCCCAAATAGTATTGATAATCCGCTTGCCTTTTGCACTCTGTTGAAAAAACTTGGTGTTTTCATCCCCGACTTTTAACCAAATAGATCTTCTCTTTAAATGCCATTCCTCCTCCCTTTTCCTAAGTATAGCAGTTCTAGTGGATTCTAGAGCAATAAGTCGATCTTTGGTATTCGCAGATATGAAACCCAAATATTCCGGGCCAGTGAGATGAGAAATATCCAGTTCTGTCCTCTTGAGTTCCTCATCCTCCAAAATAATTTTATCCCTTGCCCATCTGATGGTGTGGGATTTGATACGTTGAGATTATCGTTGAAGACACTAGTAGGATCCCGATCAGGGAATTGAGTACAATGTTGCCACTCCTTAGTGAACAACGAGTGAAATCAGGCTCCTGTAGCCATCCTGCATTGAATTTGAACGGAGCGTGGGGTTGCGGATAGCCAGTAAGAAACTCAAAATAAATTGGTGAGTGGTTCGAGGTGCCACCCGAGCCCACCCATTGTCTAGTCCTGGTAAATCGTTTAAGAAAAGGAAACTTAATGAGGAAATGATCAAGTCTCCTAGCAAGAGCCGCATCCCCGGTGCGCCTATTTCGCCAGGTAGGTTTCTTCTTAGGCAGCTTAATGTCTAATAATCTAGCCGACTCCAATTGATTGGCAAAGTAATCCGATAGGGGATCCAGAATGGCCCGCGACCACCGATATTCCAAGATCCCGATAGAGAAGTTCAAATAACCTCCCAATATGATGTTATTCTAATGAAATAATGAACAACTGAACAAGGAATCCCAAAATGACTCTCTGTGCAGACAATGGCCATACACATTAATCAGGTTAATAGGAAGATCAAGGTCTCTAGTGATAACATCCATGCCAATGGTGCCAACCCTACCCCACCAGTTCAGAACACAAATGGTTTTGTTGTTAATACCCAAAGAACATCCCCCAGATTGGCCACGGGCATCAATGGTCGCGAATGATCAATCCAGAAGAAAATTTGATAAAATATTGGAAGTATATAAGCCGTCCCCCAATGTTTCTTGTAAAAAGAGCGCATCAACACAAGTAGTATGAAGAAGTCTCCTTAGAGCCAAGTTTTAATCCGGACTGGATAAAACCTGCAGTTAATGGATAAACAGA
The DNA here is from genome assembly GCA_034641835.2 of Pinus albicaulis. Taxonomy (NCBI): domain Eukaryota; kingdom Viridiplantae; phylum Streptophyta; class Pinopsida; order Pinales; family Pinaceae; genus Pinus; species Pinus albicaulis. The sequence continues at coordinate 1,222,752,652 of CM076581.1, read as the reverse complement.
TCATGGGGGAACCACATCCTTGGGTTTCTTGCTCTAAGAACCCTCATGATAGAGGACTGCGTCCCTGCAGCCACCTCCAAACTAGCCATCCTAATGGCTTTTGTAATAGCAGAAGGCCGTCCCCGAGGTCTGATGAAAGTAGTGCCTGGATCCATACCGATGTCGAGTGGGGCATGGTCATTTGAGTGAATGGAAGAGCGAAGGAAGTAATGGTGGCTAGAGGAGAGACTGTCAGAGTCATTATGATGACAAGGGGAAGAGGTCGCCGCAGACATGAGAGGTATGGGGGGAGGGATCGATGGGGAGGAAGATGCAACAAGGGAATAGAGGGAATCCAAGGTGCAAGAATTGTGTTAAATAACATTACACAATGAAAAATTGGGAGGATAAGATAAAATAGTACAAACAGTAGGAGGAACAAGAGTTGTATTCGGAATAGGAGTCGAAAGCTCCAGAGAGGTGAAGACCGCAGGGTTGTGCATACGAGCATGTGTGACTGGCCAAGACGACAACACCTCGGCAAGTTGGGTGCGGGGGCCCAGAGGATCCACCACCAGAGTCGAAACAATACACACAAGATCAATTTGTGTAGCCATGTGCACAACCGTTTTGGTGAGAGGAGCTGCACCACCCATGAGAGGGCATTCTTTGTAGAGATGACTGACCTCATGACAATCTACTTCAATGTGTTGTAATGGGGCGACCAAACTTTTCTCCCTTCCAACACAATTTGGGAAAATAAGACACTTTATAGCATATGCATTTGTGTCTCTAAATAAATTTGTCCAGTAGTAACCTGCACAAATAATCTTGTGAGTTGTAGTCTCATCGGTGAAGTGACCTCCAAAAATTCCATCATGAAGCTCTTTAAAAGGAAACATGTTTTGTCTAGATATTTTCTCAACTCAATATACCATGATGGTTTTAAAGTAGGCACATGCACAAAATATGTGTTATCCATATCAATTTCATCATCCAATATATCATCTCTTCTATTTGAGCATTTGAAACCTCTGTAGCTAATTTACATAAAATGCAACCTTTAATAGTATGGGCTAGTTTAAAATTGAGGTCATATTCTTGTAATGATGCTATCTGGTTACCTCTCCAGTTCCATAACTCATTTTGCACGAATAAATATATGACTGCTGAGAGGGGAACAATCACCTTTACATGGATTTTAAGGATGAAAAGCATGAAGTGCTTCATGAATTGATATACTTCATAAACTTTCTTATCAATATTGATGTAATTCAACTTATATCCTTTAATTCCCTTACTCATGAATGATATAGGCCATTCATCCCCTTAATAATCCTCTTGCGTGAGAATTGCTGCAAGGGAAGAGTCAAATAAAAATGTGTAAAGAACAAATTATTTACTAATATAAAGACTGTATAGGGCAGGGGCTGCAACAATATATTCTTTGATCTTTGCAAAGGCCTCATTTTCCTCTTGGTTCCACTTGAATAATGTTTCTTTCTTGATCAAATTCTACAATGGTTTCACAGTCTGTGAAAAATAAAATATAAATTTTCTAACAAAGTTTATCTTTCTCAAGAGAGATTGCATCTCATTTTCCCATTGGGGTAGGGGATATGTGTGATCACCTTAAATAATCTAGGATCAACAATGATTCTAGTCTTAGAAATAATTTTCCCCAATAATTTTCCTTCGAATACTGCAAATATACTTTTGTTAGGGTTGAACAAGATGTCGTATTTGCAATATTTCTCAAATATTTGTTTGAGATGGAAAATATGATTTGTGCAATTTTTTGGAAACACTATTACATCATCTGTATATTACACTAAAATTTATCCTATTAGTCCTCAAAAAATGATGTCCATTGCTTGTTGGAAGGTGGCATAGATGTTTACTAGTCGAAAAGGTGTTCGTTTATATGCAAATTCACACCATTTGGTTCTGAAAGTTTCCTTTATCCTGTCAAATTCATATACTAGAACTTCATTATAACAAAAAAATCCATCAAGTAAAGATTTGTTTTTTGAATCTGAGACAGTTTGGACAATATGTTCTATGGATGGGATGGGGTAATTATCTTTATTTGATGCACGATTGAGGTTATAAATGTATACACATAATCTTAACTCACCCAATTTATTTCTAACAGGAAATAGGTTAGAAACCCAAGTTGAATTTCAAACTTTAAAGATAATATTGGCATCCAACAACTTTAACTTTTTTTGTATAAGGGGTTCCAAGGTTGGATGTACTTTTCATAACTTATGCTAAAATGGGTTGACACATTCCTTGATGGGAATCACATGTTGGATGATCAAAGTGTCGTAATTTTTAAGATCATTGTAGGTCCAGGTGAAAACATATCGATATTGTTTGAAAATTTGTATGAACGATTGGCATTCAACTAGAGTGAAACACATGCCAATTTTAAAAAACTTGGTGTCCTTCGTACCCAAATTTATTTTATCGTGCATCAATGTCAATCTCTATATTTTAGTGTTTAAAGGCTTTATGAAATGGTTCTGCAGAATATATAGTTTTTCTAACATAACAACACCTTTAGGCATAGGATTGCCTTTCCACAACATTTATTCCTCCTCTAGGGACTTTTCATGTTATTATTCATCGATGGCCAAATCCTTAAATGTATCTGAGTTAGTAAGGGATTCCAATATCCATTTATTGTCATTGAAAACAAAAAATATAGTTACATTGTTCAGGATTGCAGGTTTATAAATGATTTCAATTGAAAACCCATCTCTAAGAGGAGTAAATCATGGTACTACATTTTCCAAGGTGTCAGTTGCAACATTCTTAATTCAAGGCACTGAGATGATTTTAAAAGCTTTAAATGCTTAAATGAGTTTCCATACTTATTTTTGGTTGTTTTTTAGATGTGGAGATAAGCAATTAATTGTGTTACGTACTTTCCTGGTGATTATTTCGGAACCACAAATTACCTTGTTTCATTCTACCTGTAGGTTGATGGATTTCTTTAGTAAAAAAATTGATGCCTCATATTTTGCTATATTATTTGTGAATTCAAATTTTTTTGACAAGAGATGATAATTTTCTTCTTTGTTGGAACCAACAATATTCATCCCGCACTAACTCCATCTCGTGTTTTAGATCCATCATAATATAAAGTCCAAATATGATTATGTACAAAAATATTATTATCTAAGTGTTACACTGTAATTTTTGACCATGCTCATTTTCCCATCCTTGATCTTGAAATGCCTCATGAAAGATCCTGCGCAATGTTTCCACCATCAAGAAATATGTTAAGACATCCCCTAAAGATCCAAAGAAAACCACCTTGGAATATTACTGAAGAAACTTGATCGAATTCCTAGTCTCCTGGGTCAATGCTTTTCCTGGTGTCATGCTCACGCTGGTGTCATATTCATAGTTCTGGCTTAGCACTGCTAGCACCCTTATTTCTTGGAAAACACATTGATACCTTTCTGGCAGTGTTTCCTTGAATGGAGGAGAAGCTTCGACCTCTAGAAGCTCTAGGGCGGCGAGTTGGCTGTTAAACAGTGGTGATAGGGTTGAGCTCTCTGATTTTATAGCTTTGATCTCATCCATGGGGGGTTTATGCCTTATAAAGTGTGGCTTCCTCCTCTTTTCATGGGCTCCCAACCTATTTTCCATTCCTATAAATTCATATCCCTCATTCCAACAATTTTTACAGCTTGGTTGGTCATTTTCAGGCTAGCTTGAACTCTTGTTCCCTTGCATCCTAGCATTGTGATAACTCCTAATGTTCAGGAGAAGGAATGATTTAAAGCATTAGTGAAGGACTCCTATTTTCACCAAAGGAGGCCTCCAACATTAAGGCCTAGGTTGTAAGCTCTCCATTTATATTCATCAATAATAACATCTTATGTTTTCTTTTTATATGTTGTGTAACCAGCTCCAAAAAGAGAAGAAAAGAGATATAAACGCCTTAGAAATGAGCCACTTCGAGGGGGAAACCTCCAATACATTACATAAATGAACAATTCTTGTATGATACAATTTAGTGAATCACATTCCACAATAAAGGTTTTTGTGAAGTCTGGCGTAGCTAAGACCGGTGCTAGGCACATTGCCTCTTTAAGATGTTCAAAGGCCTTAGTTGCTTCGCGAGTCCATGAAAATGCATCTTTCTTCAATAATGTTGTTAGAGGTGCTGCTATTCTCCCATAATTCTTAAAAAAATTGCGATAATAGCCTGTTAACCCTAGAAATCCTCGCAACTGCTTTATTGTCTTGGGGACTTTCCATTCCTTAATGGCTTTAATTTTGTTAGGGTCTACTTTAACACCCTCGTGAGATATAATATGACCCAGATATTCCACCTCTTGTATTCCAAAGAAACATTTGGATGTTTTTGCATATAATTGTTTCTCCTGCAATAGTTTGAGTACCCTGTCAACATGTTCAACATGATCCTTCCAAGACCTACTGTAGATTAGTATATCATCAAAAAATACTAGCACAAATTTTCTAAGGAAGGGTTTGAAATGGAATTCATCAACCCTTGAAATGTAGAAGGTGCATTGGTAAGGCCAAAAGGCATTACCAAAAATTCATAATGACCCTCATGAGTTCGAAATGTTGTTTTTGGAATATCTTCAGTCTTCATTCTAATTTGATGATATCCTGAACGAAGATCCAACTTGTAAAATAAATTGCTCCATGTAATTCATCCAATAATTCATCAATCACAGGAATGGGAAATTTGTCTTTAATGGTGAGCTTATTGAGCTCCCTATAATCCGGACACATTCGCTATGATCCATCCTTCTTGTGTACCAATACTATAGGAGCAGAGAAAGAACTTTGACTAGGTTGAATTATACCCGCCTCTAACATTTCTGCAATCATACGTTCAATTTCGCTCCTTTGGAAGTAAGGATATCTATAAGGCCTGATGTTTGGAGGAACACTTCCTGGAATCAAATGAATAGCATGATCATGATCACGAATAGATGGGAGTCCTTTGGGAGTTTCAAACACCTTGGAATGATTGTCCAAGACTTGTTGGAGATCTGCAGAAATAGATGATTTTGATGTTGGAACTTCTAGTGAGCATAATTGTGCAATTATGCTTCGTTGTTATTTCTTTAGAAGCTTTGTCATGACATTAGAGCTTATTATCTTTCCCGGCTTCCCTGCAATACCCCGTAATTTGACTTCCTTTCCTTCTGAAAAAAATTTCAAGAAAAGTTCTTGAAAATTAAAAGCTACCATCCCCAAAGATTGTAACCATTGTACTCCTAGCACAACATCAACACCTCCCATAGGAATGGAAAGCATTGGACTAGTCAATACATATTCCCCCATGGTTAGCTTGATATTATGGCATTTCCCAGAGCAATTTGTAGTTCCTCCATTTGCAACCATCACTTGGCATTCTGGTGCTGGGTATAGGAAACAATTTAATTCCTTGGCTACCTTACAATGAATAAAATTATGGGTGCTACCCGAATCAATCAACACTATTACCTTTTTCTTCTTGATCTATCCTGCTATCTTGAGAGTTTGAGGAGTGGTAATTCCTGCCAGTGCATTACATGATATGGTCGGATTCATTTCTTCCTCTTCTATGGCTGGTTCCTGGTGTGTATCCTCTTCTTGTTCATTTTCTTCTTCTTCTTCACAATCTATGTAAAATAATTTCTTTTCAACACACTTATGACCTTTGGTGTATTTGCTATCACAACTGTAGCAAAGCCCTTTTGCTCTTTTTTCTTCCAATTGTTGTGGTGTCAACCTTGTAGGTTGTGGAAATCTAGGCATAGCAACACTTCTTTATAGAATTGAGTGGTAGGCTTCCTTGTCGCCATAATTTTACATTCAACTTTTCTTGCCAACCTGAATGCCTTCTCCAATGAATCAGGTTCCAAAACACGAACTTCATGTTAGATGTTATCCTTTAGAGTACCTATGAAGAGATCAATCCTGTTTTCCTCTGGAATATCAGTTACCCTTATATTCAATTTTTGGAAGTCCTCAATATGCTGCCCCACTAAACCCTTTTGTTTGAGATTTATCAATTGGCTAAAGAAGGTGTTGCTCTTTGTATCCTCATAATGTGCTATCATTTCCTCCGTAAAAATTGACCAAGTGACAATTTTTTTACGGGAGCAAAGCCATCGATACCATACAAATGTATTTTGTTCTAATGTAAAGTTGCAATGCGTACCTTTTGTGTGTTTTGCACGTTATGGAGATCAAAATATTGCTCCATCTGTAGTATCCATGTTACAGGATCCTTTCCATCAAACTTCCTCATATCCATCTTTTGAATATGGTGGTTCTTCCCGCCAACATTAGAGTTTATGAAATCATAATTAACATTTATTTTGTTCTCATCATGAGGTTCTTCTACTATCTTTTCACCATTAGGAAACCTTTCTTGTATCAACTTTGTCAAACCTTCCATATCTGCTTTTAGAAAATTCTTCATGTTTTCCATTTTCTCATCGATCTTAGCTTCCATGTCATCCATCTTAGATTCCATGCCAGCCTCCATGCCATCCATCTTAGCTTGCACACCATCCATCTTAGCTTCCACGCCTTTCTTCAAACCTTCCATATTCACTTCCACGCCATCCATCTTAGCTTCCATGCCTTTCTTCAAACCATCCATCTTCACTTCCACGCCTTTCTTCAAAACTTCCATTTCATTTTTTGTTGCTCTTTGCGAGAGTGAAATTTGTTGCACTTGCTCTTGTAATTTTGATAGATCATGTTGCAATTCTTCATCTTCATGAGTCATGGTAGAGCCTTCTGAAGGCTTAATAGGTGTTGAATTCTTTTTAGGCGCCATTTTAGAATCCAATATTGATACCTTTTACTTGCTTTAAGCAGCTCGATATTGAAATTTAATTATCTCTGTAATTGAAAATCTTAAATATTTGAAATTCAGCCCTGTAGTAGCCCTCTAAAGCTTCTTTAAAATGCCACAGGTCTGATCTAATTTGGATTCCCCAAGACAAATTTGTGTCCAATCTCCCACAATGACCTAATTCTGGACTGGTTCAGTAGAGAAAACTTGTAGGAATTGCCACGTGTCACTGCTTCTTCCTTTGTATCTGAAATTGATAGAAAAGAAACTACAGTCTGTTTAATTGCGACCACTTTTTACGGCACTCAAATCCACTTCCCAGAGAGAGAGTTATTGAACTTTTCCTACGATCACCTCTTTGAGATGAAATTCAAGAGCCTGAAAACGCACTACCTTCCACAGATCATATCTCCAAAAATATTGCGAACCAAGCTCTAAAATTTTTTGAAAAATTTCCTCAGGATTTCAGCTTCGCACCATACGAATTTCAGATTCTGAACCTTCGTAGAAAAAAATTTATAGCTAAAATTCCACGATGACCTGTTTAGGAGCTGAAAAAATACCTAACTTCCACAGATGATATCTCCAAAAATATTGTGAACCAAGCTCTGAAAGTTTTAGAAAATATTCCTCAGGATTTCAGCTTCGCACCCTAAAAATTTCAGCTTCTGAAACTTCGTAGAAAAAAAGTTATAGCGAAAATGCCACGATGACCTGTTTGGAGCAGCGAAACCCTAGAATCCCAAGCTCTGATACCAAATGTTGTGTAACCAGCTCCAAAAAGAGAAGAAAAGAGATATCAACGCCTTATAAATGAGCCACTTTGAGGGGGCAACCTCCAATACATTACATAAATGAACAATTCTTGGATGATACAATTTACAAAACCTCCTTTCTATATATAGGAGACCATGGGGCCATAATGTAATCCTAGTGGGCCACAATGTAATCCTAGCCGACCTAACAATAATAATTTAAGGGCACAATAATAACAAAATGGGGGTTACAAGGGTACAATAATAACAATAAGGGGGTTACACTAACAACAATAAGGGACTATACTAGTAATATAGGGACCTAACATTATATTTGCCTAATTGTTTATGCAAATATTATGGTACTCCTTGATTTTCTATATAGCTAACATTTATGATTATTATGCATTGTATTATGTTTGTTGCTGCCTCTTGATCTTTGGCAGGTATTCGTGTCCCATCAGTAGCAGGGAGCGAGCCTAAAAGGATCGTGGATCAAGGTCATCATCAACGGATTCAAACGTAGCGTTGGGAAAAATTTACTTTTGTCTCTTTTCTTGTCACATTGTAAATGTTAGTTAAGAGAGATTTGCATTAGAAAGAATCTCATGTTCCTATACCCACTCTAAGGCTATAGAGATCGCCTTTGTCCGCAGAGAGGATTTATCTTGAAAACAGAACTAGAGACTCCACTGGGGAGCTTAGCCTCTTAGCCTTTCTTCCCCAAACTGATCTTGAATCATTTTCACCGATTTATGGAATCTAAGCTTACTTATGCCTCTGTTAGTTTATGCAAGGTTTGATAGTCACTTCACTATGTCAGGTTTGGTGTTTGTGTGAAAATATTTTTTGTTTTTCCTTATTTTTAGTGACCAGCGCAATTTTTGTTTGCATAGTTGCACTGGCAACACTGTTCTATATAGTATAGCAACGCTAATTTTCATTTCAATACTCTTCTACTTATCAAAGAAGCGCTGATCTCAGACCTAGGAAAAATTAGTGTTTTGCCTTGATTTTCAAGTGTGTCCTGACCCCTGAAGGATGTCTATAGAATCTCAGTGACCTCCTTGTTGTGTGTTTGACATACTTATTTTCTCTGAGCGAGTGTTTTTGTCTCTTTGATTTGTCTGTAATTTTGGATATTTTCCACCATTTCAAACACCTTTTGTCGCATTGTTCTTGACTTGATTAGAAGTAATTTGTCTTGTGCACTGGTCATCACTGCATCTTTGATCTTACCTTCGATTTAATGTCAAACATGGGATCATAAATTTTTTGATTCACAAGTCTAGAAGAGTATGTCCTTTGTTTATATTCAAAAGAAATTGAAAGTGATTTTCATTTTTAGTTTTGATTTAGCTCATATTTATTGTTTTAAAAGAGAGTGAAAAACATTTCATTCATGCATTTTTAAAGCGATTTTTGTTTTTGTTTGATTGAGAGAAAAGTGAAAGGATTTGAATTTCTTCTTTTGTTCATTTGTTTTACTTTTGACTCCATTTCAAAGTTTAAAAAAAAAAATCGTGCATCTTAGGGGAAAAGAGAAGTAATTTCAATTTTTCAATGAGTTGCATTTGTTTGGGAAAAGTGAATTCGATTGAAAAGAATTTCATTTCATAGCTTTGAGCTAGTTTGGGGGGCATTATTGTTGTTGCATTGATTGCAATTTTTCTTGTATCTCTTCCCTAAATAGTTTAGGCTTCATCAAAATGGAAAGTTTTTATTTTTTCATTTAGTCTGCACTATAAGGATTTAGGTGACATCGATTTTGAGCCAAAACTGAAACTTAACTCAATATCAACATTAAAAGTCACTCAATTTACCTTAAGGAGAATTTGGAACTAACAAAAAAATTTAGTGGTCTAGGCTAGAGACGTGTTCTGGTGTCATAAAATGTAGAAGTTTTCGTTAACAGCCTATGGTATAGCCCGGGGGTGATATCCTGTCCCATGTATGGAATTATATTGATGCATGATAAGTATATTTGGGGGGCTATCATCGAACGATTGCACATTAGACAACACTACTATGGACTGGACTCCCACATACCTTCATGTATATTTTGGTAGACACCATTAGGTTGCAAGCCTACCATAGGTAACTGAGTCGTCCGCCTTGTAAAAGTGATACACCGAACACAAAATTCAGGGAGATTGGTTGTAGTACATTAAGTCGTTGGTAATTTTCTCTATCATTTATCACCAAGGTGTATATTGCAGTTCACGAATATTTGGTAAACCTTTATGCCTAGCATACCCTTTTTATTTATTTTTTGTTAATTCTAAAAGTCACTGCCCACGAAAACATCTTACTCGTGCAATTCTCCAACCTCATTATTGCTTGGTAAATTGTGAAAATTTTCACCTCTTCCTTATTTGATCTTGCTTTGAAAGGTCATCGTGGATGAATCATCAAATTTTCCTCTTCCCTCCTCTGATGGATCTCAAGAACCTCCCCCTGAGGTCCCTCAGTTCCTAGTTGGGCCCCTTGAAGCGTAATGTGCTGAAATCAGGATTGTGATTAGTGTTCAACCCATCTCATCTCGACCATCACCTGACGATTCTCCTTGGATGACATTAGAAGACTCTGAGTCGGAAAGCCCCGAACCATATGCAGAGTTCATAATATTTCCTGAAAATCCACTCTTTGATCTGATTGTAGTCTCGCCTCAATAGGCTTATAGTGCTTTTGATCAACCCAGGATTCACTTTCGTGATTCTCTAGTAGCATCTCTCTCTACTGTCTATTGATTATTTAGTGAAGTAATGACATCCAATGATGATGATGTTCCGTTCGTGAGCGATCCTCAGGGAAATATTTAGGAAAACAATGGCACTTACATCCCAGAAGCTGATTCATCTGTGTTTCTTTGAGTTGTTTGGTTCCACACCTCATGATTCAGGTAGTGAGACTGAAATAGCTTCCAGCTAAGTTGCATATATGCTTCCGCACGATTATACCTCTTTGGGAAGCCTTGTTTCTGGAGCTTCCGATGCTACACCTTCATTCTCGGATCCCGTTTGTTAAACGGGTATTCCTCCATCTTCTGGCCCATTCATTTCGAATATGGCTATCGTGTCTCAACCTGTTGTTCGACCATTGGTCACTATTGGTCAAATGACTATTTCAATCGGATCCTCTATCCCCTACTCACCATCTACGATTATTGCAATTCCACTAATGAGTGGGAAATCCACAATTTCATCTGTTCCTAGGGGGAAATATAACCCTCTTTACGTACCTCCCCTTTTGGGTGGGGGGTAGCCAAATTCTGGACCTATTTCTAGGGAAGGAAAACCTCACATTAAATATTCTCATGTTCAGAAGCCCCTTCAGCAACCGAATGTATCATATTCGAATGTTCAGCAACCTAACATCCCTTATGTTCAACATTTAAACGTACAATATCAGTATGTTCCTCGACCAAATGCGTCTCAGCAATATGTCCAACAACCCCATCCTTCTCTGAGTGCTATTGTGACTAACCCTCAGTTTTTTTTCTTACACCCAAGCTGGTCCAAATATCTTTCTATGTCAATATGGTTCTCTCCCCAATCAGCCTGGTACTCAATACCATCCATTTCCTCAAGGTTAGTACCAACAACCCCAGTCTGGGCCTAAGTATGGTGCTCAATATCAATATATTCCTTAGTACTAGGAGGCCCAATCAGGACCTCAGGCTAGACCCTATGTTCATCAAGGATCACAGGCTAGAACCTATGTCTAGTAGGGACCAGAGGTTGGAACCTACGTTCAACAGGGACCAGAGGCTAGACCCCATGTTCAGCAAGGAGCTCACCTTGGACCCTACGTCCAACAAGGTACGAAACCTCAATTCCCACAAGGGTCTTATCAACAACCCCAACAAGGTCCCTATGTTCAAAAATATCTGCAACAAGGTCCTTACCAACCATGGGGTCAGTATGCATATCCGGGACATAATCCACCCTATTGGGGGCGGAATCCCTATCAACCAGGTTGGAACCCCCAATATTTTTCTCCTCATCATCTGCCCTTGCCATTCTTGGCTACATTGGAATTTTCAGATGTGTCAAATCTTACAAATGACCCCATCCAACATCAGCTACATTGGCTGCCAATTCCAACTAAAATCCCAGGAGATTATCCAAAGTTCAAAATAAAATATATGGAAGACCCCCAAACCCATTTTATGATGTATCACTTGTGGTGTTCTTCTAATCCTTGGGTCGAAGATTCTATTCGTCTTTGTATTTTCCAGCGTAATTTGACCAGTACTGCAAAAAAGTGGTATATTGAACTCCCTCAACAAATTTTCTTCGATTTTAATTCCCTGGCTATGGCTTTCCTTACTCACTTATAGTTACATGTCTGGTATGAAACCGGTACCCACGTTCTCACTTCATTGAATCAGTCAACTGCTATGCATATTTCGGATCACATTCACGAATGGAGATGTCATCGTCACCTCATAAAATTTGAGATCCCTGACAAGATGTTGATTGAATGGTTCATGAAATCATTCGTTCCCAAGATTTATAAAGATTTTGCCATGGGTGGGTGTGTCACGGAAGAGGAGGTCATCACCAGAGCTCAATATCTCGATTTGGTTAATTCCTAGTATGGGATTCTATATGAGTTATTGCCTGATGCGCCACAACCTTCGACTGATCCTGTATCATCTCAGTCTCCTGTTATGCCTTCGGTGGATGGTCTTATTAGGAAAATGGCTCATACTGATAGTAGTGTGCCTAAACTTCTTCGAAGTCTAAATCCACTACTGCCACTGCACCCCCCACTCCTTCCATTAACTAGGAGAATCCCGGTAAAACCTCCGAGGTAAATGTTGTTCCATCTACTGCAGCAGATAAATCCTCGAAAGGTAAGAAAAAGGGTAAAGGCAAGTCCAAATCCGAAAACCCAAAACATGAATCAAAGAAGTCATCTTTTGATGATTATTCAACACATAAGCCTAAATATCCTTGTCTGATATGTGATGACGATCATTACACCAAGGATTGTCCTCGGTGTGTCGAATTTTCTCGTCTTCTAAAGGGCGCACCTGGGACTCCAGCTATTTTGAAAGAAAATTTCCCTTCTTAACGTACACAAATGGTAGATCAAGCTCAATCATTTTGGAAGCTCTCAAGTTTTCATGGCTGGAACGAAATATATCACCATTACTACAAGAACGAAAGAATACCCCAATCCATCCAAGGCTCCTATGCAATCGGAAGTTACAGATCACCCTTCATCTTCCATGCCCATACCTCTAGTCCTCTCTAGATTAAGAGACCTAGTAGTGACTCCATCATTCGACCACCCCAAAAAGGTGTTCTTTGGAAATCATCCTATAATCCGAATGCCAGAGCTGCACAACACTACAATATTGTAGAGGATCTAGCTCAAGCGCCTTTGGCGATGTCATCTTTGGAGGTCCTTCAGTTGTGCCCATCAAAATGGAAGGCACTACTCTCTGCTATTGGAGGGATTGATCCTGTAGATTCTAATCTTATTAATTTCAATCTCGAGAATTTTTTTCCTCACCTCCCATCTTAGGTATTTTTTCTGATTCAAGTTACTATCATGGTAAAGAATATTCATCGGGCTATCATTGATGAAAGGGCTTCGACCTGAATCATGTCTGTCGCATGTTGGAAAGCTATTGGATCTCCCCCATTGAGTTAGTACCTGAATACCTTGGAAGCTTTCTATGGTAGAGGTTCTCAACCATATGGTATTCTCAAGACATTGGCCATCCTATTGGAGGGAAAAACGGTAACCATGGTAGTTGAAGTGGTAGACGCCAACTTGAACTATAATCTCCTTCTTGGATGCAGTTGGACGAACGCTATGGTGTGTGTTGTCTCCACCCTTTTTCATGCCCTTTGTTTCCCTGATCAAAGAAATATTGTGACTGTTGATCAGTTGGCCTTCTTCTCCTCTGATTCTTCAAGAGGCAACATTTTGTATGTTGGGAAGACCACTACTCCTTATGAGAACATCAGGCCAAGTATCTTCAAAGATTCGTCCCTTATGGGAGTTTTTCCACTCCCACCTCCTAATGTCGCCTCCGCCAATATGATTTCGTTTGGTCATGATCCATGGATTGTTCCCAATCCTAACCAGCTCGAGAGTTTCGGTGATGTTATGCATATGAGCCCGACTGAGAAAATGTATCAAAGTATTCTCACGGCTTCTGAGGCTGCATCCAGAACCAACGATAATTTTGGTTCCTCTCTAGACACTTATGCATAGTCTCCCTAGTTTGGTTCATGGGAATCTGATGATCCCTTGAATGAGACTTTCCCCATCGACGAGAGTATCATGGAGGTAATTTCTCTCGAAGAAACTCTGTGGAATGATGGAACTCATCGTTCCTCATTTCTCCCAATCATAGGTGACATATATGCCACTCTAGAATTCCATGCTTCGTATGTATTGACTGACCCACTTCTGAATCCAACCTTGATTCATGAAGTGTTGTCCAAAGGGCACATGGGAAATGTTACTTCAACCATTTTGATCAACATCTCTCTCAAGAATGTTCATATCAATTCATATTGTTCTCCTGATGAGATCAAGATCTATACTGATCTTTTTTAGGAATTCTGTGATGTCTTCTCATGGTCATACGAAGAGATGTCTGACATTGATCCGAGTATAATTATGCACAAAATTCCCACCTATCCAGATTCAAAGCTAGTTCGTCAACGGCTTTGTCCTGTGCACCTGAGAAAGGTTGCTTCCATAAAGGGTGAAGTTGAAAAAATTCTCAAAGATGATTTTATTTATCCTATACCATTGACAAATTGGGTCTTGAATATTGATCTCGTCAATAAGAAACAAGGGACCATTCGGGTTTGTGTTGATTACCGTGATATCAATCGAGCCTGTCCTAAGGAAAATTAGCCCACTCCTTTTATCGACCAGATCATTGATGAATGTGCCAGGAGTGAGATTTTTCCTTTATGGATGGTTTCTCTGGCTATAACCACATTAACATTGCTCCATCTGATCAACACAAAACTATGTTTATCTGTCCATGGGGGACATTTTCCTATAAAAAGCTCTTTTTCGGCTTGACGAATGTCGGGGCCACCTTCCAACGAGCTATGTCGTATGATTTTCATGACATCAAGCACATATTTCAGCCATATCTCGACGACCTTCCTGCTCATTCCGTGAAACATTGAGATCACCTAGAACACCTTAGAGCTATCTTCCTTCGCTGTTGATGCTATAATATCAGGTTGAATCCTCATAAATGTGTCTTCTGCATCAAATCCAGTCGGATCTTGGGTTTCATGGTGTCCAAAGAAGGTATCCACATCAATCCTCTTAAAGTCGAGGCAATCATAAATTTTCTTCCTCCCTCTTTTGTCCATCAACTATAGAGTTTTAAGGGGAAAGCCAATTTCCTTTGTCGTTTCATACTGAATTATGTTGAGCTTGCCAAAGGCTTTACTCGCTTATTGAAAAAGGAAATCTCGTTATTATGGGATGAAATTTATCAAAGATCTTTCGATGCGTTGAAATGAGCCCACATTAGTGCTCTACTACTGCATCCTCCTAATTATCACCGTGATTACTGCATGTATTTGGCCGCTGCTGACAACACTATTGGTATGGTTCTGGTTCAGGACGATGATGATAGTAAATATATTGTAGTATACTATTGAGTCACAATCTCTTCGATGCTGAGACCTATAATGCTCATGTAGAGAAACTCGCGCTGGGTACTATCCATGTTGTTTAACATTTTCGTCACTACATTCTCCTACGAAAAACTTTGGTGATTTCTGATTGCAACCACATGACTTACATTCTCACATGCCATTTTCTTGGGGGAAAGTACTCAAAATGGATTTTCATACTTCAAGAGTTCGATTTAGAATTCATCGTCTCAAAGTCTAAGAAATCCCTGGTCTTTGCTAAGTTGATTTGTGATCTTCCCACCGCGGATGATCCCTCTCCTTTTGATGAGTCTATTCTTGATGAGACTCTATTTCTCATTAGTACTGTTGACCCATGTTATGAAAATAACTCCAAAAATAGAAAAAAAGAGAGATCAACGCCTTAGAAATCAGCCACTTTGAGGGGGAAACATCCTTTAAATTACGTAAATGAACAATTCTTAGATGATTCAATTGAAAAAAACTCCTTTCTATATATAAGAGTCCAAGGGGTCACAATATAATCCTAGCCGACCTAACAATAATAATTTAAGGGCACACAAATAACAATAGTGGGGTTTTGCCCATCGGGGTTTGGTCTAGTGGCCAACAGACGCACTGCTAAGGCATTCATGCCACTGTGCAGGTCACGAGTTCAAGTCCCGGATAACCCGAGGGTTGTTGTGGCTGGCTCGGCAATTCCCCCTAGGAGTATAGTGGCAGCCAGCGGGATTCGATCCCATGTCATGCGAGTACGATACCGGTGTTGTTGTCGATTCTCCTAGTACCCAAAAAAAAAAAACAATGGTGGGGTTTGGGGTTTTATGGGGCACAATAATAACAATATGGGGACTACAGGGGTAGAACAATAAAAATAAGGGGGTTACACTAACAAAAATAAGGGACTACACTAGTAATATAGGGACCTAACATGCCCCTCTCCTTCAAAAAAGTGTTGTCCTCAACGCTTGAGTAGCTCTGGATGTTTCTGTATAAAATTCTCATCCTCCCATATGGAATCTTCAGTGGGTAATTTCTTCCACTTGATGAGATACTCTAAAATTGATCGATTTCGTAGTTTTCGAGTTCTTGTTTCCATGAATAATTCAAGTTCCAATATGATTTTTCCTTCCTCATCAAGTTCTGGCAATATTGTTTGAACTAGAAGTTCGTTACCTATAACCTTCTTTAAGCATGAAACATGGAAAACTGGGTGCAATGGAGAAGAAGCAAGAAGCTCCAATTTGTATGCAATAGTACCAATCTTTTGCAACACCATGTAAGAACCATATTACTTTGGCGATAATTTATTATCCTTCTTAGCTTGATTGAGGGAAATTTGTTTAAATGGTTGTAGCTGTAAAAAACCCAATATCCTACATCAAAACTTCTCTCGCTACGATGTTGATCTGACTGTTGTTTCATTTGATTTTGTGCCAAATTTAGGTTATCCTTTAAGAGTTGGAGAACTTGTTGTTGATGCTCGATGTGATATTACACTGCTTGAACCTTAGAATTTTCTCTTAAAGATGATGTGATGGACGGTAGATGATATCCATAAAGTGCCATAAATGGGGTCATTTTTGCTACAGTATGGAAGGAAGTGTTATACCACCATTGAACCAGAGGTAATCACTTGACCTATTGTGTTTGTTTATTAGATACAAAACAATGAATATATCCTTCCAAACATTTTTTCACTATCTCAGTTTTCCCATTGGATTGAGGTTGATAAGATGAGCTATGAGCTAGTTGAGTACACAAACAAGAAAATAATTATGTCTAAAAATTTCCAGTGAAAATTGGATCTCTGTCACTTACAATAATCTTTGGGTTTCCATGTAGCTTTTGAATTTTTTCCATAAATGCAGTAGCAGTTGTACTTTATTTAAATGGATGAGATAATGCACAAAAGTGTGCATACTTGGTAAGTCTATCAAATACCACCATGATGAAACTCTTTCCTTCAGATTTAGGTAAACATGTGATAAAATCCATTGAAACCTCCTCCCAACATTGACTTGGTATGCGTAAAGGTTGTAGCAGACCCGAGGTCTTAATTGTCTCAACTTTATTTTGCTGGAAAACCAAACATTCTTCCATAAAATTTTGAATATCAGATTTAAGGCCATCCCAAAAAATTCTTTCTTCACCCTGTGCAATTCCAAAAGAATATTTTGTTTTAGCTGGGAATTATTACACAGATATAAGAGATCTTTGTACCATAAGGAATCATTTTTCCAACTAAATGTATTATATGTACTGGGATCTTGCTGCAACTTTTGAATGAGTGTCCAAACTTCTTTGTCATTCTTCCATTCCTCCCTTGCTTTGGTTATCCAATTTGGTTGGATAATAGATATGACACAAAGCAATGCTTCCACCTCCTCATCCTTTCTTAAGAGTGCATCTGCAACAACATTTAGCTTCCCTTTTTTGTAGATTATTTCAAAGTCATAACCCAACATCTTTGTGACTGATTTTTGTTGCTCTTCCGAAGATAGTATTTGTTCCTAAATGTATTTATGACTGTCCTGATCATTTTTTACCTTGACGTGCCTTCCCATTAGGTAAGGTCATCATTTCTTTAGTTCATGTAGTATTTCCAAAATTTACTTCTCATAAATAGATTTCTATAAATACTTTCCTTGTATTGGACGAATTTCAAAAGAAATGGGTCTTCTGTCTTGCATTAAAACAACACCAATTCCATTTCCTAAGGCGTCACATTCCACAACAAAGGTTTTTGTGAAGTCTAGCGTAGTTAAGACCGATGCTAGGCACATTTCATCTTTAAGATGTTAAAAGGCCTTAGTTGCTTCAGGAGTCCATGAAAATGCATCTTTCTTCAATAATGTTCTTAGAGGTGCTGCTATTCTCCCATAATTCTTAACAAAATTGTGATAATACCCTATTAAATCGATAAATCCTCGCAACCGCTTTATGGTTGTGGGGACTTTCCATTCCTTAATGGATTTAATTTTGTTAGGGTCTACCTTAACACCCTCATGAGATAAAATATGACCCAAATATTCCACCTCTTATACTCCAAAGAAAAATTTGGAGGTTTTTGCATATAATTGTTTCTCCTCGTTGAACATGATCCTTCCAAGACCTGCTGTAGATTAGTATATCATCAAAAAATACTAATTTTTTTTCTAAGGAGGGGTATAAAAATGAAGTTCATCAACCCTTGAAATGTAGATGGTGCATTGGTAAGGAAAAAAGGCATGACCAAAAATTCATAAATACCCTCATTAGTTCGAAATGTTGTTTTCGAAATATCTTCAGTCTTCATTCTAATTTGATGACATCTTGAATGAAGATCCAACTTGGTAAAATAAATTGCTCCATGTAATTCATCCAATAATTCATCAATCACATGAATGAGAAATTTATCTTTAATAGTGAACTTATTGAGCTCCCTATAATCCAGACACATGCGCCATGATCCATCCTTTTTGTGCACCAATACTACTGGAGTAGAGAAAGAACTTTGACTAGGTTGAATTATACCAACCTATAACATTTTTGCAATCATACATTCAATTTCGCTCTTTTGGACATAAAGATATCTATAAGGCCTTATGTTTGGAGGAAAACTTCCTGGAATCAAATGCATAGCATGATCATGATCACGAATAGGTGGGAGTCCTTTGGGAGTTTCAAACACCTTGCAATGATTGTCCAAGGCTTTTTGGAGATCTAGAGAAATAGATGAATTATATGTTGGAACATCTAGTTAGCATAATTTTGCAATTACGCCTCGTTGTTATTTCTTAAGAATATTTTTCATGAAATTATAGCTTATTATCTTTCCCAGCTTCCCTACGATACCCCGTAACTCAACTTCCTTTCCTTCCGAAAAAAAAAATTCAAGAAAAGTTCTTGAAAATTAAAATCTACCATCCCCAAAGATTGTAACCATTGTACTCCTAGTACAACATCAACACCTCTCATTGGAATGGAAATCATTGGAATATTAAATAAATATTCGCCCATGGTTAGCTTGATACTATGGAATTATCTAGACCAATTTATAGTCCCTCCATTTGCAACCATCACTTGACACTCTAGTGTTGGGTATAGGAAACAATTCAATTCCTTGGCTACCTTAGAATGAATAAAATTATGGTTAGTACCTGAATCAATCAACACTATTACATTTTTCTTCTTGATATGTGCTTCTATCCTAAGAGTTTGAGGATTCCTGCCAATGCATTACAGGATATGGTTGGACTCATTTATTCTTTCTCTAGGGTTGGTTACTGGTGTATATCCTCTTCTTTTGAAGTTTCTTGTTCATTTTCTTCCTCCTCTTCACAATCTATGTAAAATAATTTCTTCTCAGCAAACTTATGACCTTTAGTGTATTTGCTATCACAACTGTAGCAAAGCCCTTTTTATCTTTTTTCTTCCAATTGTTGTGGTGTAAACCTTGTAGGTTGTTGAAGTTTAGGAGTAGCAACACTTCCATATTTATAGATGTGAGTGCTAGGTTTCCTTGTCACCATAATTTTACTTTCAATTTCTCTTGCCAACCTGAATTCCTTCTCCAATGAATCAGGTTCCTGAAGGCGAACCTCATGTTGGATGTTATCCTTTAAAGTCCCTATGAAGAAATCAATCCCATGTCTCTCTAGAATATCAGTTACCCTTATATTCAATTTTTGGAAGTCCTGAATGTGCTCCACCATTGAACCCTTTTGTTTGAGATTTATCAATTGGCTAAAGAAGGTGTTGCAATTTGTATCCTCATAATGTGCTATAATTTCCTCCATAAAAATTGACCAAGTGACAATTTTTTTACAAGAGAAAAGCCATTGATACCATGCAAATGTATTTTGTTCTAAATGTAAAGTTGAAATGTGTACATTTTGTGTGTTTTGAACATTATGGATATCAAAATATTGCTCCATCTGTAGTATCCATGTTACAGGATCCTTTCCATCAAAGTTGCTCATATCGATCTTTGGAATATGGTGGGTATTCAATCCAACGGTAGACTTTATGAAATCACAATTAACATTTATTTTTTTTCTCATCATGAGTTTCCAATACTTATTTTTCACCATTAGGAATCATTTCTTGTATCAAATTTCTGAAACCTTCCTTCAAAACTTCCATGTATGCTTTTAGATCATTCTTCATGTCTTTCATGTTGTCTTTCATTTTTTCATCTATCTTAGCTTCCATGTCATCCATCTTAGCTTCCACGCCTTTCTTCAAACCATCCATATTAGCTTCCACACGTTTATTCAAACCATCCATATTAGCTTCCATGAATTTCTTCAAACCATTCATCTTAGCTTCCACGCCTTTCTTCAAAACTTCCATTTTATTATTTTTACTCTTTGCGGGAGCAAAATTTGGTGCACTTGGTCTTGTAATTTTGATATATCATGTTGCATTTCTTCCTCTTCATGAGTCATAATAGGGCCTTCTGAGGGCTTAATGGGTGTTGAATTATTTTTAGGGGCCATTTTAGAACCCAATACTGATATCTATGCTTCAATATGCCCTTGGAATGACTTCAAACTGATTTTTCAAATAAGACTTATGCAATTTGAAAAAACAATACACATCTTTTTCTTGCTTTTGAGGAGCTCGTTATTGAAACTAATGTATCTCTGGAATTTCGGATCCCCGATATTTTATATTTAATACTTTTGTAGCCCTGTGAATCTTCTTTCCAATTCCACAGGTCTGACCTAATTTGGATTCTTCAAGGAAAATTTATGCATGATCTCTCGCAATGACCTAATTATAGACTGGTTCAGTAGAGCAAAATTGTATGGCGTGCCACGTGTCACTATTTCCTCCTTCAGCTCTGAAATTGATACACAGTAAATTAAAGTTCGTGCAATTTTGATCACTTTTTTGATAATTCCAATGCCATGCTCAGAGAGAGAGAGAGAGATTATGACGATTTTCCCAAGGTCACCTCTTTGAGATGAAATTCGAGAGCCTGCAAAAACCCTAACTTACATAGATCCTATCTTTGAAAACATTTCGAACCAAGATCTAAAATTTTTACACAACGTTCATCTTAATTTCTTTGCAAACACATTTTTTTTAGCTTCTAAACCTTTGCAGAAACAAATTTATAGCGAAAATTCCAAGATGACCTGTTTGAAGTAGCAAAACCCTAGAATCCAAAGCTCTGATACCAAATGTTATGAAACCAACTCCAAAAATAGAAGAAAAGAGAGATCAATGCCTTAGAAATCAGCCAATTCGAGGGGGAAACATCCTTTACATTACATAAATGAAAAATTATTGGATTATTCAAATTCCAAAACCTCCTTTATACATATAGGAGTCCATGGGGTCACAATATAATCCTAGCCAACCTAACAATAGTAATTTAAGGACACAACAATAACAATAGTAGGGTTTTATGGGGCACAATAATAACAATATGGGGACTACTGGGGTACAACAATAACAATAAGGGCACTACACTAACAACAATAAGGGACTACACTAGTAATATAGGGACCTAACAACCCATGGTACGGAGACATCATTGTCTATCTCTAGACCCAAACTTTTTGTCTAGAACTATCACACTCTTTGCGACGATGGATTCGCTACCAGTCCCAACCTTACCGTATCGTTGGAGATGCCATATATCGCACTAGTATTGACTCTGTTCTCCATCGATGTTTAACTCTCGAAGAAGCTGATATAGCTCTTAATGACTTCCATTCATGGGCTTGTGGTGGTCACATGTCTAGTTACACTACCGCCCAAAAGATCCTTCACGTAGGGTATTTTTGGCTGTCTATTTTTAAATACTACATTGTTTTAGCATAAAAATGCCATGATTTCCAAATCTACTCTCGGAAAGAGCACACCCCACCCTCAACCTTGCACCGAGTTATGATCGTCAGAAATTTTGCTAAATGGGGCATATATTTCATGACCTATAACCCTAGCTCGGCTGGGGGGCATGACTTTATCATCGTTGCCATCAATTATTTCACTAAATGGGTTGAAACAAAGCCTACATATGATAATTAAGGTCTAACAGTGGCACAATTCCTGTTCAATCATTTCATAGCTCAGTTTGGTGCCCCGAAAGCAACTGTCACTGATCATGGCTCTCATTTTCATAATCATATGATGAAAGAGCTTGTTGCTTAGTTGGGATTACATCATGATAGCTCCATCCCTATTATCCACAAGCTAATGGACAAGTTGAGGTTGTCAACAAATTCTTGGTGACTATGCTTCAACGCACCTTTGGGAAGCACAAATGAGATTGGAATCTCATGTTCTTCTTAGCTATGTGGGTGTACTGAACCTGTGCTAATACTACCACTGGATTCACACAATTTCAATTGGTGTATGGTCTATAGGCCACACTCCCGATCAAGTGTGAGATTCCTTCTCTGAAGCTAGCTTTCGAACTACTTCGTGGTACTTTGCCAGAAGACGAATGTTTGTTGTACCTCGAGCATCTTGATGAGACACAGAAACAACGAGTTAAAGTTCAACATGAAAAATTTGTCAACCCTCATGTTTTATTTGAAGGTGACTTGGTCTTGCTTTATGACCAAGCCCATGATAAATTGGGAGTAGGAAAAATCGAGCCAATGTGGCATGGGCCCTATATCATTCAACGAGTACTGGAATGAGGAGCCTATGAGCTAGCAGATTACGAAGGAAATCCATTGGCTGAGCCTCGAAATGGGATCTATCTGAAAACATATTACGCTTAATCATAAGTGTGATACTTTGTATGTTAGTGTTTTAGTCATTAGTGTGATTTGATTGGATTTTTGGTGTGATATTTTTCTTTGCAGACATGTTTCCTCTGATCACCTTGTGTTCTACTTAGTTTGTAGATGTCTTTGAATCATTACATTGGTTTTGCTGATGGAACTTTCCATAACAAATAAAACCTTTCTTCTGCAGCATGGGCACTCTTTGCCCCATGATGGCGAGTTGATTAATTTATAAGGTATTTGTTTGGGTCAAACACCTAACAATATTGCCGAATATAGTGTGGCGATCGAGCTATTATCGGATGCCATTGATCCTGGGATCAGAGATTTGGTTGTTTAGTTAGACTCACAACTCGTTGCGTTACAATTAAATTTTTATTATTCTATGTGAAATCCTCAAATTTTGCATATGAATTTGCGTGTTAATTTATTGGAAATAAATTTTGATTTTATCACAACATATTCCAAGGTATTTAAATACATTAAAAAATACATTAGAAAATCATGTATTAGATATACATTTGTGCAATATATATATATATATATATATATTAGGTCTATCAAGTGTGTTACATCCAAAATCTCAAAAAATATGTGTTTTGTTACAAAAATGTCTCTTCGAGCCTACATCAATACAAAAATGTAAAAACAGGGCTGCTATTCACCCACATGGTGCTCATGGTAGCAGGTGATTGCTTAAATCACTCGCCAAAGTATTGACGTAATCTGCCTAGAACTCCAACCATATGCCTCTGGAGACATAGAGGAATATCATCAAAGGTAGCATACTCTAGGATGCCTCTCGTAAGGCCAACCAGTTTCCCCTCTAACTCGGCTAGTGTATCTGCTCCCTCCTATTAAGGAGCATCTTCTACTAGGTGGGCTACCCTCCGCACAATCGGTGACATATTGGGCGGTCTCTAAGGGCCCATACTTGTAAAATCATGAGTTTACATTTCAGAACACTTAAAAAAAAACATTAAAAAAGTAAAAAATGTTAAAAAAACAATTTTAACCTGCATCAGTCCTCTGTATGCCTGGTGGAATAGGAAGATCCAGATCTCCTCTGAAGTCGATGCCGGCATATACATAGTCTTCAAACACGATGAGTTGATGACACAACCAACTGAAAAATGTTGTGGGGAAATGCATCTATTGGCCCCCACCCTGTCGGGGCATGATATCACACCATCTCATTAGCCTTGGGTCCCTAGGGGTTGAATCATGGATCTATAACCACTGGTACTAAAAAAATGGTACTCTCTCTAGAAATAAGGTCACCCGAATGGACACGTACCATAATTGTTTCAGCTACCCTGTCTTACACTTTGTCAACTATCTCTTCATATTGGCCAGTAACCCCTCGCACTAGTTGAACATCGTTGGGGACAAATAGTCCACCGCGTATTGGAACTGAGATTTTGTTGCCTCATGCAACGCCTGGGCTCCTGCCACTCTGGTAATGCAATGTATAATTGTGTGCAAGGGAAGCACTTTTATGGAAGAAATATCTACCTTCCCACTCTTAGTTTTTTGAGCCCTGGGACAGTCTCTGGATGAGCATGCTAGTACTCTCACCCCCTACGCGAGCTCCAGAGAGTTGGATTCTCTCCCCTCTTCTGGAAAAACCAGTAATGAAATAGATGTACATCACATCCAATTCCAACTCTTGGTCCCCGATGAAACATATTTGTCAGTCCACATCCCATATACTAATCATATATTGGAGCAGGCCCAACTGAGCTCTCAGCCCAGATGTTTGAAAGAATTTCAACAAACCAAAATTGTGCAATGCATTTATGCAATTTTGGTCCTACAATGCTTGGTGTTCTTCCACCTCATGGCCTCGTTCTTTCCATTTGATCAACATCTTTGAGGAAAACACCTGCAAAACACGCTTAAATGGATTTTTAGGAGCTTTCACCATAGTGATTTTGGAAATTATCCATACAGATGGGTGGATTTATTGTTTCAAAATCCTTCCCACAGCTAGTGCAACTGTCAGAATTAATTCGGAGCTGGTGGCGCGCTGCCCTAACAGCCTAAACACGAGTAGCGCGACCTCGATAGATCTAAATCGCGCCGGTCATGAGAGATTTTGAGGCTTGAAATCCTCCCCTAATCTCCCTATTTCTAAAACTAAATGATAAATGAATGGAATTAAAATGAAAAGGAGGCTTAGAGCTCTTACCTGATGCTGAAAGATCAACGAATGGTGTCTTGGATCGGCCACATCACTGATTTGAAATTCGGAGGAAAGTGGACAAAATTCTCTTCTCAAAATAGAAAGGTGAAAACGGATTTGTTTTTTGATCTATTTATAGATTTTAGAAAAAATTTCGCCAATATTTTATTATTTTTCCTCGATATCCGTGACGTTTTCCCTTTTTTTGCAGTAATAATACTTTCACACTATTGGTGATTATCTTTGATGTAAACAAGTTGTATTTTATCTCTTTTTTGGGCATGATAAACATTTACGAAAAAGGAACCCCCCTGGAGTCAACTTTCAACTCTTTTCCGACTCTCGAAAAATGAAAATATTGCCGAGTACTTGTCATTTCAAACTCGTTAAAGTGAATGAATTGACGTGATCTTAGTATACATTTACCCCTTTTTGTTAGGCTGAGATTTTCTATTTACAAAAAAGCAATATCTTGATCAAACATGGTCAAGAGGTTCTCTCGAATATTTTTTTCTACCTTTTCAGATACGAGAGATGATTTAAGAAAATGGACATGATGGAGTTTCCTTTTTGTTTCTTTTCAAACTCCTTAAACATGAAAAGTCACCGAGTTACCCTTTCTTTGGACTCGTTAAATATTGAACGACGAAATACTTGTCACCATGACGAGATCGATTTCCTCCTTCCTAGGGATCGTTAAACTTATTGGGATGGATTAATTCGAAGAATGAACTTACACGCTCAACATATGTTATCCTCTTCACACAGGCTATAAATTTAAATAAAGAGGTGCTCGTTAGCAATAACGAGGGAAAATTGAAAGTGGACATCCTATGTGCATTTTGGGCAGCTTTTCACTCTTGAACATGACACTCATCTGCAGTTTGTGTCAAGTTGGGGACATCCTACATTCGTCACTTTTCCTCCATGGGTTTGGGAAATCCATTTTCCTTTCAATTGATTACCAAATTTTTGTCAACATGAACTATGATCCTATTTGAGTCAAATGTTGCCACACTCCGGAGTCGTGTCACCGATATGTTCAAGAGAAGTCCTTTTTTGTCAAACATCCTTTACTTATCCGAACTCATCTATCACAATCCCAAATCACTCCTATCATCTTAGGATATCTATTGTTTCATGTCGATGATGTGGGAATCATCATGGACATCCTTTGAAAAATCACTTCTTGTCGAATTCAACTCATTATCTGGGAAGGTGATTTAGAAAATTCTTTCAGTACCTTGGAACTTGCATGCCTCATTGGAAATTTCTTTATGTTCAATGACGGGTTCACATCATTTTCTTTCGATCGAATGATTCTACAAGTGTTCGAATTCAACACACTCATTCACGCTTGTATATTGTGCTGTTGTACATTGAGGTCCATCGTCATTATTGGTGATCTCTCTCGTGCTTGTTAATGGTTTTCATAATTGACTGGTAATCAGGTGGTTTCTACCATGTTCGACACCAACAAATCTATTCACGTGTCTAGATTCGTACATTGGGTTGATTGAGATTGCAGTGAAGACAATGGGTCACATTTGATTTTGATCCAGGCTGCAGGTATTTATTGAGTATTCATGATTGTATACATGATCCTATCTATACAGATGGCTGCATCCATACTGCAGAACCATTTATATGACCTCGTTAGATGGATGGCTGCTACCATGCCGTGGGTTCATGTGTTATTTGATTCCTAGTGCAGAGTTATGTGGTTAGGCATATTCATACTATAGATGTCATATAATATAATATGTTTGATTTGGAAGGTTTTCCGGAGGTGGTTTTCATTCTTTTCCTTGGTTCATAAAAAATTTCATCCATCACTCCCTGTTTTGCCTTCATGCTTTAAGGGGGATATTTTACATAGTAATTTGTCACCATGCTCATTTTCTCGTCCTTGATCCTAAAATGAACCATGACAGATCTTGTGTAATGTTTCCACCATCAAGAAATATGTTAATACATCCCCTGAAGATCCAAAGAAAACTGCCTTGGAATATTACTGAAGAAACTTGGTCAAATTCCTAGTTTCCTGGGTCAATGCTTTTCATGGTGTCATGCTCGCGCTGATGTCATATTCACAGTTCTGGCTTAACACTGCCAGCACCCTTATTTATTGGAAAACTGTGTTGATCCCTTTCTGGCAGTTTTTCCTCAGACATAGGAGAAGCTTCGACCTCTAGAAGCTCCAGGGCTATGAGTTGGTTGTTAAACGGTAGTGATAGGGTCGAGCTCTCTAATTTTAGAGCTTTGATATCATCCATGGGGGTTTTATCCCTTATAATTTGGGCCTTACTCCTCCTTTCATGGGCTCCAAACCTCTTCCCACTTCCTATAAATTCATATCCCTCATTCCCACAATTTTTAGAGCTTGGTTGGTCATTGTCAGGCTAGCTTGAACTCTCATTCCCTTGCCTCCTAGCATTGTGATAATGCCTAAGTGTTTGGGAGAAGGAATTATTTAGAGGTTTGGTGAAGGACTCAGATTTTAACTAAAGGAGGACTCCAACATCAAGGCCTGGGTTGTAATCTCTCCTTTTATATTCATCAATAATAACATCTGATGTTTTCTTTCTATATTTGTATAGTTGTTTATGAAAATATTCTGGTACTCCTTGATTTGTTAGATAGCTAACGTTTATGATTATGATGTATTGTATTATGTTTTTTGTTGCCTCTTGATCAACCACATGTATTTGTGTGCCATCCATAGCATGGAGTGATCCTAAAAGGATCAAGGTGATCATCAATGGATTCAAACATAGCATTGGGAAAAAGGTACTTCTGTCTCTTTCCTTGCCGCATTGTAAATGTTAGTTAAGAGAGCTTTGCATTAGAAATAATCTCGTGTTGCTAGACCCACTCTAGTTCTATAGAGATCGCCTCTATCCGTAGAGGGTATTTATCTTGACAACACTAAGATAAGAATATTTACATCTATAACACAATTTTCATTTACACCATTCATATTGCAAGGAAGGAGTTCTGACTATTTTTCTGATGAAAGTGGAGATGGATATGCTACGTAGAAACCAATATATGACTCCATACAAAAATTTACCAATGATTCCCGAGTGAAACTTATTGGTTTGTTGGTTCCTTATAATTCAGTCATAGTATAATTCATGTGTGGCTCACTATCCACTCTTGTATAGTTATTATTTCCCTTGTAAGAGAGCCACAAATGAGACCAATCAGTAACAAATATCCTTGAAGTTTCTTGGATCAATCTCTAGTCAAAAGAATACCATAGGCTTTAGGAATGTCAATTTCCACAAAATCAATACATTTGAGAACTATTAGATCTAATGATAGGAACATAAGTACATTGTTGAGTTCACCCACTTCTTGCACTTCACTCCTATGTAGTTGTATGATTTTTGAATTAGTTTTCAGATGGGTGGTGGTGATCTTCTTACAAATGGAAAATGGCATAACATTACTTGAAGCTTTAGAATCTAACAAACAATTATGCACATAATGATTAAATATCTTGAAAGTAAATAGAAATGGTGGTGTTTTTGATCTTCAATGAACTCCAACACATGCTACATTAATTACAACCTTGTTAGTTTGGTAAGGCTTGGTCTGGGAAAATGATGTACTCTTCACATTATTGGAAGGTGTAGGACCAGATTTACTTGGTGCAACAATTGGCATGAATATTTGGATTATCAACCTTATTTTTTCGGAAATTTGAACCAGTTCATAGGGAGTCACATCTTCTCAAGTCTTCTTCATACCTTCAACAATGTTATACTCTATCATACCATATTCATTCTTATCCTTGGTTGTGTGAATTGACGGTGTGGCTCTAGAGGACTTATTAGATGCTTCAGGAGCTTTTGGATTTTCTCTGGTATTTCTTGAGGCACCGTTGGTTGGTTGGCTACTTTTGGATTGAGAAGTCAAATTCTGATTATAGGTCTTCAGAAGAAGTACATGTCTAAAAAAAATGTACCCTGCCTTTTGAGGATCAGATTCAACTACTGGACCTTTACTTCATAGGTTGTAATATTTAATAACCTTTTTTAGTTGTGTTTCTTTTACCAATACTTCTCTAACTATTTGTGTCTCTCTGTCAACCACTACATCCCACAATAACATAGTTGAACCTATATTAGACTCATTGCACTACGAGGAAAAGACCCTCTAGAGGAGGTTATAAAGGAGGTTTTTAGTGTTATAAAATTGGCCAAAATTGTAAAAAAAACATTTGCTACAACATTCGTTTATGGTTACAGAGGTTTTGGCAGAGCTTTTAACGGAAATTCAACACAAATAAAAAAACTGAGCAGCGAAAGGTTATTAAGGATGTTTTTTTTATCGGTGCGGTACTAAGATTTCAACACACCGGTGCATGTCATATAGACAGTGGCCTCGGGGCAGTCGAAGGTTCCTGTACCGGACCATCAAGGTATAAAACCACACCAGGCATAGTGTTGGTGATACAATGCACGGAGTCGTACCAATTGGTCTTGGGATTTGTGCAGTGCCCATAGGTTGTCTCAATGCACCGGTACGTAGACTTATAGAAGCGCATCAGTGTGCCATATCAGACAAATGCACCAATATTTATAATTGGCATTGGTATTTGTGCAATGCCCATACGTCGTACAAATTCATCGATTCGTAGTCTCACATAAAAGCACCGGTGCACAGTATCGCACAAATGCATCAAGATTTTTAATTGGTTTTGGTATTTGTGCAATGCCCATAAGTCGTAGAAACACACCGGTGCGCTGTAGCATACAAATGCACCAATGTATAGTAACTGACACACACCAATGTTCATTTTGTATTTTTTAGAAACATTGACCTGTGACAGTGCAATTATTGTGATTTTTCTAAATTCATTATTCATCAAAAGTCGACACATCTTATAACAATATTCATATTAATTAAATTTTTATTAATGAATTTGAATGTGATTTTTGAATTAATTTGTTATATCATATCATAATTATTGTGATTTTTTAAAATTCATTATTCATCAAAAGTCGACACATATATATCTTATAACAATATTCATATGAATTGAATTTTTATTGGTGCATTTGAGAGCGACAATGGAGAACACAACAACGGCAATGGAGAACATAATAGAATAAATTAAAACATATTTTATTATATATATATGTGTGTGTGTGTGTGTGTGTGTGAATAAGACAGTCTTTGTCATGCAAAATGGGACAGTTATTGGTATCCCTTTGTCTTTCAATTGGGACACTATGTCGATTACATTAAAAAAAATGTCTAATTTCATAGACAAATATTTCAAAAAATACAACGCCTTGCCTTGATATCCAAACATAGTGATCATAATTCTTCGCTTGAACTATTGTCACTGCTAGAGCTACTTTCATGACTTGGGTTATTTTCAGGAATGTTTTGTTCACGATGTTGATTGTTTTCTTCTTCTTCACCTTCCATATACAAACATAAAAATAAATTGAAATGAGTGTATATACATTGGTGAGAATAATGAAAATTGCAATATTAAATAATATACATCAATGTAAATCAAAAATAAAAATGACGTACCATAGCAATAATTGACTCATAAAATATACACATTCTTTCAAAACCATGTACCATGCCATCTTTCAAAATTTCATCTGTTGGCGCAGTTCCATACTTTGTTTCCTGCAAGTTTTATACCCCATAACAAATCACATATTAAATATAAAATATTTTTTTGTTCTATTAATTATAGACGGAGCTAAGTAAAACAATATTGATAAATGCTTACAAATTCCATAATTAATTTTTGATATGCCAACATATACTCACAACCCATATTTAACCCAATTTCAATCAATTCGTATGATAGTTCTTCTTTGTATGTTAGCACCTGTTTGAAGACATTCAATGATGATTTTTGTAAAACAACTTAAAAAATACGAAAATGAAATCTAGTTAAGTTGTTATAAGGAAGTAACAATTACACACAAACTTATATATCAACCATTTTCTTCCTTGTTGTCCTGTTTTATGTGCTGAATGGG
Source organism: Pinus albicaulis (assembly GCA_034641835.2). Taxonomy (NCBI): domain Eukaryota; kingdom Viridiplantae; phylum Streptophyta; class Pinopsida; order Pinales; family Pinaceae; genus Pinus; species Pinus albicaulis. The sequence goes on along the minus strand of CM076581.1, from coordinate 1,222,721,478 downwards.
TTCCATTTCCTTTTCTTTTCTGCAAGAAAATTATTGAAAATTAATATTTAATGCTAAATTGTTTATTTATTGTACCTAATGATCGAAAAATTCAACGATTACATATTACATTTGAAGCACGTTGTTGTTGAGATGGCTCCTCCTGCTATGAAATTTTGTCCATTTCTTTGACCATATCCTTGTACACATTTTTGGACATTCCTACTGGAATATTTCTGATATCAGCTCATTCATCTTTTGATATTTTCATATTCTTCCTGAAAATGTAGCATGAAAATAAACTATTTAATCTTTATATTGATATATGAAAAGTAAATATAACAAAAGTGATATTTATAAATAATTCTAGACAAACATTTAAAGGAATATTACTTTTTCATTCCTTCTTTTCTGTTGTTGTACATTTTTGCTATTAAAAGTATGACATATCTCATTGATTAATTCTCTGGAAAGTCTTCCTATAGTTTAGATAAAATTTGGTTCTTGGAATCATTGGATTGGTTTTTGTATTGTAAGTGCAAACAACATCTATACATTCGTTCCACTAGATCCCTCAAACTTTTGTAAAAATTTCCCCCCCTTTCGTTAACCTCCAACACCACTCCAGATGAGCTAAGGAGCGATTCATTTTCATTTGCATGTTCTATTTTTTTCTTTTCTTAGAACAACATTCTTTTTCTAAGTTGTTGGTCCCTGTAGAACATTAAACAGGTGTGAATTAATAGACTGTTTGACACATGTTATCTAATAATTTTAAGTATATTATTAATGAAAATTAAAAAAATAAACTCATATTGGATCGATAGTATTTTTTCATTCACTTGATTCATCATTTTGCAATTTTTCCATCAAGATTTTAAGCTCTTCTGGTCCTAGATCAAAAATAATCTTATCGAGCTTCGTCATTTTGTGGCTCTGCATGATACACAGTAAACAATACATATTATTTAAACTTACATATAGTTCAAAAATAATATTTTTTGTAAATAATTTACAAAGAACTTGCCTTTTTTTCTTTTTTCTTTTCTTGATGTGTTATCAGTGTTTTTTTTACTTGATCTCTTGTCAGTCATTCTTTATCAATTTGAAACCTGTACAATATCATTCATTAATATATTTATAAATAAATTGTCAACTTTTCAGGTAAAAAATAAATCTCAAGAAACCAGTGTGCCTTTCATGATGTACGAACCGACGTTGGTGCGTGGGGGTATTATAAATGCACTGCACAAACAGTATAATAGACCGTATGATGATATCCTCGTAACATAGAGCACTGGTGCCCTATTTTAGATATGGTGCATTGATTTAAAAAAATATATTACACAGTACTTGCGGGGTGCACTGTATAATACAGCACACTGGTACGCTCGATTACATAGGGCACACCGATAAAAAAATCCATTTTTTTCAAAAATTCACGCAAGGGCCAACATGGATTGGGATCCGACTATGCAATTCATCCCATGGGTTGGATGTCAATCTAAAATGAAAAGCCCTAATTCTGAAATCACAGAAACAGGGAGAAGAAAGGGCAGAAACAAAAAAAATGAAGGGTTTAGGGTAAAAATGGATAAAACTACAGAAAAAATAAAAAAAACGATCAAATTTAATCACGAGATTGTTTGAAATTCTATGCTACAGGGTTTGAATCACTAGAGATTTGGATTCTGATTGTTTGAATACTTCTGTTGAAACGTATTTCACTGCTCCACAGTGCTCTCGTGCTCTCTTGCTCCAGGTATGTCTCCTGCAAATCTCTGGCTGAAAATTTTAGAAAAAATAGTGAAATAATGAAAAGTGTTTAGTATTTAAAGAATTGATTTATGAAATTAGATTTTCGAAAATATTTTGCAGCCCATTTTTCAATTTTCCGCTTTTTTTTTCACTTAAAGAAAATAGAATTGCACTTTTTTTATTTGTGTTTATTCATCACCAGTGCATCACTTAATAGCACCACACCAGTGTGTCTATTGGTAACACGACACCAGTGCGTAGTAACTAAAACCCACTGGTGCGTAGTAACTAGAATGCACCGGTGTGGTTATCTGTACATTAGCACCGATTTGTGGTTGAGGCACTAAAATTACTTTTACGTGTACACCAAAATTAGAAATGTTGGAAATGTACATTTTGCTATGAAAATCTTTGGGCCATTTATTTTTAAAAATTAAACCTCTTCTTCTTTCAGAAAAAGAAACTTGAACCTTTCCATAACCTACAACAAGAAAAGGTGCCCCATGATCTGCTTGTTGACCCATGATCTGATTTCTCATTTGTAAGTTCCTCCTCCATCTTGGCATCCAATTTCCTCTTTTCTCCTGTGTGCTTTCTATCTTGATCTTAAAAAAATTTATACAATCTCTGTTTTACGAGAAACTGACCTTGAATGTTATGGGAGCAATGACAACGAGTCCTTCATTTAATCATAATTGTAATTTTATGTAAAATATGTCTCAAAAAAACACCATAGCCCTTTAGGGAAGTAGCCTCCTTATAGAACTTGAGGAACCCTACCTGTCGTAGGAACCCCTGGGTAGCTGTTGTAATAGGATGAGGGTATGCATCTCTCTCCCTCTCTCGTGCCTCTCACAGGTGAACTATGTCATACTACTCTATCTGTTGTTACTGTTGTTACCCCTCTTCTCTTTGAATGATTGACATATTAAATAGTTTTTTTTTTTAAATGAGACATGTATTTAAAAATATACATATATAATTTTTTATGAAAAAAAAAAACAGTCGGTGCGCCAAAAAAAATAGTCATGCACCGGTTCCGGTGCGTATTTTTTTTGTCGCACATCGGGGGCGGTGCCCAATATGACATTCAACGCACCGTAGGCGGTGCACCTGAAAATTTTCAGAGCATCGCTGACTATGTACGGTGTCAGGAGTGCGATGCGATGACTAAACTCTACACCCCGACGGGTATAGTTGTGTTAGCGCGCCGACCTTCTGACTAATTACATAGTCAATGGTGTGGTCTTTTACTAGGTCGCACCGTTGACCCTGTCGGAATGTCGAATGTGGTGTGCTGAAAAACACCGAGGCGGATATTTTCATCAACGCACCGCGTTGCCACTATTCCACATGGTCAACGGTGCGGTCAGCTAAATGACCACACCACACTTTTCTTAAAATTTTAAAATAATACGGTGCACCTTTCGATATCGCCCTAGAAACAGTGTGGATACTGTTAGCACCGGTTGTGGTGCAGCCTGTAAATTTTGCAGGCAGCACTGCTTACTGGTGTAAGCCAAACGACTCAAGCGCACCGCGCAATATTTTTTTCTTTCTTTTAAATGGTTAATTTTAAGGTTATTTGAAATTCTAATCTACTAAAAAACTTAATTATGGAAAAAAAAGAAAAATACCTGTACATTTGGCCGTCAAGGAGGCATATTGGCTGTAGAATTTGCAAAAGAAAATTTGACCACCGTTTTGCAAAATTCAAGCTAGATATTGGTGGGAAATGCACAACAACAGTGCGTGCAATAGGTGCAATGGGAGCACTGATGTCGGGGAAAATCAAACAAGGATAAATTTCACCAGTGCTTGAGAGCTTTAGAGCACTGAGAAAAGTGAAAATGTAGTTTTTTGGCCGTAATTGTTTTTTTATTCAACCCTGTTTCGTTGCACGAGGTTTTATAGGTGCACCGGTGCGGAAGAGTTGTAAAGCACTAGTGCTCTACAGTAATACAATGCACCGGGCGGGTTTTTATGGAGCGCAGGATGTCCAGTGTGCAAATGTTTTGTGTGCACCGTTGCTTTATCTTGTTGAGTGCACCGATGCGGTTTTGGATGATAAGCGCACCGAACGGAAAACATCCGCAAAACCCTACACCCACCAACCTCCTCTAGTAACCTCTGCTAGAAACGGATGTCTAGGGTATCTTTATAAGGGATTCCTCAAAAACATCCGCTAGAGGGTCTTTTCCTTGTAGTGTTGTTAGCTGGAGGATATTCTTATGCTACTAGTTGTTCTAAATGATCCTCCAAGGATTGATGTTTTAACAATTGATTAATCACTAGGGTCATTCAATTAGTTCATTTTGTAAATGATTTTTCAGAATGATTTGCTTGATGATATGAATAAAATTTATCCATATCAAATTCTTCAATATTCAAGTTCACAATAGAAATTTGGGATGGTTTAGCCAGACGATTATTATTTCTTTTAAAGAATGGTTTGAAATATATGTTACTTAAAGAACTTTATCCAACACTCGTCTTCAAATTTGTGACCTTGTTGGTCATTTTCTTCATTATTTTTACAACACTCTCGAGATCACTAGCCTCTAATTTCTTAGGTGATTTTCTCATAGTATACTAAGGCTTATTCCCACTAGGTATTGAATTTTCCTGTATATCAAGTTCCCCAATAGAGAGCATATATTTCTCAACTATCAAAGCCTCAGTAAAGTGTTTAGCCAATGTGGCTTTGCCAACCCTCTTAAAAAACATTGTTATGTTGGAATGGAGGGATGACGTGTGTAGTATTATATATAAATTTCATCTTGAGGATCAACTATGGTAGGAAACTTATTAAGAATGGTGGTGAAGCATTGGTTAAATTATTTGACATTATCTTTCTTCTCCATCTTCAACACACTAAGCTCTCTTAGTAATGTGGCAGGGGTATTTTCTTCTTTGTACTTATCCAATAATTCCTTTTGGAATTGATTCTAGTTTTTAATGTGTTAATTTTCCTTAGGGAAATATTTTTCTTTTCTTTGATAATTTCATTTCATTATTTCCACATATAAATTCACCCAATAACATCATATCAATATTCAGATTTACATCATTACTCAACTACATATGCAACTATGTAGAAAGAACAATATCATCATCAATGCAACGAAACACAAAGGAACAATAGGATAAAAAAATCCACACATATAGACACCATCATTGGTCAGAGAATAGGGAAAAACCAACTACAGGGAAAACCCTTTCAAATTTTTCTTCTTATTAGATTGTCATTGAATGATTCAACAAAAGAGAGTACAATTATCCATATCTTCATTCATACAAATATCCAACAAAATCAACTAAAAAAATCCCTAATATGAACCCAACCATGCTAATAATCCAAAAAACCTGATTCATGAACCTGTAGTCAACTGTCACTAGATGTAGTCAACTTCCAAACTCTGCAGTCAAAGGGCGAAAAATTCGGTCAACTGAAAAATTCAACGTTAGGTTCGAGTTGCAGGGAAGATGTGTCATGCATGTGACTGAAAGGATTTGGTAAAAATTTATCCATGAAATTCCTACTATTGCAGTCAAAATTTCTCCATGACATGCCTGCGATTGAGACCCAAAACCCTAAAAATATAGATACAAGCTTCAAAACTTGCAATTTTGGACCTGTGCCAACCAATCTCCGTGAACTTACCTGAGACCTGTGAGAGAAAAACCAAATAAGAGAATATAATAATGTCTCATGATCACGTCCAAGTGAGGTTGAGGTCACTTGTATTTATAACCTTTAAAGCGTGTCAAATATTTTTTAGAGCCGACTTAATCAAATATGCACATGTCAGATTTAATTCAAAAATAAAATTTCCCTTTTCAAAATTAAGCGCTTCAATAATTAAAATTGGTCCTGTTGAAAAGAGGAATTTAGTCTCATGGTTGGAATTTGTCACTCAACTACCTAATTAACACTCCCTCTCAGCTAGCGAGAAATTCTAGTTGCATCATGTAATCATCGCAAGTGTCCTGTCATAAAATCATATCAAATATCAAGTATTTCATCATCAAAATTCATCACTATTCATCTCTATTCATCTTTGCTTCTTCCTGCTTATCTCTTGATTTTCTATGCTCATATGCTACACATTATCGAATCTAAAATAAGAATAATTTGACATCGGAGGGGAGCCTAAGCTACCACCCTTTATCATGCTAGAGAGCACATCTCAATCTAAAACAATATCAGGGAGTACATCTCAACCTGAAACTACATAGGGGAGCACATCTCAACCCGAAATCACTTCTAGCGGGGTTCCCAATTCTACCACGTGGGAAACATCATAGATATTATCATTAGGGAGCCCTACTAAACCTAGAGCCATACCAGGGAGCTCATTCTCAACCCAAAATATAATGGGGGAGATAAAAATCTTCAACTCCATATCGAGCAATAAGTGATATAAGGGAGAAAATCTCAACCCATCCTATTGCCCACTGATCTCCAAACAATGATCCTTGAGATTCATGTGGTAGAGCACCTGCATCATAATCCGAGCTTGGGTGAGATACCTGACTTACCAAAGGTAAGGATTGCACATCCCCATGCCTCTTCAACCTGTTGGCTTGACGGGGAGGGAAAATCCCAACAAGTCCAACTTGTCAGTATGATGCCAACTGGGGTATACTCTACATAGAACAAGATAGGGGGGATAACCGACTTGTAAAAATGGATAAGGATTACACACACCCTATGAGTGACAATAGGAGAGATACCTAACCTACTGCAAGATTAGGGATCACACACACCTATTATCCAAAGTTCCCTAAACCCCAAGATCCCTCCATCTAAATTCCTCACCCTGGGATCTCAGATAGGGGGGGAGAGCTGGCTCAATGTTCTTGATCAACCCTGCTCTTTGTAGATCATAAACATATCATCATTCTCATATATGGTAATCATCATGTCTCAATAATATTAGTCTCCTATTCATACATGGCATCAAATCAAATATTATATTAGAACAATATATATATATATATATATATATATATATATATATATATATATATATATATATATATATATCACAAAAATGATACCTTGTTCAACCTCCCTCTCATGGAGGAAGCAACCACAAGCCTAATATTGTCTCGTACAACAACATTTCACAATATGTGAAGGTATATCAGTCCAAAAAATATACAATATTCTCTTCCAATCGGATCCCACTCATTATTATCGCAATGTATTCCTGTTATATCCAAAAATTTCTCAAAAACCTCTCTAAACAGCGTCTTCATCCTTCCTCATAGCTAGCCATGCTAGCAACATCATACTCAAACTTGGTCGTGCTTAAATCTATAGAATTATCATCCAAAATATTATGGAAGATGTCATAATAAGGCAACACACAAATGTGCTTATATCGTCAATCATGATCTTGATCAACATCAATATATCCATGCAATCGCATATCATAAGAAGAATGTCTCAGACAAAAAATCAATCATCCCATGCAAATATCTTGACGTGTGCTCAATGACAACACAATGTGTATGAAGAAGTTTAATCATGAATTGACAAAATTTGGTCTATGCAAGACAAAAAAACACACACACACACATATGGACGAGTGTTCACACAAAACATCAATGTTTGTCGGTTGCCAAGGCCGGTTCAACAATATCTCTTCATAAATTTTTGAAATTCAATCGAAGTTTCCAAGTATTTGCATTTCCACTTTCCCAAAACTCTTCAATAGCTTCACAATATATATTTTCTTTTCCAAACTTTAGAAAGTGATTCATCATGATGTGATTCATTATTTCGAGCTTCAAAATCCAAATCCCTCTTACTTTTATCATCAGAGGTTCATTACCTGTCAAAAGTACACCATCAACATATAAAACCAAAAATCGAAGTGATACCTTGGGCCCCTTTTGAACTAGAGGTTCATATTGGCAGATATTCTTGACTCCACCTAATAACTGTTAATGTGGACATACCACGCTCGGGGAGCTTGCTTCATACAAATATTTTTTCAAACATAACAGTTGAAAAAAAAATATGCTCAACCTTATACAAATAAATACTGTGAAATAAAATAAACTAAGTCAACTTATCAAGCCTTATATTCCAAATCAAAGTTACAAAAGTTTTGGCCAATATCACTGAGACAAACGCTTTGGACCAAGTATCAGGTAGAGCTCACATCAAGTTACAAGAACCTTTTATTTACCAAGCACTATCCAATCAACCTTTAGCAAGCCATCCTTATGATCACAACATGAATCAATTCTGCCACTAAATATGAATGGATACATCAAGGAAAAGTCATATAAGTTCCATGTATATACCAAGAATGATTTATGGAGGTTCCATCCACTCATTGTGATATTACTTCATACTGAATCAGAATTGTTAATATTTCAACCAATGTGCCAAATGCAATAAGCCAATACAATTTTTTTATTGAATACAAAATGACCAGTGACTGAAAGTTACTATGCTCACATAGCACTGTCATCAACGCAAATCATCATATATCAAGTCAAATCATTAGTCATCAATTCAAAACCATGGCTTTTCATCTCTGTGAATTCAATCAATCCATAAGATAAAAACATATGAAGCATCAAGTCAATGTTCTAAAGCATAATCAATCATCTAAGCCAATATGCTTAATAAGTCAATCCAACAAGCCAAATATTGTCAAACCCTTGCAACTATTATTAAGTACCCTCATACACAACGTTCGATGATCAAACCAAAACAACATACTAATATGCATATTTCGGTCACCTGCAAAAAAATTTTTGTCAGTACATTCACATTATCTATAGTAAGTCAAACATTCAAACTTCCATTCTCATGGAACTTTCTAATTTATACTCCATATCTGAAGGTCTGTCATATTGTTGGTGCATTCCTAATTTTATGCATAAGGATTTAGTTTTGTGATCTACATGCATAAATGCACCCATTGTATTTCTTTCGTTTGGTTGAGGCTTAAAGTAAGGAAAACCCTCTCTTCTCAAACCAGAACTTGTTGTAGACCAACAATATCAAATATTTCTTTATTGACATCCACAGACAACACTTCAACAATAAAGAACCTCCTATAAATATAATGTAAATGAAAATAGGATAAGGGATCTTATAAAGAGATTATCCCTCTAAAAGGGAAGCCACTTCAATCATCATCATTCATAACATCTTGAACATGTCTATCAAAATACTTGTCACGAATCAACAAAACTATCAGATCATAAAATCTAGCTATATCGGGTTCTGAAACATATATCATCATATTCATAACATTTCAGCATTAGCTACTTCAGTATCATATATGGAGTTGACATCAAAATTTAATAAAGAGTTAGTCTTATGATTAGGGCAACAAACATGTGATTCATCAGACTTCAAATATCATGAACATAATATAGCATAGTCCATCAAGTCAAGGAAAACATGATAGATGTTAGCCAAACATCAAGTATTCCATTATATCAAAGATCAATATTAAGTAGTTTCATATAATCAATAAGTTCATCATGTCTAAAAGGTAAGATACTTGTTCACTACCATGTGCACCATACCATCATGAGTACCATGAATCAAACTTATTGTTCACTACCATGTGCACCATACCATCATGAGTACCATGAATCAAACTTACTTTCATATGCATGAATGAGTCATTTGTGAAGGTAATATACTAATCATACCTTAGGGCTTACCTTGCCATCCAATATTGTAGTTGAAACATAACATTGAAACAATATACCATGCATACCTTGTAGTACTAAAATAACTATGCACCTTCTTATTTGACATGGGAAACTGTAGCATTTTGTCAATTTCCTTGTCATGGGAAACTATAACTCTTCTCTTCCTACACTAGCTATCTTTTCCTACATCTCAGATGATCCTCACGAATGATTCACTTATCACATCTCATCAAGAGGTTAGAAGTATCCAAATACTCACATATACATGCAATAACTGTAAGTAATAAACAAAGAAATAAACTCAAACAAGAATAGAATCACAAATAGGCAACATAAATATAAAAGGTACTTATCTTTTAACAAGAGGAGATCAACTCCCTCTTGAGACAACCTTGAGTCATGACTTCCCATTTACCATATAACATTGTTTCCTTTAATATAATCATCAAATTCATCAATAACCAAGAACTAATTGAGACTATCCCATCTAGGGATACATCAAATCTATCACAAGTGCTTGAACGTATCCACATTAAAAATTTTAGGGATTCTAGATTGCATATCTCAAATATTTTCCATAAACTAAGGTTTCTCCCAAACCCTAACCTCATAATATCTATAAAACCCTAATAACCAAATTTCCTAGGGTTTCCTTCAAACCCTAGTATTATTTTAGGTATCCTCCATATTCTCATGCTTCCATCAAAGGTTTTTTCATAGGGGTGATGTTCAACGACTTTTCTTTTGCCCATATATGAAACCATTTAAATTTTTATTAGGGATATATTGTTCTTTGCTTTGATAATTTCATTTCATTATTTCCATATTTAAATTCACCCCATAACATCATATCATTATTTAGATTTACAATCATTATTCAACAACATATGAAACTATGTAGAAAGAAAAATATCATCATCAATGCAACATAACACAAAGGAATAATAGAAGAAAATCATTCACCCATAGAGACACCAAGATTGGTCGGAGATTAGGGAAAAATCAAATACAGGGAAAACCCTTTCAAATTCTTCTTCTTCTTATATTGTCATTGAATGATCCATATCTTAATCCATACAACTATCCATCAAAATCAACTAAACACTATCCATAAGATGAACCCAACCATGCTAATAATCCAAAAACCAGGATTCAAGAACTTGTAGTCAGCTACCACTGTCTGTAGTCAACCCTGCGGTCAACAGGAAAAAAATTCGTTCAACTGAAAAATTCAACCTTTAGGTTCCAATCGCAGGGAATATGTGTCATGCATGCTACTGAAAGGCTTCAGTCAAAATTTCTCCATGAAATTCCTATGACTGTAGTTGAAATTTCTCCATGACATGCCTACAATTGAGACCCAAATTTGTAAAAACAAAGATGCAAGCTTCAGACCTTGCAATTTCAGACTTGTACCAATAATCCCTATGAACTTTCCTTGGAATTGTGCGATCCAAACCAAAGAAGAGAATAGAAGAATGTCTCATGATCATGTCAAAATGAGGTTGAGGTCACTTGTATTTATAACCTTCCAAGGGTATCCAATTTGTTTTAGGGCCGCACTAATCAAATATGCACATGTGGGATTTAATTCATAAACACACTTTCCCTTTTCCAAATTGAGCGCTTCAATAGTCAAAATTGTTCCTCTTGAAAAGAGGAATCTAGTCGCATGGTTGGAATTTGTTAATGAGTTTCCAAATTAACATAATATATCCGATAGGGATATTTCAATACCAAGTGGGAGCCTTGTTTTCAAATGTAAAAGGAAATAAAAAACATGCCACATATTCATTTTTCACATTCATTAATCTTAAATCTAGATAGAAATTTTGTGTGTGATATTTCATAGTATTTGGTTTTTCTAGATCTAACTTTGGCAGTAACCCTTATGGATGATGGGGAGAATCATGTAGATGACCTTGAAGGTTCAAAGCCACTTGGACCACTAATGATAAATTATTTTCAACCATATTGTTGGATAAATGTTGCTTGTAACTTTTCAAATTGATATGCCCTTCTTCACCTTCTGGATTCTCACCTCCTAGATTATCACCTTTGCCTCCTTCAGGGGGCTAAAAAAAATAATGTTGAAAAATGGCAACAAGAAATATATAAAATGGCATCAAAAGGGATTCTAATTTAATTTTCCCTCAATTAAATTAGAAGGAAATTTTAATTCCACATCACATAAAGGCTTATACGAGTTAAATGAGTTAGTAAGACTTAGTTAGCTCACTCAATTTGAGTTGGGGGTCAAACTAGAGAGATGTAGAGTTAACTCTAAGTTTTAGGGGGTTTTTTAACTAAATTATTTGAGTTAAAATCAATTTAACTAGTTACAACTAATGTATGAGCTGGTGAGAGGTCCAATGAATTAAATCTGATTTAATTCACATGTAGTGATCAATCAGATAATTGATAATTCGCTATAAATAGTTGTTGCATGTCAGTTTTGAGGAAGACCTAGTTAATCTTGGAGTTAAAGGGAAGTATACTATCAGTTGTATAATTAGAAAATTGTATAGGTCATGCATGAGTTCAACAAGATGCCTTGGATTTATTGCATAATCAATTATTGGGAATTTCATAATTACTAGGGGCTCAACTTCCCTAGGTATTGCGCAAGCAAGGCTGAGCATCAAAAGGCAAGAAATTGGTTAAGTATTAGAACAAAATTGCTTGGATTAGAGTGAGACAGTCAGAGATAGCACATAGAGCTATCAAGACTTAGAGAAGAATTATATTGTTTCATATTCTTGAATTTATGCAATATGCAGATAGCGAGGTTTTTAACTAAGGCTTTCCCCAGATAAATATTTGTGTTGTGCGATTGAAATTATTTCTCTTTCTTGTTCATGTGATTGTGTGATAACAATTGGTTTCCACAAAGTGTATAATAGATTCAAGTATTATGTTTTAGAATATTACAAGATCAGTTGAATCTATGTGGATTTTCTACATGGTATCAGAGCAGGAATCACTATAGAAGAGAAGAATACGAGTTTGTTTTGAACATGTGAATTAAATTTTCATATTTATTTTTTAGTACCAGCAGAAGAATCATGATGTATTTCTATAGATTGAGACTCAAATATTCCCTTGAGGGCAGTTCAAATAACATATCTTGGTGTTATAACATCATTTTTCACCCTCATGTGATTCATGATTGTCTCTTTGGCCTTGGGCACCCATTCCCACAGACTTGAATAAAAGTTCATCAAAAACAATGTTTAAAATCCCATACGTGGATATTCCTATACTTTTCCGCGTGTATACGCGAGTCCAGAGATACTTTTCCGCGTATGCCATTAAAATCATTAAAAAATATATAAAAATCCCTATTTTCGAGGCTGAGTTGATGGTTATTCCCATAATTCAACCACCCCAGCCTGTGGCCAACTGTTTCTAACAGATTGAAACTACTTTGAGGGAGTATAAAAGCCCCTCATATGCATGGCCTAAGGGAGAGAGAAAATTATAGATATTATACTCTATTGGAGCCCAATTCAAGTCTGATATCCCGTGCCTCTTGCACTTCCCAGATTTTTACAGGAAACCCTTGTTTCCTGGAGATGTTCATTAGCTTATATGTCATCTCGTGTGCACAAGTCTTGAAAGAATCCTAGCGAGGCGAGGGCGGGACGGATCTGGACGACGGTCTGTTCGAAGATCCTGGAAGGATTTAGGTGATCTCTTCACCTTTCTATTATTGTACATGCTGTTCGTAATGAAGAAGAACCATCTTGTTCCCGAATTCACGTGTTAATATCTTCTTGCATATGTGAAAATATTGTTAATTAAACATTTATTATTTTTTATATGATATTTCACATGGATTACATTGACATTTAGGAAAGATATATGATGTACAACTAGATTTCCGTGCATGTTTCTTCTTGATTTTCAGGTTGAAGAGGAAGAAGAGTTGCTAGGGGTTTGGACCCCACGAGATCTACATAAAACGTAGGATCTACGGGTGAGTTCTACAAATGAGAATATCTAGTTTTTAGCATACAAGTTTTCTTGTGTGATTCCTTCTTCAATAGTATGCCCCGATCTGTGGAGGTTTCTGACCCAACGACCTCTAGGGAGTTATTTCCCAAAACACTTGGAAGGACATGATGGATGCATTTTTTAGGACAACGGACTGAAGGAATTCATAAACAATGATATTCCTAGGCCCACAAAAACAAATTCTCAAAATATTGATGCATGGAATAAGAATGTAGCAAAGGAGAGAATGATTCTATTAGAAGGTGTAATATTCCCATTTTAGCACATAGCTAAATGGAATATTAAATTTTGTTTTTATCACCTAGAAGCTAAATAAATGGGTAAGGAAGCCCATGCCTATTAAAACATGGATAAAGTCCCTAATAATGTGAAAGGGGATAGTCATAAGAGCTGTATTTCACACCCTTATGTGTGAAAGAGGACATTTGCATGGAGACAAGGTCAAGTTTTACCAAGTCAACAACGTTGGGATAGGAGGTGGAGAACACTTTGAGAGATAGCACAATATGAATGGGAAGAGGGTTATTTGGTGAAGGAAACCCTAATGAGTGGGACCCATGGAGAGAAGGCTTTCACTTGTTTAAAAGGAGGGCAAGGCAACCATTGTTATTCATGATATGGATTATTGATTTTATGGTCTGTTTATACATTGTGCATTCTCCTGCGGTTTAGTAGAGTTGCAGTGATGCTTAGCACAAGACATTCATGTTTAGTAATTCATTCTCCTTCCAAGAGAGGCCTCTTGAAGGATCTTGTTCCTCATTTCTCCACATTCAGGCTTAAGGCCAAGCATCCTCCTTCAGCTACAACGCATTTTCTGTTTAGAGCTGAGTTGTGTTGCAGGGTGTTGTAGTGGAGGTTACTGAACACCACTTCCTGTGCTTATTTTTCAGAGGAGGAAGTCTTCTTTCCTTTAGAGGATCAATGAGGGAGCATTTGAGCTGATTCCCATCATCTTTGGCATCAGGCTAACCATTTCCATGATCTACAGTGCAGTCCCTCTCTTAGACTGTGTTATTTTCAGTGTGTATCTGCAGTGAGGGTTGCAGTGTTTGTTTGGAGGGAGAGATCTTCAGTGTTAGGATCAGCCTTTCGCTTGGAAGATCCATTGGAGGAGTTCTATTCATCTTGTGTATCATATACAACCATCTCCATCCAGTTCTTGAGTTGTAGTTGCTACTCAACCCTGCTACTCTGGCATTTTTTCCATTTTGTATATTTCAGCCAATCCTTCTAGGATTGACTTGATATTGTTTTTTAGGGGTTAGAGGTTTGCTCCCGACATTATTTGAGCCATACATTGCCATATCTATGTATTGATATTATTTCTGTAGCATTTCCTCCTATAAAATACACAGTCATAGCCTTGGGCTTTCTATATGTAGCAGTGTTCTTCATTTTATTGTACATGTTCCATTGAGGCTTGCATTTCCTAGCTTGAGTGATCATTACCTCAAGGATTTGTATACATTTTCTGCTATAAGATCAATTTCATGGATATTTGGATCTTCTCATGATTTATGTATTGATATAACGCTGCTACTCCAATATGTGTTTTACCTTGCTGCATCTCCAACTTTAGAATATCTTAAGATATTCTTATTGTTGTAGAAATTCCCTATTTTGGGATATTACAGTGGTATCGAAGCATAAATCTTGGCTTAGCCTATGGATCTCAGCCAATATTTTATCTAGAAGACAAGAATACAAAGAGGAGACTCCATTATGTGGAGGAAGAAAGGAATATAGGCTTACAAAGCTTCTTCCAAGATCTATACAGAGCATTCATGAATATTTCAAGAAGATAAGAAGGGAGATGTATACAAAATCTCCAAGAGGGTTTGAAACTGAATCAAACTCTAGGTTTTCTTATGGGGAGTGTGAGCATGCAGCCACACCCTATGATGCACAACACAGTCACATGCCCAGTTTTTCCATGAGGGAGAGAGAAGAAGAAGGAATGCCTAAGAGGGGAACTCTTAGTGGATTCTTGCATGAATATGAATCTCAAACTCAGAATTTTAGAGATCATATCACTTTCCCATAGTTCTGAAATGTCAAGGTGAGGAGGAGCAAGTAGCATAATGTGGATATATTTCTTATGTCTACCTTTAATGGTTCCCCTACATGTTCAACCAAGGCTTGGGTGGAAGAGCTAGACACCTTTTTGCAGCAGCATCAAATTTCTGAAGATGAAGCCATCAGAGTAGCAGTGCTGCATTTTTGAGGTAAGGCCTATGCATGGTGGATATTTGATTCTTTCTCTTTAAAGAATGAAAATACTTCTTCCCATGCAAGGTTCATTAAAACATTGGTGGAAAATTTTGATAAGGAAATTTCTGAAACACATGTGATGAAGCAAAACAAATCTAAACAAACAAAGACCTTACATGTGATGGAGAAGATCGTAGAACCAAAACCACTTCAGAAAACCATGGAAGAGGCTGATAACTTGCATTATACTTTGCTAGAGGCAAGACCTTTATCTTGTATGTTGGCACAAGAAGGCATGGAGATCCCTTTTCCAAAAGAAGATCCAATCATTGGGAGGTTTCCCATTCATGTTGAGGAGGTTGAGGGAAACAGTGCTGCCATATCTAGAGCTAATCTAGCACCTCATGCAGAGGTAGGAGGATATCTTGCTCCAACTAGAGGGGTTATTGTATCATTGCAAGGAATTCCCTGGGATCTCACATGTGGAGATCAAGGCACAACTCCTGATTTACAAGTTCCATAGATGATAGAGTGTGAACCTATGGAGATACAAGGAGGAGATAGGGAGGATGAACAACATCATGTGATGAGGAGAAAACACCCTTGTCTAATTCATGAGGTTGATGCACCTAAGAGGGAGTCTGAATTGTGCAGTAAGAGCAGGGACAAGCTTGTCCATTCATATATGCAGTCTACTCTTAATGATGATGTCTCATTGCATGGAGACATTTCACCAATGATACCACCAGATCAGTAGATGATGAGAGATGCTCCACATTTTGGGGCACCATTCATTGATTTCAGAGTAGTGGAGACCTTGGGAGGTCATTTTACAGCGCTGAGAGTCTTGGGTAGACTCAAGGAGGAGAGAGGCATTCTCTCAACATCATCTTTACCCACTCTCATTCCAGATTCTGCATTGTGGAAGAAGCAGCATGGGAATGATAATAGCCTTCCAACTTGCATCTTTGGCATGGGAGATGTTAAAGAGGAGAATGACCATATGACATATGTTATTCATGAGATATCATCAGCGCTGTCACTATGGAGGATAGATCCATATGGGAACTCCCAACTGTTGGTGGAGTATTCCAAGGATCTTTTCACTTGCATGATATTGGATGACCAGGTGCATGAGGAGGGATATTCTGTCAGAGATGGGGTCATATACTACCATGGTAGATTATTCTTATCTGGAGTTTCCAAGCTCAAGGAGAATTTGCTACAAGCAACTCATGGAGATTTCATTTTCAGCCACACTTATTCTATGAGGACATACCACACCATCATGGAGGGGTATTTTTGGGAAGGATTTGAGGAGGAGATGTATCATCATTTGAGGAGATGCATGGATCATGTAGATATGGAGGAGATACATAACTCTTTGAAAGAGTTAGCACAACCACCTCTTCCCTCTTTGAGGATGAGAGGAGACTAATCTATGAGCCACTCCATTTGTATGAGCAAAGCTTATGGTGAAGGTATTGTTTGTTTGCATAATGATTTGTATAATGTATATATGCATCCCTTAACCATATATGTGCATGATATTGCTCAAGGAAGGAACATTATTCCCTATAGACCTCATGGTCTACTTGAGGCCATGAACATTATTGATGACCACTCCCTAGGAGGACTTTGTAATGTTCCCAATTTTTGCAGCTAATGGGAACATCGCATTTTAATTTCAGTTTGATTTATTCATGAATAAAAGTATGTGAAGGAGGTTTATTAAACTCCTAAGTTGAGAATAAATACATGCCCTATGTGAAAGGGGATAATTCTGGGCTATTATATTAAACACCACTAAGTGTGAAAAGGGGAAATTCATTTGAATGGGTCAATCTTGGCCCCACCTACAACACAGATTGGAGGGAAGCTTAGCCATCAAGCACAACGTACTTCTAGAAGAGGATCTCTTGTGTAAAAGAGGATAAGTTGAAGAAGGTGGTTTAGGGTTTTTGCAAGCCCTCATGTTATAAAAAGAAGGAGAGGCAGCAAGCAACGTTTGTTGATGAATTTTAGAGGTTGCTACAACAACTCTAGTCTCTTGGTTGTTTAGCCTAAGGGAAGATGATTTCCTGTTTAGGAATCCTCTCTCCTTCCATGGAGTAGCTCTTTGGAGGAGATTGTGATGCATCTCTCCACTATCTGGAATTATGGCCAAGATTCATCTCTATAGCAGCGCTGGTCCTGTTGAGGGTTTTGTAGCTGCTATGAGTTGTAGCAAGTGGGTGAACTAGATCTGCAAAGATCTAGTTGTTTAGAGGAAATTTCTCTCAGGGAGGGTGTCTTGTGACCACCCGGAAGAGGATCTCACTCTCATTTTACTTTCAGATCTGTAATTATTATCTAATGTAACATTTCATTCAATCTACTGTGCTATTTCTCTAGAGAACTGCATTATTTTCATGTACTAGTTTCACTGTTGTTTATATTTCTCATTGTACTTGCTTTCTGGTGATTGAGGCTTGCCTCTCACTTGAAGATTTATAAAGTAGCTTGCTGATATATTCATATTCAGATCTGATATATAATGTAATGAAAATCATCTTCATAAATCCTGAAGTTTTCTGCAGTTCATTGTACAAAAAGCTAGATGTACACTTATTTATGCATTATTTTGTTAAAACCCCAAGGGGATCTTATTAAGAAGGCTGAGTAGTTCCCAGATCTGGTATGGATCTGATGTTTTAGCCATATATCAGTTGTATATCTGAGTCTTAACCTACAGGAGCTGAAGCTCCTCATATAGAACGCTGTCAAGTCTTTTCTGCAGCTTTTACATGTATTACTGTTGAATTTCTGAAGAATTCTTGCTCTTGCTTCATGTAAATTCAATGCTTCTACAAAGGAACTTCATTATGGATCTGATTTCTTGCTTAAATACTGTAATATGAGTTTAATTTCTGATTTTCAGTGACTCCTAGTAGAAACTGCACAATTCCTAAAGGAGGGTTTCTCTATTAACTCAGCCTTCTCCTTTAGCTGATTTTCAGCTAGTGTTGATTGTGGGAGATCTGTTTAAGCCCTCTAAACCCATTTATTTTGCTGAAACTATACATGGAGGTCCCACACAGACTAAAATAAGGGAACCAAGCCCTGTTCTACATTATTTTTACACTAGCTTCCTTATACAGTGTTTCCCTTGAGCCTATTGTAGATTTTCTTAAGGGTGGAATTTCTTGCTTCTTACTTGTTTGGTTTTTGCTTCTCTTTTGGATCCATTATTTAGATTTGTAGATCTAAGGTTCCTAAGGGAATAAAAATATAAGAGGAGTTTGTCATTCCCACACTTTTTTTGTTTCACCAACTTTATATAGACAGAGTCTGAAACAGGCCAGGTAGCCTCTGGATCTCACCCTCTCCTTAGAGGTGACATATCCAGTAAAAGCCCCTTCAGTCTATCTCTGGTTTAGAATTGCTACTGTATTTCCATACTTCTGTGAATCCATAGTGGAATATCTTGAGATATTCCCTAGTGAGCTCATTCTTTCCCATTTGGAACATTACAGTGGTATCAGAGCATGATCTCTGGCCCAGCCTGTGAGATCAAGCTACTAGTGACTTAAAGAGCAGAAGCAAAGATCAGCTTGATGGAGAAGATGAGATTATTCTCATCCTTTTTCAGATCTAAGAAGGGCCTCTCCCAAGAGGTAAATCAGAAGAGAGAAATAAGAAGCACCGAGACTCCTGGAGGGTTTCAAGAAGAAGAAAGTTGCAGTAAGAGCTGCATTAGATTTCAAGAAGAAGAAGGAAGCCCTACCACTTCCTATCAGCAAAGTAGAAGACCGGAGAATCCTATATCTCCTCATAGATCCACTATGCCCATTTTCTTTGAAGAAGGTGAGAGGTATAGCAATGAAGAAAAGAGATGCAAAGAAACTCCTAAAGGGTTTCAAGTTGAAGAGGAAGAACCATACACTTCCTGTCATCACAAGGCAGGGGGAATGACTGAAGAAGAGATCTCATTGCTTCTTTTTCAAACATTGAAGAGTATTGAGGAAAATCTCAAGGATTTTGAGGATGAGAGGAAAAATATGAGCTACAAAGATACATCTCCCAAAGAAACAAAGGAGAATGTAAATCTTGTCACTTTGGGCAAGAGATATCCATTTTCACTACCTGCTGCTAAGGAGCTTCCATCTAGAGAAGAGGCACTTGCATCTTTGCAAGGTAATCTTGAGTTCTTAACATATGGGTTCCCACGCATGAATCAGGAGATGCATTAGGAGGAGAAAAAAGATACCAGCGCTGGTATACTTGAAGGAAGGAGGCCATCATCCTTGCCAGTAGTTGGAGACATCATTGAACCGGATGGAGGAACTCTTGTATTCTATCAAGAGGTTCCTACATATCAGTTGATCCAAGGTATGCATAATATTTCAGCACATATGATTTCAAGATCCATGTGTAGCCAAGGGCTAGATCAAAGTGCTAATTTGAAGCAAAGGTATATCATAGCATTGTCACATAGTGGCTGTAACAAAGAGGCTTCATCATTCTTTGAGCATTTTGGAGGTATTGCTACAGATTCAAAGCTTCACTGGTTTTGGAAGACCATACATGAGAGGAAGGTCTCACTAAGAGGTCTCAACAGAGATTCATTTCAGTATTCCATGAGATGAAAAGTTCTTCAGTGGGTTAAAGGAGATGGTATTCTGCAAATGGAGAATGCCATGATTATGCGGCACATCACTCAACTTCCATATTTGAGTGAGTGGATCAAGATGGTGAGAAAGGGGTCACATGATCACTTGCAGACATATATAGAACGGCAAGCTTGGTTACACTGGTTTCCCTTGGGAGACTCCTATCACTCTCCAAAGGTACCTATTTTTCTGATCTATGCCTTGAAGACAGCTATGAAATGTATAAGGAGGCATGGTAGCACTAGTTGCTTTGGGGGTAAGCATGACCACTACCCCAAAAGATTCTCATTCTATTATCTCATGCTTGGTACATCATTAGTAGATTATATGAAGAGGAAGCATGGATGATGTGGTTGTTAGAAGAAGAGTTGGACATCACAAGTTAAATCTTATGTCCATGTATTCACCTATGCTTGAAGTATGTCTCATATGTCCCCATGCATTTCTGTTGGAGGTATATTTCATGCATGAACTTTGGCTTGGGAGGAGGGATGACTCCCACATGATGTGGTACGAGGAGCTTGCTTGTACTATGTTGATGAGGCATTTTACATGTTCATCATTGTTTTTTAGCTCCAAGATCCACATGTTGATGAGGCAAGAAGGCTGCAAAGTCCTTGTTGTTATGGATGCTTTTGGGTGAGTGTGGTTGCTACCCAATAGCTCATTATTTTCTGAATCTTGCCTTGGATTTCAATTTTATGTTGCAGCAAGAGAAGGCATGTAAAATTTTGTTTCACTTGAGAAGGTATGACCACCACATGACATCTCCTATGTCTATGTGTTTTGCATGGTGAAAAATTTGGCATGACTATCTCAAGATGTGCATTGATGATGATACTTTGTATTGGGCTGATGTGACATATCATATTTCCATTAGCATGGTTTGGTTTCATGATGCACATGAGAAGGAAAGAGGGCAGAAAGATCCCTTGTTGCTTTGGTTGCTTTTAAATGAGTATGGTGACCACCCCATAGCTCATCATTTTTTGATTCATGCCTTATATATCAAAGATAAATTTCAGCAAAGAGAGGCATGTACATCATCTTTTGGAAAGCTTGGCTTGCCCATCTTACATGGAGGAGATGGAGGATGGCAGAAAATAACCTTGCTCTGGTGGTTATTATTAGGGGAATATGGTTTGACATATTTGTCCACCCATGTTTATCCTTCACTTCTTCTTTTTCATGACGCTGGAATGATGGAGTTTGGATCAAACAAGGCCAACACGGCTGAGAATGAAAGCATAACAATGCTTAATCAGGTTCATAAAACATGGATGGAAGAATGTTCTTGCATGATGAATATTTTCCTTTATGGAAAGAGATACTTTATTTTATGTCTCTCATGTGTTTATGATGGTGTTGGACATCATGTAATTTTCATTTTGTACTTCATGATAAGGAGAGGACATCTAACCTTACAGTTGGAAGTCATCTCATGCAGTTTTGGAAGACAACTTTGGAACCAAAAATACATAACATATTGCAGCAAATGGAGGGAACCTTCCTTATGGGGATTCCATTTGGAGGGGAGTAGATGATTTGCATCTACAATAAGAGTTGCTTGAGGGAAAGAAAAATTTTGCTGGGGGAGACTGTAATGTTCCCAATTTTTGCAGCTAATGGGAACATTGCATTTTAATTTCAGTTTTCTTTATTAATGAATAAAAGTATGTGAAGGAGGTTTATTAAACTCCTAATTTGAGAATAAATACATGCCCAATGTGAAATGGGATAAATCTGGGCTATTATATTAAACACCCCTAAGTGTGAAAAGGGGAAATTCATTTAAATGGGTCAATCTTGGCCCCACCTACAACGCAGATTGGAGGGAAGCTTATCCATCAAACACAACATACTTATAGAAGAGGATCTCTTGTGTGAAAGAGGATAAGTTGAAGAAGGTGGTTTAGGGTTTTGGAAAGCCCTCGTGTTATAAAAAGAAGGAGAGGCAGCAAGCAAAGGTTGTTGATGAATTTTAGAGGTTGCTGCAACAACTCTAGTCTCTTGGCTATTTAGCCTAAGGGAAGAGGATTTCCTGTTTAGGAATCCTCTCTCCTTCCATGGAGTAGCTCTTTGGAGGAGATTGTGATGCATCTCTCCACTATCTGGCATTATGGCCAAGCTTCATCTCTATAGCAGCACTGGTCCTGTTGAGGGTTTTGCATCTACTGTGAGTTGCAGCAAGTGGGTGAACTAGATCTGCAAAGATCTAGTTGTTTAGAGGAGATTTCTCTCAGGGAGGGTGTCTTGTGACCACCTGGAAGAGGATCTCACTCTCATTTTACTTTCAGATCTGTAATTCTTATCTAATGTAACATTTCATTCAAGCTACTGCGTTGTTTCTCTAGAGAACTGTGTTATTTTCATGTACTAGTGCTTTTTATATTTCTCATTGTACTTGCTTTCTGGTGATTGAGGCTTGCCTCTCACTTGAAGATTTGTAAAGTAGCTTGCTGATCTAGTCATATTCAGATCTGATATATAATGTAATGAAAATCATCTTCAGAAATCCTTGAATTTTTCTGTAGTTCATTGTACAAAAAACTAGATCTACACTTATTTATGCATTATTTTGTTAAAACCCAAAGGGGATCTTGTTAATAAGGCTAAGTAGTTCCTAGATCTGGTATGGATCTGATGGTTCAACCATATATCAGTTGTAGATATGAGTCTTAACATACAACAGCTGAAGCTCCTCATATAGAACGCTGTCAAGTCTTTTCTGCAGCTTTTACATGTATTACTGCTTAATTTATGAAGAATTCTTGCTCTTGCTTCATGTAAATTCAATGCTTCTACAAAGGAACTTCATTATGGATCTGATTTATTGCTGCCATACTGTAATATGAGTTTAATGGCTGATTTTCAGTGACTCCTAGCAGAAACTGCGTAATTCTTGAAGGAGGGTTTCTCTATTAACTTAGCCCTCTCCTTTAGCTTATTTTCAGCTAGTGTTGATTGTGGGAGATATGTTTAAGCCCTATAAACCCTTTTTTTTTTGGCTGAAATTCTGCATTGAGGTCCCACACAGCCTAAAATAAGGGAACCCATCCCTGTTCTGTGTTATTTTTATACTGGATTTCTTATACAGCGTTTCCCTTGAGCCTATTACAGATTTTCCTGAGAGTGGAATTTCCCACTTCTTACTTGTTTGGTTTTTTCTTCTCTTTTGGATCCATTCTTTATATTTGTAGATCTAAGGTTCCTAAGGGCAGAAAAATATAAGAGGAGAGTGTCATTCCCACACTTTCTTTGTTTCACCAACTTTCTATAGGCAGAGTCTGAAACGGGCCAGGTAGCCTCTGGATCTCACCCTCTCCTTAGAGGTGACATATCCAGTAAAAGCCCCTTCAGTCTATCTCTAGCTTAGAATTTCTGGTGTATTTCCATACTTTTGTGAATCCATAGTGGGATATCTTGAGATATTCCCTACTGAGCTCATTCTTTCCCATTTGGAACATTACAGACTTGGGGAAAAGATGTATTATGGAGAAGATGCTCAATTTGTACCATACATCATTCACTTTCTTGAAACATATGAGGAGAGTGGGCCAGCAAGAAATTGGTTGAGAGACCACACTTTTTGTCACTCTCTTTTGCAGTTGAGGGTCAAACTGCGCTGGTTACATTTAAGGGACCATTTTCCTTCTACCTTGCTACATATGGCAGCAATTATGGTTCTCATTATGGTTCCTTATGTTGTTGTTGTTCTTGTTTTTATCGGGAGCATGATTGGGGGAATGACACATTGGTTGGATGTGTCCCTTGGGGGAGAGATTTCCCACATTGTTTTCATTGCATGTTCTAATGGGAACATGAGAGGTGGTATGGCCACCATAGCCAAAAATTTGTTCTTTTATGAGGTGAGCCATGGGATTGATTGGATGCCATATGATGGCGACTTCCAACTCATCACATATGAGGTGATTTGGGCCAGCATGCTTCATAATGTTGGAGGAGAGATCCTTGGAGGTCTAGTCTTCATCTTGCCACTTGAGGGAAATATTATTGCAGCCCAAGATCAGCATATACTCTGCACTTATCCTAAGTGGAGAGGAGGACAACATGGGGTAGGCTACTTTGTCTACCAAGATCAAATTTTCAACTCACCTACATTGCAGGAGCCAAAGGTGGAAGAGGATTTTCAAGATTTGTCATGTTGGGAGGTAACTCATTTTGTATGGATGATGGATTAGGGATGGGAGCTTCATATGGGGATGTTAGATCCCAATTCATATTAGACCTCATGCCTCAAGAAGGCCCCTCAATCTTATCTTTTCAGTTGCTTGAGGACAAGCAACATTTGGGAGGGGAGGACTGTAATATTCCCATTTTAGCACACAGCTAAATGGAATATTAAATTTAGTTTTTTATCACCTAGAAGCTAAATAAAATGGGTAAGGAAGCCCATTCATATTAAAACATGGATAAATTCCCTCATAATGTGAAAGGGGATAGTCATAAGAGCTGGATTTCACACCCTTATGTGTGAAAGAGGACATTTTCATGGAGACAAGGTCAAGTTTGACCAAGTCAACAACGTTGGGATAGGAGGTGGAGAACACTTTGAGAGACAACATAGTATGAATGGGAAGAGGGTTATTTGGTGAAGGAAACCCTAATGAGTGGGACCCATGGAGATAATGCTTTCACTCGTTTAAAAGGAGGGCAAGGCAGCCATTGTTATTCCTGATATGGATTGTTGATTTTATGGTCTGTTTAGACATTGTGCATTCTCTTGTTGTTTAGCAGAGTTGCAGTGTTTCTTAGCACAAGGAATTCTTGTTTAGGAATTCCTTATCCTTCCAAGAGAGGCCTATTGAAGAATATTATTCTTCATTTCTCCACATTCAGGCTTGAGGCCAAGCATCCTCCTTCAGCTAAAACATAGTTTATGTTTAGAGCTGAGTTGTGTTGCAGGGTGTTGCAATGGAGGTTACTGAACACCACTTCCTATGCTTATTTTTTAGAGGAGGAAGTCTTATTTCCTTTGGAGGATAATTGAGGGAGAATTTTAGCTGATTCCCATCATCTTTGGCATCAGGCCAACCATTTCCATGATCTACAGCACAGTCCCTCTCTTAGACTGTGTTATTTTCAGTGAGGGTTGTAGTGTTTGTTTGGAGGGAGAGATCTTCATTGTTAGGATCATAATTTCACTTGGAAGATCCATTTGAGGAGGTATATTCAGCTTGTGTATCATATACAACCATATCCATCCAGTTCTTGAGTTGCAGCTGCTACTCAGCCCTGCTACTCCGACATTTTTTCCATTTTGTATATTTCAGCCAATCCTTTTAGGATTGACTTGATATTTTTTTTCAGGGGTTAGAGCTTTTCTCCCCACATTATTTGAGCCATACATTGCCATATCTATGTATTGATATTATTTCTGTAGCAGTGCCTCCTATAAACTACGCAGTCATAGCCTTGGGCTTTCTATATGTAGCAGTGTTCTTCATTTTCTTGTACATGTTCCATTGAGGCTTGCATTGCTTAGCTTGAGTGATCATTACCTCAAGGATTTGTATACATTTTCTGCTATAAGACCAATTTCATGGCTATTTGGATCTTCTCATGATTTATGTATTGATATAACGTTGCTACTCCAATATGTGTTTTACCTTGCTACATCTCCAACTTTAGAATATCTTATGATATTCTTATTGTTGTAGAAATTCCCTATTTTTGGATATTACAGAAGGAGTTCGAGATCATATTGTCTCAAACTTCAATGAAAATGAAACTCCATATGCTACATGGAGGGAATTAAAAAAATTGTTTTAGAAATTCAGTGACCATAGGAAGCGAGTGCTGAAGGACAAGCTCAAAAAAATCAAGATGGAGGAAGGTGAGACAATACAAAAATACTTGAAGAATTTCACTCAATGTCAATAGGAGCTTGGAAGTGTTGGTTCTACCAATCCCATAGATGATATGATGAGCCTAACACTTCTAGGTCTTCCCAAGAGCTAGAAAAAATACCAAAATTCGGTAAATGGGAGGGAAAAGCTACCTGAGTGGGAACACTAGATACAAGATCTCTTAAAAAGACAAAGAAGAATATTTTTCATTTGTCATAAAAGGAAATAAAGCCAAGGGAAAGAAGTCCCAAGGTGAAGAAGGGAAGAAGAAATAATTTTCCAAAATCAAGTTTTTTCACTGTCATGAGTTCGGGTACTATGCCACGAAATGTCCACAAAAGGAAAGCTAGAAGGAGCCTGCAGTAGAAACAATAGGTGAAGATCTAGCTTCACAGTTCAAACTTGATTTCACTCTCATTGCATCCATGCCAAGAACTGTAATGGGATGCATGTGGTATCTTGATAGTGGTGCCTCGTTCCATATGACAGGGAATATAAATCTCTTCAGTGACTTGGAGGAGAAGGACCTCAAGAAGAACATAGAGTTTGGAGATGATGGGAGGTATAGTGCGACCCATATCGGTACACTTACTTTTCAGAGGGAGTTTGGATCCCTTATCAGACTCACAGATGTATTTTTTATTTCAGGACTAAATAATAAACTTGTTTATGTCGCGGTATTGGAATGCCATGGCTATGATGTGATATTTAGAAAAGGAAAGGTTTTCCTTAGATAGATCGCCACAGGATAGGTGAAACATATCGGTGTGCGAGTCAAGAACATGTATGCAATTGAGGTACCGAATGCATGAAAATATTTGAGGAGCAAGGAAAAGGTTAGAGACTTGGTGGTTGAGAGGGAGCATGAATTACCTCTCAACATGCAGCCTTAGAAGAAACCTCAACAAGTTGTAGAGCAGCCACAATTGGAGAAGCAGAGAGGAGACTGAGTGGAGGCATCCACTCAAGAAGTGTTGGAAAAAAAGGAGGTCTCTGGGCAAGACCTAGGTTCAGGCTTGGATCCAACAAGGTTTCCACTATAGTCTAGGACAATGCCGAAATTTTCACATTGTTTAAGAGAGCAAGGAGTCTCACCCGAGGCGTTTCGTGACCTTACTGGGATTAGAGACTAGATCATTAACATCGGGGAAAGATTACTAATGCAACTCATCCCTAAATTGCTTACATAATACATTCCTATATCTCAACTTAAGAAGCAAGTTATCATTCATCCAGACATATTCTGAGCATCGAATTAAAATTTTAAAATAGACATATATACACCATAATAACAAAAGTATCAATTAATTCATAACACACAACATGACATCGGTCTGATTCCATTAACTGGGCTCAAAACAATACAAATATACTCTTTAGAGTCTAATACAGTTCAATTCAATACATAAAACTCCACCGGGCTCTTCCTAGAATCTATTCTCCTATCAGCCTCTAACTATCCTCGGAGTCGTTTCTTCCCTGCTTATATGTTCCTACCAATTGACACTGTTAGTCTTTGCCCCTTTTCCACTCAACCGTTCCCTTGCGCTCTGATGCCTTTTGTCTCTTTTTCATCACTCAGAGTTCTACTGCTTGTTCCTTGTCTCCTGTATCTGCCGTCTGTGCCATCATCTGTTTGTGCTTCACCACCTTCCTTCAGGTTTTCTGCAACTGCAACAACTCCATGTCTATCTTGATTGCTCCCTGCCACCTGCCTTCGGGTTTTCCGCAACTTCAAACTGTCTTATCCAAAACAAAGGCCCCAACAGGCCTCGACCACATGCTATTGACTCGTCCTGAGTCAATATTTTCCTGCTGTTGTGGCCTCTGGTTGTCCGTCGGCTTCTGATGCTGGCATAGTTTCCTCTGTTGTTTCCATTTCTGTCTTCTCTTGTTCTGGTTGGACCTCTTTCAACAAAGGCCCCAACTCGGGAACATTGGCCATTTCTTTTGTCCTGAGCTTTGTGAACTCAATTATTGCTTGTTGCCATACTTTTATCACAGACTCCATCTCGGTGACCATTGTGTTAGCCTGAGTCACGTCCATCACCCGTGGCAAATTGTTGAACATCTCCTGGGGTTTGGGTTTGACCTCAGATGCCAGTTGCTGAATTTCTTCTGCCTTTTGTTTCACGGGTTGTCATAGGTCCCTGAGAATTTTCTTCGTCATTGTTGAGATTTTCTCGATAGTCTGAATCTATGTTTTGAGTACATTTGCTTGGTCATATAGTTGAGTGCGTCTGACTGGATCTGTTGTCCCCCTTATTTCGAGAAAGTTCTTTTGCAATTGTTCCAAAATGGACTGAGCCTTCATTTTTAGTTAATTGGAACACTCATGGAGTTGCTCTAGCAAATTGTATGCTTGTTTGACTGTTGTTCCCAGTGTGTCCTTCATGCTCTACATTTGTTTCTGCCTTTCTGCTACCTTCTCATCATACACTATAGAAGGGTCTGGTAGCATTGGTCTTGCTGCAAGCACTTCCCTCAGCTCCTAATTTTCTCGGTCTAGGGTAGTACATGCCATTTTTACTTGAACAGATCTCTTGACCATTGAGCATGATGAAATATCTGTGAGTGTGCTGCTATCTAGAGCAGTGACTGTCAACCATAGGTCTTTGAAGATCTTTGTTACCTGATCCAGTTGTTGTTGTAGGCCATCTTTCTCGCTATGGAGTTTATTATGCTCATCAGTAAGCACAATAGCTTTTTGTTTCTTCTGCT
The DNA here is from genome assembly GCA_034641835.2 of Pinus albicaulis. Taxonomy (NCBI): domain Eukaryota; kingdom Viridiplantae; phylum Streptophyta; class Pinopsida; order Pinales; family Pinaceae; genus Pinus; species Pinus albicaulis. The sequence continues at coordinate 1,222,692,572 of CM076581.1, read as the reverse complement.
CATATTTCTGTAAGAGGTCGTTGTGTGCACTTTCTACTTGCCGTGCTGCTGTCTGGATGAAACTGAAAATTTGTCTGGGTCCCTAGTTCTGCATGTCGCTACTGCTCGTCATCTCTTGGATTGGATGTCACTCCATGAGTGGTTTCCCACTGGAAATCGATCTTTCTGAGTGTCCCTATGGGGATGTGGGTTGAATTTTCTGCGGCGGTTGAGATTCAGGAATGTGGTGACTGGTCGATGGCATGAACTATTGTAACAATAATGTGGATTTCTAAAATGGTTTTAGCTCTATTTCAGTGGGTGTTGTATTGGAAATCCACCACCACCCCCATCCTAACCGCATTCCAATGGTGGTGGATGGAGATGCAAAATTCAACGTCTAAAATTTAGAAAAAGAGGAAAATACAGTAGATTTGGTGTCGAGAGTTCCAATTACCTTGTTGAAACCTTTCACTAGGTGTCCAGCTGGTCCAACAGTGGCCACAGTTGTAGTTGTGAGACCCTCTACATTGTTTCGGTCGGTGTCTCTCCCGGAAGTGCGTTGGGGAGCATCGCATCAAATGAATAAACCGAGATCCCACTTTTGATTTCCATTGCCACTCTTGTCCATGCATAAACTTCTGTATGAAATGCCTCCTCCTTTATCTGGAACTTCAACGACTTCTTATGGAAGGTATTGCCATCAACACAATCTGGCCAAACATAGGTTCAATTATGAGACAACCCCAACCAAATCTGAGGGAAGTATCTGTCCAACAGGTTCCTTGGAACTCTTTGCTAACTTTTAACTATGTCTATCATCTGTCGGTACCAGGCTGCAAAAGCTTCCTTGTTTAGCTCTTTGGTACTCAGGTCCCCTGATATTTTCCATGGTGTGTACCTCAGTGCCATTGGTTGGTCTTCGGTAATCTCTGCAAGCGGTCTGATTCCTAGTGGACTCCATTTCCTCATCGCCAGAGCCATGATTAGATATCCATATAGAAATCCTGTGGCCTGCTTGTAATTGTCCTGGCAAGCCTCAAAAAGCTCCTGTAGTAAGAACACACAAAAATTCAGTTGTGTCCCTTGTATGAAATGTTCTGCAACCGATATTGTATCAAGGGTGAATTCCCCCTTGGTAACATGCCTCATAGTTTTCCCGGAAATCAGGTAGAAAGCAAATTTTACTGCTGGGGTTTTGATGAGATCAATTTTGGCTCCCTTTCCTCCTCTCCTTGTCTCGTAATTTCTGTAGTAGTCACAGTCCCCCACCTTCTTAGCACTCTTATAAGTGTTTTCGAAGGCCGATGATACATCTCTTCATGCAGTTGATGAACCTGTGAGTCTGTGTATATCTTCCACGTAAATTGGGATCCCCCTCCCAAGCCACATAGACCCATTCTAGATTCTACTGATGAGGAATTTTGTGCACTACATTGCCACTTCTGATGTCCCAAACACTGGAAGGCTTCTGAGGTGCAGAATTATTGACCTCTAGATGCCTCTAAAATATGGATGCACCCTCACTGCTTCACCTCCTCCTTCCTTCACATGATTTTCAATGTAAACCTGCCTTTTCATTGCTGGGAACTGGAATGAATCTGTGAAGTCAGTATCTATCAGTGTGGAATTATCATATTTTCCAACCAGTGACTCCAACCTTCAAATTATTTCATCAAGCTCTGGATCGATCAGTGAAGTAGTCACCTTCGTCATTTTCTTTCTTTTGTTGTATACCCAAACTCCTCCTACTGGTCTATTGTTTTGAACTTATGCTATTGGAATCAGGCTAATCGTTATAGTTGTTTCTTGCTCTGATAGTTCAGAATTTTTTGGCATTCTGTTGTTTCCCTCCTTCATGCAGGTTAAGTAGGATTACTGGCACGAATGATGCTGATGCGACACCTAACTAATTAATTCTTGTTGTCTCCCCCCCACGACTATAATCATGTGATTAGTTACTGGGGTGAGGTGGACTCTGATAGTGCTGACGGTGGCTTCAGAAGTCGGGTAGACATAATGGGAAATAATTATATCTTAATTTGGAAACTTTATTACGGTATGGGGGTTACTAATTATGGCAATTATTTCTCAAATTTGGATGATCTTATGGACTAACAATGCTATGATGGCTCATTATGAGTGAATTATGGTTGACACACTTAGGCTATGTGACACTGTAGACTCTCCCCCCAACCACAATTGGTTGCGATATGGTCTCCACATAGCAACAGGGTGATAGCTGGTTTTGCGCAACCAATAGGTTTCTTATTGAGGATTCCTACTCTAGTGGGATGAAATGATCAAAACATAAACTATTCTTTGACTCATCTCGATTGCAAGATATTTATTGACTCTAATCTACTGACTTCTCTCAGGTGTGAACGTTATTGAAATTAAAAGGACTGTGTTGCTTAATAATGATAGGGTTTCAGGCGTGCGCCATTCATCCATCCTTGAAGTATCTCTCCATCTAGTTGTGCTATCTTGACCACGCCTGAGTCCCTGATCTCTATGACATAATACAACCCCATTTAGTGCATTCTAAGATTCCTTGGGAACTTCTGGAATTTGCTTTCATAGAGCGGTACTTTCCTGGTAATAGTAAATTTTTTGCGCTTGATGTGGCAGTCATGCCAGGCCTTTTTTCACTGTTTCTGTATTGATCGGAAATCCGCCAGAAACCTATCTTCTTCGAGTTCCTATAACTCATGAAGGCATGCATAGATGGATTCTTCCTCTATCATGTGTTTTGTTGAGGCAATTGAGAGGCTTGGTATGATAAATTCACCTGGCATTAATACCTCTTTCTCGTACACCAATTGGAATGGAGTTTGATTATGCATTCTCTTTATGGTTGTCCTGTATGCCCACAACGTGGATGGTATTCTTTCATCCTAGTCATCGTGGTTAGCATTTCATATCTTTGTTAGCCATTTCTCCAATATTTTGTTGAAATCCTCGATGGTTCTGTTGGCCTAAGGGTGGTACGAGTTGCTCTTGTGGTGTTGTATCATAAAATTATCCAGTGGTGATTTGATTGTAGCATTAATGAAATGTCTGCCTTGATCACTCATTAAGCTCCTTGGACAACCACACTTGATAATGATGTTCTCAAAGATAAATCTAGCTACTATTCCTGCTGTACAGTCCTTTACTGGTGCTTCCTCAATCCATCTTGTGAGGTATTCAGTCGAGGTGATTATATACCTTGCTTGTGAGTGTCGTGCGATTGGTGCAATCGGTCCTATGAAGCCAACTTCCTATTTCTCAAATGCCTGCATATCCCTCACAGGTTGTAGGGGTAGCTCATTGCAATGTGACGGTTTCCTTGTTCTTTGACATAAATCACATTTCTTCACATATTATTTGTTTTCTTTGTGCACGGTAGGTCACCATAATCCTTCTTGTATTATTTTCCTTGTAGTGGGTTTTGCGCTGACATGGCCTCCTGCAACTCCACTGTGACACTTCCACAATATGTTTTCTCTTTCATGATCTAATACACATCTTTGTAGGATATGATCCAGGCCCATTTTATACAACTGTCCTGCTATGAGTTGATACTCGGCTGATTTAACTACTAGGTGTCTTCTTTGGGTTGCTGTGTATTCCACTTGGCATTGTCCTATGGCCAAGTATGTTGCTATATGTTATAGATAATTTGGGATGGCTTCTACATATAAAAGATCAAAATCTGGTAGCTGGTCATCAATTGGTCCCCCATTTTCTCTATTTTCCAATCTTGACAAATGGTCAGGACCAACATTTAGCCTCCCCGACTTTACTATGACTTCAAAAGTGAATTCTTGGAACAGTAGGAGAAATCTGTAGATTCTAACCTCCAAGACAGGTTTTTTTACCAGATATTTTAGTGTTGAGTGATCTGTAAAAAAATTGAATGTCCCTCCCAATAAATAGTGGAGAAATTTCTATAGAGAGTATACCATTGCAAGAGCTTCCCTCTCCATTGTTATGTAATTCCTTTATGCCATTGATAGCTTCCTGCTTGCGAAGTACACCGGATGGTCTATGGAGGTTTCTTCTAGCTGACCTAGTACTACCCCCAAGGAAATACTTGAAGCATCGATGTGGACATGGAATTGTTTATCCCAATTCGGATGGGCCAAAATGGGTGCACTTGCTATTTTCTCCTTCAACGTGTCCAATGCCTTAGTGCATTCATCATCCCATATGAATTATTCAGTCTTTCACAACAACTTTTCTAGTGACGTTGTGATTTTTGCATAGTTGTGGATGAACATCCTGTAGTATCATGTGTGTCCAAATAGTGATCTCAACTGCTTTACATTCTCCATTGTATCCATGTTCACGATTACTGCTACCTTTTCGGGGTCCACACATACCCCTTGTTTACAGACGACATGTCCCAACAACATTCCAAGGGGTACTGCAAAAATGCACTTTTTGAGATTCAGAGAAATTTGAAGTTGTCTGCACCTGTCAAACATTATCCTTAGCAAAGTTGCATGGTTTTTCAATAAGCTATACACCATCCTATCATCCATGTACACTTCTAGGAACTTATGAATATAATCTCTGAATGCTTCCATTACTATACGTGAAAACCCAACTGGTGCATTATTTACCCAAAAGGCATGACATGATAGGCGTATGATCCCCATTCTGTTGTGAAAGTAGTTTTTCTTTTATCTTCTTCTGTTATTCGTACCTGATGAGCCTGAGAAGCCATCTGAGAATGAGCATGCTTCATTTCCCGCTACATTGTCGAGAACTTCGTCTCTAAATGGAGTTGGAAACGGATCATGAATACATGTGTAATTTAGACTTCTATAGTCCAAACATACTCTAATTTCTAATTTTTTCCTTTTTACTTTGTATCACTATTGGGATGACCCACTCTGCTTCTTAGATCTGAAAAATCAAGCTTGCATTCAAAATTTTGTATATCTCTGCTTTAACCTTTTCTTTTACTCTCGGATTTAGGTGGTAAGGTCTATGTTTTACTGGCCTAGCATCCGGTTTCAGAACTATGCGCATCTCCCCCAAATATCCTTTGATTTCTTTGAGTTCTGCCACCGAAGATGGCAATAGGTCTTCATATTCTTGTAGCAGGTCAAAGATTTATTTTGTGGGTTTTGTATCCCAATAATCTCCAATGGATGAAATCTTGGATTTCTCTTCAGTTCCAATGTTCTTCTTCTTTGTATTCATGGGTAACAGGTGTAATCCCTCAGTAGTTGGTTCCTCTTGTATTTCCCTCTCCCCTTCCTTTTCTTCAAAATATAGATGTTGAATATTTTCTAAATGATCGTCGTCTATCTCTCGATCTATTCTTTTGCATGCTACTGATTCTTTGGCTTTCTGCTCTGATATGGATATTTCTTCATTTTCTTCAAGTTTTGGGAAGAACAATATTATTTTAATTGCTTGTAAGGTATCTGTAACTTGGTCTGTGTCTCCATTGAAAGAAAAACATTGAGTAAATTTTTCCGCAACTGTTTCCCAAGTGCCTGTTCCTTTCTTTGTCTCTTCTGTCAGGTACCAAGCTTGCAGAATGGTGTCCAGTGAATGTATGAAGTTGTGTACTCATAAAGATTTTGGATATTCATCTTTTCTCCACTTATACTCACAATTGTTTATATGTACTAGAGGGTTGGAGTTTCCTCAGTACTTTTCTTCCGGTTGCGGTCTTGAAGCCACGTGAAATATTTTTCTTAATGCTTTGGAAATGTCTTCCCATTGAGAGAGAGATTTGCTATGGTTTGCCCACCATCTTGATGAAGTGGATTTTAGCGCTACGTCCATGAGAGGGACTCTATGTTCTATTGGCACCTTGTCTTCTACTTTGGTAATAAATGTATTCACAACTTGCATATTTGAAAGAGTTGGGTATTCTCTTGCCTCTGTACCAATCCAGTTGACTCCATGAACGTTGGCGCATCTTCTGATGTTGATTTCGTATCCTCCCTACTGCTAATATTCCCAGGCCACTTCCGATCCTACATCATAACTATGAACACTTCTCCATCTTACTGTTCCTCCTGCCGTGGGATTAATGTAATCTTCTATTTTTCCTATAGTCATTTCGTAGAGTTAATCTAGAAGTTCTGCATCTTGTTTGTTGTCAACAGTTTCTGTGTATCGGGGTCCTTGATACAGATCCAATGTCTGCATCACTCTGACCTCACCATCTTCGAATATCATCAATTCCTTTTTTAAATCGATGAGTGCATGATTTTCAAAGGCCCAATCTATTCCCAAAAAATCTGGATAAGGATCCTTGTCCCCCATGATATTTATTACTTCAAAGTCCGTATAGGTTTTTACTCCTGCAACGTCAACCTCAACTTCTTCCAGACTCCCTATTGGTACAATTCAGTATTTATTTTCCATTCTTAGCTTTATTGGTGAGTATGAAAGCTTCAGTTTTCCCAGTGCTTCCCATGTCTTTCTAGGTATAATTTTGACATCTGATCCAAGATCTAGCATTGTGTCTCGTATTTGGAATCTCGCAACTTGAGCGTTTATATAGAACTCTTTTCCAATCCTTCTCTTATTTATTTTACTCTTCTTATGTATTTTTAAGCTGTGTTACTTGAGTCTCCTTGTCCTGCTCCTCCTTGCACAACCATTTCCAAATTTTTCTTTAGTTGTTCTAGCATCTGTCCATTGTTTACAATTTTCAAGAACAGTCAGAACCACTCTTCTATAGGTGTCCCTGTAGGGACCATATTTTCTCCTTCGCTATATGGTTGTAGAAGCTCCATTCTCTTATTTCTTCCTATTTGTGAGAATGTCTCTAGTGATTTTTTAAAGTAATGCTTCTGTCGGTCTGGGCTGAAAACCTTCTTTGGGGATGCAGGTTTGACTAAATTTATCGGGTCCATTTCTTGTGCATCCTCCCTTGTTTTCTCCCCTCCTCATGTTACTATAGCTATAATTTGTATAGGTTGATGCTCTACTATCCTTGGCTCTGCATTAACCAGGTTAGCTCCTCTTTGCTTGGGTCTCTCTTCCCACCTCTTGATCAGCTCCGGGCAGTCTTCAGTAGCATGTGCATTTACTCTGCATTGGGAGCACCATGGTCTTCTTGGTAGCAGAAATTCTCTTGCTATGTGACCTTATTGATCACAATTATAACACCTTACCATTCCTCTTCCTCCAGTTCTTCTAACTCTCATTCCCCACCCTCCTCGTCCCCTTGGAGTATCATTTACTCGATAGGACGATCTATCCAACCATTCTACCAATGCAACCAGGGCTCTGCATTGCTCTGTATGATGATTTTTTGAGGAAAAAAAATCTCAATAAATGTTTTTTGTAAAATTTGAATATTTTTTCAAAATTGGACACAGTCATGGAGGATGACCAATACCTTTTCATATTTCGCAACATTCATTTTCTGCTTGATTTTTCCGATTAGGAAACCCTGGGAAGTGGGGTTGCGTTTGGTATAGCCCTTGAGTATTTATTTTTGCAAATCCTCCGACCAGTGGGGCCCCCTGTGTTCTAGCTGCCGAAGTCCCCACATTGGTTCCTCGCAACCTTGAACATTCCGTGACTACATGTCCTTCCATTAAGCAATGTGTACACCATACATTGGCCCTTACAGTTCGTACCGATTGAATATCTATTATTTTCTTCGTAAAAATGGCTATTTGATGTTGTAGTCCCAGTATGGATGGATATTGCATCGTTGCTCCCCCTCTGAACTCCTACAAGTATCCAACTATTGCTTCTATTTTCATTGTTTGCTCCAGCGAATCTTGAAGGGTATCAATATTTTGTTGTATCAACAGTGTCCTTGTCAATGGTAAGAGTGCTTTAATGAACCAGTCTCTCTGGTGATTTGGATTGATTGGGTAACTTAGCTTTCCAATTGTGTCTTTGAATATTCCCATCAAATCCCATGTTGTTTCTCCTTCCTGCTACCTGATTTCCCATAGCTCAGATAACCCTTGTTGATTCGTCAGAGGCAACTTGAATTCTTGAACTAATTACCTCTTAACATCATCTATTGCTGGGTTCTGGTGCGCTTCAGACCATTTGATGAACCAACGTAAAGATATTTCTCTTAATGTGGTTTTAAATTCAATTAAATTAACTGCATCTGGTGTCTGTCGAGCTCTTCAAATTGCTTCACAGAGATACCAATGTTGTTCTACGTCGACATTACCTTTTCCACAAAATTCTGGGTATCGAGTGAATGATCCTACCATCTTCACTCGTGTTGGTGGTACTAATATAAAACCTCTACTTCATATATGAGAGATTTCACTACTAGCACTGTTGCTAGTATTTATTGGTACTGTGGATTTAGTACTACACAACTTGCTAAACTCCTGTAACTTTATCAAGAACTTATCAGGTGGATGGTAAAGTACCAGGGGAAGGTAAGGAATAGTGCTACTTGAAACTTGGGGAATAGGATTACCTTGCGTTAGTGTTAAGCCTCTCTTGGAATAGTTTCTCCATCGCAACATGCAGCTCCACATCAGACTCCTCCTCGGGGCGCACGTACTCCTCACTGGACTTCTTTTTCTTCTCTCTTTGGGCTGGGCTCCTATAATTTTGTCTAACTTCCTTGATGGACCCTTCCATTCGTTTAGGTCCCACCTGAATGTATTTTTCTTCTTTCATATGTGGCACCTTTTCCTTACTCTGTCGACTCCTTTTCAAATTTTCAAACTCTTGCATTGCCCTTTCCCGCCACCTTTCAGCAATCTGTTCCCTATGATGTGCTCTACACTCTCTCAACCTACTAGAGGTTCTGACATCCATATTCTTATTCCCCCTTTTTCCTGGTTCGTAGCATCTTTCCCTACACTCCTTCCCTCAGTACTGGAGGTTTAGGTCTCCATTTAGGTTCTTTGGAATAGCATTAGGCCCTCGTCCACCATTAAATATTTAATCCACAACAAGATTTCTTTCAACAATTTTCCCCATAACCCAAATTTAAATATATCTTCGGCTTTTGTAAAATATTGGTAGCACTCGGCTGAAAACTCTACGATGTACCCCTCCAGGGTAGTTTGTACCCAAAAATATAATGCTCGAGTTGGATCTGTATCTAACTGATGTAGTGTTTCTATATCTGTGTGCATCTAACTGCGACGGAATCGACTCAATCCTTTAGGAAGTAACTTGATCTAGAGTCTTCGTAACTAGTTATAGAGCTCTTCGAGAAATTTTCCCCAGAAAATTTCATACAAGTCACTTGCCAAGTCAGAAAAAAGAGCTTAGTCCTTGACAGTCTTTTCCCTCTGCTGTCAAAGCTCCGCTTGTTGCAATATGAACAGATCTATGTGATTGTACCACCAACTACGCAGTTCTCTCTAATAAATCCTAGATACCATGATCTAACTTCTAGATAAATTTAAAGGTCCCTGAAACATAACCATTTGTTGGCGAAAAAGGAGTTCTTTGGGCAAGACCCAGGTTCAGGCTTGGAGCCAACAAGGTTTCCGCTGTAGTCTAGGAAAACACCAACATTTTCACCCTGCTCAAGAGAGAAAGGAGTCTCACCCGAGGCATGTCATGACATTACTGGGATTAGAGACTACATCATTAACATCGAGGAAATATTACTAATGCAAGTCATCCCTTAATTGCATATAGAATACATTCCTATATCTCAACCTAAGAAGCAAGTTATCATTCATCCAGACATATTCTGAGCATCGAATTAAAATTTTAAAATAGACATACATACACGATAATCAACAAGTATCAACTAATTCATAACACACAACACAACATCAGTATGATTACATTAACTTGGCTCAAAAAAATAAAAATATACTCTGTAGAGTCCAATATAGTTCATTTTAGTACATACAACTCCACCGAGCTCTTCCTAGGCTCTACTCTCCTATCACCCTCTAACTATCCTCAGAGTCGTTTCTTCCTGATGCAGGAGCATCCAGACTTAGCCAACAATGTGATTGTATGTTCACATGTTGTGGCTAACATGAGATGGATAAACATTCATCATTAATATTTTACTTAGTTTTAAATGAGAGAAGTTAGTCTGTTTGATTTTGCTAAATTAATTAAGAATAAAATAGCAATTGGTTTCTCCCTGCGAGGAGATTGAGCCAAGTAGGATAAGAGATTAGAAATAGGGCAACATTTGTTTGTTAAGAGTGGTTCAACAAAAATCTATTTAGAGGCGAGAAGGACTGCTTCAGATATATATATATATATATATATATATATATATATATATATATATATATATATATATATATATATAGATATGAGATAGGTGAGAAAGAGTGAGATAATTGTGAAATAGGTGTGTGAGAGGAGAGAGCAGAGAGAGCAAAAATAATTTTAATAACCATTCAAACAAGGGCGTGGATCTATATTTTCATTCTTATTAAAAATCCAAGTGTTTTGTGATTAATCAGGCTCTCTGTTTGAAACTATTGGTTTAAAACCCTGTTGAATCGTGTATATATTAGTAGTGGTACATTAGAAATAATAATCGGATTTGCAGGCACAACAGGGACCATAGATCTGATGCCGATCAACGAGAGAGATCTCATCGCAGTTGGAGGACTTCGCACATCGCACAAAATAATGTTTACAGTTAAGAGTTTCACAACTTAAATTGTTTAACCTGCGACGCGAAGTGAGTTGGCAGAGATATAACTTGGATCGTCAGATCCAGAAAAGGGTCAACGGTGGAGATCACAATGCACGGGAAGTGACTTCATAGTTTGCAAGATTTATAAGTTAAGAGTTAAGATGTCACAAGGTAAACTAAATAGATTGTGATGCAAAGTGGAGAGGACACGCGTCGACACATCGCAACTTTGCAAATCGCAGGAAATAATTTTTTGTGTTAATTTTAAATTGTGAATGCGACGAAGTGTGATTGAAGGTGATTGTTTGGGAGTCTTGTGGGACCGCCAGTAATAAATTCCATGTATATACATTGTTTTGGGTTTATGTGTGTCGCTTTAAGTTAGAGCTCTTGGTCACTTCGCGTATGTATGTTTGTAAATATTTAAAGAGTGAAATCCACTGCAAATATTGAATTATATGGACCCATAAACAATATAGTTCCACGTATATTCTGAGAATTGTGCAGCTAGTCTACATCATTTGGTATCAAAGCCGACTTGAGTTCTTTTCTTTAAGGTTGAAGCAAAGATGCCACCCAGGAGAGCTGGCATAGGCCGTGGAAGGCCGAAAGCAAATGAAATTCTGTTGGATGAAATTCAAAATATTTGTACAAGAATGGAGACAGTAGAGGTTTCTCAAAGGAGAGCACCTTAAGAAGGAGATGTCAGCACAACAGAGGAAACTTCGGAGGAAGAAGAAGCGGCAGAAGACCAGGTAGCTAAATTTTTCAAGATATTGGCAAAGGTTAGTGGGAAACCGATGATGGAGATTCCTTCATACGAAGGGAACCTTAATGTGGATGAGATGATGGATTGGATCAGTTCAATGGATAAGTATTTATATTTGGAAGAGATCGAAGATAAGAAGAAGGTCAAGTATGAAGCTACCAGGCTGAAGGGCCATGCCTCTATCTGGTGGGATGAATTACAAATATCCGGTGTTATAAAAGGGAAGCCTAAGATCATGCTGTGGGATAAAATTATATGGAAGCTGAAGAATAAGTTTATGCCAAAGGACTATCAATTGAATATGTTCAAACAATTGCAAAATTTGAAGCAAAAAGGAATGATTGTCAAGGAGTATATAGAGGAGTTTTACAAGTTGAGCATTAGAGCAGGACATGCAGAAGATGATATGGAGAAAGTAGCTAGATACATCAATGGTTTAAGGTATGATATACAGGATGAAATCGGTTTGTTGGTCTAAAGACAATTGAGGATGCCTATCAAGCATCTTTCAAGGCAGCGGAGAAAATGTTGAGGAAGCAAAGTCAGGGGAATAGAGGTAAAATTCTAGCAAGAGGATAAGGAAATTTCAGAGCAAGATTTTATCACTCTCAGAATGAAACAAGAGGTTCGAGTAGCAGACCACCACAGAGAGGAGACTTTGGTAGAGGAATATTTGCAGCTAGAGGTAGAGGCCGAGGAAGAGAAATTTGGTGCTACACATGTGGAGAATGGGGACAAGGATCATGGGATTGTCCTCATAAAAAATCAGCAGAATGTGAATGTAGCTGAATCAAAGGAAGAAAAACCTCAAGTCATGGGAAAATAAGAACCACCTGAGGGAGGAGAGTATTTATTACTCAAAATAGTATTGCTTAAGGAAGATAAGGAAGCAAATGAGCCAACGCAGAGGAAAAGTATTTTCAAGATTGTATGCAAGTGTAAAGAAAAGTGCTGCAAAGTTGTGATTGACATTGGAAGCACTGATAACCTTGTTTCCACAGAGATGGTTGAGAAATTGGGGTTGAGTAAGGTGATACACCCTACTCTTTACAGAGTGTCATGGCTACAGAAGGGACATCATATTTTTGTGATAGAACAGTGAAAAGTAGATATACATATCGGTACCTACAAGGATGTCATATTGTGTGATGTGATGCCAATGGACGTGTGCCATTTATTTATGGGAAGAACTTGGAAATTTGAAAAAAAATACAATCATGATGGCAAAAGGAATACTTACACCATAGAGAAGGATGGAAAGAATCACACATTACTACCTCTGAAGAATGAAGCAGATAAAGGAACAACTAAGAATAATGTTAATTTGATCAGTGGGAAGGAGTTGTTGCAAGAAGTCAAAAAGGAGAAAGAAATGCATTTTGATGTTGTGGGTAAACCAAAGGTAATTCCGACTTCTACTAATTTAGACAATATTCCTGTGGAAATTAAATATCTGTTAGATGATTATGCTGATATAGTTGTTGATGAATTACAAAGTAAATTTCCACAAATAAGAAATATTAGTCATCACATAGATTTAATACCTGGTGCAAGTTTTCCAAACAAAGCAACATATAGAATGACCCATCGGGAGAATGAAGAAGTTGGAAGATAGGTACAGGAGTTGTCAAATAAAGGAATAATCAAAGAAAGTCTTAGTCCATGTGTAGTACCAGTCATGCTTAGTCCAAAGAAAGGAGGTGAGTGGCGCATGTGTACTGATTCCAGAGCCATAAACAAGATCACTATCAGGTATAGATTTCCATTTCCATGCATAGATGATTTGATGGATTGTTTAATTGGGTCAAAGTATTTTACTAAAATAGATCTGAAGAGTGGATACCATCAAATAAGAATTAGAGAAGGTGATGAATGGGAGACTGCTTTTAAGACCAACGGTGGATTGTATGAGTGGTTAGTGATGCCTTTTTCCAGCTCACTAATGCACCAAGCACATTTATGAGACTAATGAACAAGGTTTTGAAAGAGTATGCAGGGAATTTTGTGATAGTCTATCTTGATGACATTCTAATTTTAAGTCAGAGTAAGGAGGAGAATTTAGAGCATGTCAAGCTGGTGTTAAGTACTTTGCAAAAGGAGAAGTTGCTCATAAGTTTGAAGAAGTGTAGTTTCATGCAGAGGAGCTCATTTACTTGGGATTTATAGTCTCAGAGGAAGGCTTGAAAATGGACCCAGAAAAGATTCAGGTAATATTGAATTAGCCAACTCTAATAAGTATATTTGAGGTAAGGAGTTTTCATGGTCTTGCAAGTTTTTACAGAAATTTTATAGAATTTTTAGTCAGATCTGTGCACCAATAATTGAAACTATAAAGGAGAGAAACCAACCATTTAACTCGAACAGAAGCAACATACCGAAATTTCAAGTTTTTGAAGAAGAAGATCATTGAAAGACATTTTTTGGCCTTGCCAAATTTTGATAAAATAATCCAAGTTGAGACTAATGCTAGTGGGATAGCATTTGGAGCTGTCTTGGGTCGGGAGCAGAGACTGATAGCTTATTTTATTGAAAATTTAAACGAGGCCCAGAAGAAGTATTCATCCTATGATAAGGAGTTCTATGCTATTGTGCAGGATTTGAAGAAATGAAGGAATTATTTGCTTTCCAAGGATTTTGTGTTGTATTCAAATAACCATGCACTGCAGTTCATAAACAATCATCCTAAGTTGAACCAAAATCAGGCAAAGTGGGTGGAGTTTTTACAAGTTTTACTTTGTAATCAAACATAAAAGTGGTAAGTCAAACAAAGTTGTTGATGCTTTGAGTAGAGTAAATATGATTATGCAGGAATTGAAGATTGGCATTTTTGGGTTTGAAGAGATGATTGACATGTATGAGGAAGACATAGATTTCAAAGAAATATATGCAGCTATTAAGAATCTAGTGATTCATAATAGAAGCTAGTGGTTAGATTACTTGATTCAAGGAGGATCGTTGTTCAAGAATAATAAACTGTGTATACCTAAATGTTCCATGAGGGAAAATATGATTAAGGAAAAACACAGTGGAGGACTGTCTGGACACTTTAGACAAGATAAAATATTTTCTCAAGTAAGTGATTTTTATTATTGGCCAAAAATGAAAATTGATATCAAAAAGTTTGTTGAGAAGTGTAGGATTTGTCAACATGCCAAAGGAAGAAGCCAAAACACTGGGTTATTTCAACCATTTCCAATAGCCAATAGACCTTGGGATGCTGTCAGCATGGATTTTGTTTTAGGATTGATGAATACTCAAAGAGGACATGATTCTATCTATGTTTTTGTAGATAGATTTTCTAAAATGGCACATTTTATTGCTTGTAAGAAAACTAGTGATGAAACTTACATTGCTAATTTGTTTTTCTCTGAAGTTATAATATTGCATGGATTGCTTGTGAGTATTGTTTCAGGCAGGGATACAAATTTTGTAGGACACTTCTGGAGGACTCTATGGAAGAATCTAGGTATAAACCTCAATTTCAGTTTAGCCTATCATCCTGTTGGCTCGAGGGGTCCTGACCCAGGTTCAGATGTTTAAGGTTTGCCAACGAACCCCTATACTACCGGCCCTTTCGGCAGTGACCTGCTTGCACAGGCCAAAGTCTCACCCAAAGTAGTATGGGTGGGTGCTGGAACCAGGTTTCCGCACCCTAGGAGAGGGTAGGTAAGTCAAGCAGAGATGCGTTCACCCTGATCGTGACCTGATCTGGTATCATAGAGCCTAGATTCCCTTTGAATCCACGTGCGCAACAACAATATTACTCAGAGAAATCAACAAACTGAGGATTCATATAACAATACACAGCTATTTCAGATATTCTTGTATGAAGTGAGTAGAACAAACCTAGATCACAGCATAAATAAGTACACAAGTATGTTCGCAACTTAAACCAATAACACAACAAGATATTCTAAGTAATCAAGACGTCACAGATTCATATCACTGTAATTCCAGTGGATTCAGATAGGCAACAATACTTCCGCATTCATTAATCTTTCAGATCTACTTACAAAACCCCAAAAACCCAACTTGCGCACACAGCAACAGGGTCTGCACATAACTGGACAGAGGCCCTCCATGCACACAATAGCAAGAGTCCTTACCCAAAAACCTTGACCAGATCTATCGATTTGCACTTAGCAGCAATGTCTTATCATTCTTAGCTTGTCCTACAACTCAAAAAGGTTCAACTTCTTATACTATTTTAGCCTATGCATCCAATGGGCCGCAAACCATGGTTTTCGGACTCTTGGTCTACTCGTGACCCATTTACAATGCTTTAGGGGCTTTGACCCACCCCAAAACCCTTGCGCTATACTAAATATAATCAGAAATATACAAAATGGACCAGTTTCGCAGCTTTGTAGGAGACCTTGTTCCAACAGTCCCCCAACACAATCTTGTGACTCGTTCTGAGTCACAGCGATGGTAGGTTCTCCACCTGTGCGCGTAGTGTAGTGAGGGTGGTAATTAGTGGAGGAAAAACCTCTTGAATCTAGGCTATGGTACTCTGCGTGAGGTCCACCAACTTTTGGGATGTTTTCCCTTTGGTGGCCGTAGTGACATTTTTCAGTGTCCGATTGAGTTACGTGACCGCGCCATTGACATCTTGTGAGAGCTGGAGGGTTGTGGCAGCCCATGGCTTTAATCATTCCTCAAGGACGTGATTCTGGTACCGTAGTTTCTCAATCACGTCTAGGAGAGTGTTGCTAGTCCACAACTATGCTAACCATTGCGTAGGCACCAAGGTGGGCAAGGTAGCCTCGACCTATACAAAAGCTTCTTCCTATTGTCGTAAGTCCTAATTGACCTTTCGGAGGACCGAGTTGAACTGGACCATGGTCCAGAGCTGCATGGTTGATTCGAGCAACTGGGTGCCCTGAGCAATTTTCTCTAAGATGGAGTTCGTAGCTTCGGCCACCAGCGCAGCGCGTTGGGCTCGAACCTCCGGTGATGTGGCAGGCTGCCATGTAGCCTATAAGTCAGAGATTTGCTTCTCCAGTTGTGCCTTGATGGTCTGCATTTCCATCCGAGATGCTTTTATTGCTGCAACCATACTTTCTACCTTGGCCCGAGGTGTAGCTATGATAGGGACTCTATCCAAAACCTCTGTGCAGAGCTAGTGGATTGCCATTTCAAGCTCCACCTGATGCGATATATGTAATGTTCCCAATTTTAGCCTCAAGCTAAAATGGAACATTATAGTGGCATATTTTTATTTTGTTTAATAAAATGGGTAAGGAGACCCCTTAACCCCTTGGTGATAGAGAAATAGCACTCCTTATGAGGAAGGAGGATAAATAAGTAGCTGAAATAAACACCTAATGGTGTGAACATGATGAGGATCACCTTGAGTTGGCCATCTTTGACCAAGTCAATATCGCTGCCCTAGAGGGGTGGCTTGCTTGAGAAGACAACACAGTTTTTGGAGGGGAAAGCATTCAAAAGTGAATGGAAACCATAATTGTGGGACTTATGGTGAGAAAGAGTTCATTTGCTTTATAAGAGAGAAGATAGCAGCTCATTTGTTCATGCTTTGATTCAGAAATTTCATAGTGAGGCCAAGGACTTGCACATCCAGACTGTTTAGCAGGATTGCATTGCTCTTGATCACTAGGGGTGTTCCCGGGAGGGGATCCCCCACCTCTTCCTCATGGGAGGAGATTATTTGAGCTGCATTTCCTCATTCTATAATTTGGCCAAGCTCACTCCTTCAATTGCAGCGTTATTTCTGCACTAGAATAGTGTTGTGTTGCAGGGGCAGCAATAGAGGAACTCTTAGAGCCTTTCTTGGCTTGATTTTCAGTGGAGGAATGATATTTCCTTTGGAGGAGCAGCAAAGAAGACTCTTGGGCTACATTTCAGATCTGTGGCATCAAGCCACTCATTCACCAACTCCCACTACGCAGTCACTTGGAGAAACTATGTTATTCCATGAGGGAAGTGTTGTGAGGGGTTCTTGAGCTCATCGGGTGGAATGTTTTTGAGTAAAGTGGATCAGCCCCTTTTCCTTGACGACATTGCCAGAGGATGGAATCATCATTTCAGATCAGCCATAGCCTCATGTACATTGGTTTCAGTTGTAGTGACATTTTGTTTGTCACTTTGTATTTTATCCGGCATTTCTAGCAATCTCTCATAAACTGGCTAGAAATCCCATATTCAACCCATTTTCCCATCTATGGGAATTTATTTGTATTCCTTTAGCTACATTATCATTCTGTATGTATTCAACAACTGCATCTCTCACAAAGACTGCGCAGTCACTGCTCTCCTGCATTTTGTGTAGCAGCAACATCTCATGTATTACACTGCCTATTCATTGAAGGTTCGTTCTAAGAGCTTGAGGGCCTTGTTCCTCATGATATTTCTGTACATTCTTGCTGATATATTAATATAATTTTGGCTGTAGTATTTACCCTCTCATGATACATTTAGATTTTCAAAGTTTCAGATTGATGTTTTTCATATTGCTGTAGCTCACTCTTTGAGCTGATTTGTGATGTACCTAGGGTGGGGAGATCTGTTTAACTCACCTAGATCTATTTGTTTCAGCTCTCTTTCTGAATTTAGACTCCATATTATATGTATAAGAGGATCCTAGCACTATACACCTTTTTATTTGCAATTATTTCCTTATACAACGTTCCCATGGGAGGCATTGCAGAATTTCCTTGAAGGGAATTATTAGCTTTTGACAAGTTCTATTGGCAGAGTTTGCTAGTGGGCCAGGTAGCCTCTGGATCTCATTCTTCTTTGTGAAGGTGACATATCCAGTAAATGCCCCTAACATTCCATCTCTGAAATAGTTCAGTGTTGATTTTTAATACTCCTGGAGTTGGAATATTGGAATATCTTAAGATATTCCCAATGGAGCAGAAAATTTCAGATTTGGAATATTACAGTGGTATCGGAGCATGATCTTGGCTCAGCCTATGCCCAATATCCAATGCTATCAGAAAGAGGAGCTTCTCTCCAAGGAGAGGAGATTTACAAGGAGACAAGGAAAGAGGAATGATGGAAGAGGAGGTTTCCCTTCTTCTTTCCAAACCATTGAGGACATCATTGAAAATATTTATGAAAGGGAATAGTGGGAAGATTCTCTGAAAAGGGTTGTGGATGGAGAAAACCCTAGTTTGGTCATTATGGGTGTGAGAATTCAGCCACACATGCATATCCACAGTGCAATCCTTTTTCCATTTTCAAGGATAGAGGAAGGAGATGAGGCCATTGGAGGAGTAGCACTGTAACTCAAAGGTATGGCTCATGTTTGTTGGTTTGAAAGTCCCATTTTACATTGCTATGAAAATTAAAAAACACATGAAGCATTCACTGAGGGTTTGATGGAAGAGCTTGGTGAAACTCATTGTGACATAAACACAAACACTTTGCATGCACTGGAAGGAACCAACAATGATGTCACATTGGGAGGACATCCATCACCACATGGAGGTGAGGAGGGAGAAATTGCTTCTACTAGAGGAGCCCTTGTATCTTTGCAGGGAGTTCCAAATATTTTTACATGTGGGAATCAAGGCACAATTCTGGAGCCCTATGTAGCATTTGTTGGGGGTTGTGAGATGGATGGGGAAGAGAAGGATCAACGTGGAGGATGATAGGCATTCACCCATATCTATTTCAGAAACTTCCTGCACAAGGGAAATAGACTGCACTGCGTAGAGGAGAGAGGGACAAATTAGTCCACTCATACATGCAGTCTATTTCAGAGCATGATGTCTCACTTTATAGGAGCATTCCACCTAGGAGGCCACTTGATTTAGAGTTGATGAGAGGAATCATTCCATTTGGTTCACCACTCATGGATTCCTGAGGGGTGGAGACACTAGAGGGATCCAACACAGTGCAGAGGGTTTGGGGTAAACTCAAGGAGGAGAGATATACTCTCTCATTTTCAGTATCACCCATCTTCATCAGCTTTACTGCGCTGATAGAGTTTTCTACATGGTTGGAGGATGGCTGCTCCAAGGATTTGGATGAACAGAGGATTCTTCCTTTGAGGGAGGACCCTTTGATGCATTGGAGTAGATGGAGGCCACTCATGCTTACATTGCCTAGATCGGGAGATTCTTTGGAGATGATAGACTCTCATGGGAGGCTCATTTTCAGGAGTCCTTATTTCTATTTGAGCATGAGAAGCTACATGATGGCATGGCAGCAACTTGGAGGATGAATTTGGCATGAGGGGATGTCAAGGTAGCGCAGCGTGATGGAGCACCATATTTCAGAACTCTAGCGCTGTCTATGTCGAGGACTGATCCAGGTGGGAGGTCTCAGCTTGGGTTGAGTATTCCCCAGGATCCTGATTGCATGCATGACTCTTGATGACCAGGAGGGAGATGACTGATACAGAGTTTATGATATGTTCATCTAACACAATGGCAGATTCTTCTTGGCTACAACTTCTAGTCTCGAGAAGAAATTATTACATGCAGCATGTGAGGACTTCCTAGCTATGCACTTGGATGCATACTTTGATTGGCTAGAGGAGTTCACTTGGAGGGCATTCATCATGGAATCTATCAGCATAGGGAGATATGCATAGCCCACTTGATTATGGTGGAGAGAACCTCACAGCCACTTCCCTACTCATTGGAGGTAGAGGGAAATTCTCAGTTGGGCCATTACAGCTCAAGAGCTCAAGTACAAATTGGAGGAGGTACAATCTCACATTTTTGTATTGTACTTTCCTTCCTTGTTTGAGGAAGCATGATGAGTCAAGAGGAGTGTTCCTTCTTGCATATTGCACAAGGATGTAATTTTAGTCTTTTGCAGCAAAGGAATGGACCATTCTTATAGTGGTTTGTGGAGGGAGCCACATGCTCCTTGGTGTGCACCATTTGCACCAATTTATATTTTCATGCTCCTATCTTTTGGAGATGTGTGTGGCAGAAAAAAAGTGGCTGGAAAAGCACTTGTTATGTATATTTTGATGAAGGAAAGAGGCTCACTATGTTGGTCCCATGAGAGGAGTAGTGACCCACTCTCTAGTTGTCCCGTGACAACTTGTTTTCATTGTATTATGCTACCTTGTATTGCTGATGCTTATTTATTCACAGGAAGCACTATTTGGAGAGTGACTTATATGTTGGGACAGCCCATTGGGAGCACTATTCTCCCCATTACACATGTTCTATATTGTAGGAGATACCATGGGCAAACCATGATTTCCATACTATTACATTTCTCTTCTTGTGGGGCAAACCACTTGGAGAATTTGAAGAGGCATTTCGTGGCTGAATATTTTGATGGGGTAGCTTGGGCCACTCTTGGAGGCCATACCATTTAAGCCCAAACATAAAGACAGCCCCATATGTACTACAGAGGGAGAGAAGAGCTTATTGGGATGTAGCAGTAAAACTCTCCGTTCAGCCCCATTACATTGCACAGAACCGGGGGCAATATTTCCATTTGGATGATAGCATGGGTGAGGGGATCATCAGTGGGATTATATTTTCCCATGTATGTCATCACTCCTACCTTGATGAGGCCATGTTTTATCAAGGGGATTTCCACCTACACCTTCTATCTTTCCGTAAGGTGCACCATTCTGGTTTGCATACTTGGGAGGAGGCATTGGAGGACAGTTTTATTGCAGCATATCTTGAGCAGTTGTGGATATTGTTGATGAGGAGGCCACAAGAGAAGAAGGGGGATAAATTTTTGTTCTCTCTATGCAGTTGCTTGAGGACAAGAAACATGTGGGAGGGGAGGACTATAATGTTCCCAATTTTAGCCTCAAGCTAAAATGGACCATTATAGTGGCATATTTTTATTTTGTTTAATAAAATGGGTAAGGAGACCCCTTAACCCCTTGGTGATAGAGAAATAACACTCCTTATGAGGAAGGAGGATAAATAAGCAGCTGAAATAAACACCTAATGGTGTGAACATGATGAGGATCACCTTGAGTTGGCCATCTTTGACCAAGTCAATAGTGCTGCCTTAGAGGGGTGGCTTGCTTGAGAAGACAACGCAGTTTTTGGAGGGAAAGCATTTAAAAGTGAATGGAAACCCTAATTGTGGGACTTATGGTGAGAAAGAGTTAATTTTCTTTATAAGAGAGAAGATAACAGCTCATTTGTTCATGCTTTGATTCAGAAATTTTGTAGTGAGGCCAAGGACTTGCACATCTGAGCTGTTTAGCAGGATTGCAGTGCTCTTGAGCACTGGGGGTGTTCTTGGGAGGGGATCCCCCACCTCTTCCTCATGGGAGGAGAGGATTTGAGCTGCATTTCCTCATTCCATCATTTGGCCAAGCTCACTCCTTCAGTTTTAGCGTTATTTCTGTAGCAGAATAGTGATGTGTTGCAGGGGAAGCAATAGAGGAACTCTTAGAGCCTTTCTTGGCTTGATTTTCAGTGGAGGACTGATATTTCCTTTGGAGGATAAGCAAAGAAGACTCTTGGGCTACATTTAAGATCTGTGGCATCAGGCCACTCATTCACCAACTCCCACTACACAGTCACTTGGAGAAACTGCGTTATTCCATGAGGGCAGTGTTGTGAGGGGTTCTTGAGCTCATTGAGTGGAGTGTTTTTGAGTAAATGGGATCAGCCCCTTTTCCTTGAGGACATTATTAGAGGAGGGAATAATCATTTCATATCAGCCATAGCCTCATGTACATTGGTTTCAGTTGCAATGAAATTTTGTTTGTCACTTTGTATTTTATTCGGCATTTCTAGCAATCTCTCATAGATTGGCTAGAAATCCCATATTCAGCCCATTTTCCCATCTGTGGGAATTTCTTTGTATTCCTTCAGCTACATTATCATTCTGTATTTATTTAGCAGCTGCATCTCTCATAGAGACTGAAAAATCACTTCTCTCCAGCATTTTGTGCAGCAACAACATCTCATGTATTACACTACTTATTCATTGGAGGTTCGTTCTAAGAGCTTGAGGACCTTGTTCCTCATGATATTTCTGTACATTATTGCTGATATATTAATATAATGTTGGCTGTAGTATTTACCCTCTCATGATACATTCAGATTTGCATAGTTTCAGATTGATGTTTTTCATATTGTTGTAGCTCACTCTTTGAGCTGATTTGTGATGTACCTAGGGTGGGGAGATCTGTTTAACTCACCTAGATCTATTTGTTTCAGCTCTCTTTCTGCATTTAGACTCCATATTATATGTATAAGAGGATCCCAGCACTATACAACATTTTATTTGCAAGTATTCCCTTATACAGCGTTCCCATGGGAGGCATTGCAGAAATTCCTTGAAGGGAATTATTAGCTTTTAACAAGTTCTATTGGTAGAGTTTGCTAGTGGGCCAGGTAGCCTCTGGATCTCATCCTTCCTTGTGAAGGTGACATATCCAGTAAATACCCCTAACATTCCATCTCTGAAATAGTTCAGTGTTGATTGTTAATACTCCTGGAGTTGGAATATTGGAATATCTTAAGATATTCCCGATGGAGGAGAAAATTCCAGATTTGGAATATTACAATATAGTAAGGGATTTTTCTGTCTTTCTATTTGAGGGCCCGCTTGGCCATACCGAGTTGTTGATGTACCTCCAAGTCTCACCGATGAGTCTCCCGGATTACGGCGGCGTGGAGACCTTGTAATGCCTTAGTGGGAAACTTAGCCAAGTCCAAGTGGACCCCTGTATCAACTTGGAGTTGGGTTCTTATAAGGATAGTGCTAGGTAAGGAGCAAAGGTATCTTCCTCTCGGTATGAGCATGGTACTGTTGATTTCCAAGGGAGCCTGTTTCTGAGTTACGCAGGTCTGCAACGTATCTTCCTTCCCCTGGAGGGCACAGAGCTCGTTCTAGAAGGTGTTAATTGCAACCTTATGTTGTTTCTCTATGGCTGCCCATCTTTCCACTGTGGCCAGTGTAATTTCATCTGTGATCTGTTCAAGGTCACCATAATTTAGTGTGACTATCACATCATATTCCTGGCGCTGGGCGCACTGCTTTTTTCGCGGCCCGATACCAGGCTCACCTGGCTGCTTTGTATTCTGGAGAGAGGTGGTAGTTGGGTTATTTGTCCCTGGCACACTTAGTGCTAGTTGCGAATCGGCCCCAGAATCCTTATTAGTGACCTATAGCAGCTGTGCGTTCCTTTCCGCAGTTAAGCTCGCGCCTATTGGGTCCCTATATTACTAGTATAATCCCTTATTGTTGTTAGTGTAACCCCCTTATTGTTATTTTTGTACCCCTGTAACGCCCATATTGTTATTATTGTGCCATTACATTATTATTGTTAGTTCAGCTAAGATTACATTGTGGCCCCATGGACTCCTATATATAGAAAGGAGGTTTTGTCAATTGTATCATCCAAGAATTTTTCATTCATGTAATGTATTGGAGGTTGCCCCCTCGAAATGGCTTATTTCTAAGGTGTTGATATCTCTTTTCTTCTATTTTTGGAGTTGGTTTACTAACATTTGGTATCAGAGCTTTGGATTCTAGGGTTCAAGTAGTGGAGGATCACATCGAGCATCAACAAGAAGTTCTCCAACTCTTAAAGAATAACCTAAATTTGGCACAAAATCGAATGAACAACAGGTAAATCAACATCGCAGTGAGAGAAGTTTTGATGTGGGAGACTGGGTATTTTTACGGATACAACCATACAAAAAAATGTCCCTCAAGCAAGCTAAGAAGGATAATAAATTATCGCCAAAGTACTATGGTCCTTACAAGGTGTTGCAAAAGATTGGTACTATGGAATACAAATTGGAGCTTCCTGCTTCTTCGCAAGTGCATCCAGTTTTCTATGTTTCATGCTTAAAAAAGGTTATAGGGGAGAAAATTCCAATTCAAACAATATTGCCAGAACTTAATGAAGAAGGAAAAAACATATTGGAACCTGCAGCACTCACGGAAACAAGAACTTGACAGCTACGAAATTGATCAATTTCAGAGTATCTCATCAAATGGAAGAACTTAACCACTGAAGATTCTACATGGGAGGATGAGAATTTTATACAAAAGCACCCAGAGCTACTCAAACGCTGAGGGCAACACTTTTTTGAAGGAGAGGAGCATGTTAAGTCCCTATATTACTAGTATAGTCCCTTATTTTTGTTAGTGTAACCCCCTTATTGTTATTGTTATACCCCTGAAACCCCCATATTGTTATTATTGTGCCCTTACATTATTATTGCTAGGTTGGCTAGGATTACATTGTGGCCCCATGGACTCCTATATATAGAAAGGAGGTTTTTTCAAGTATCATCCAAGAATTTTTCATTCATGTAATGTATTGGAGGTTGGCCCCTCGAAGTGGCTTATTTCTAAGGCGTTGATATCTCTTTTCTTCTATTTTTGGAGTTGGTTTCCAAACAACACCCCTCCCGCTTGGTTTTGGGGTTTTCTTGGGGTCGACAGTGGAGGGTACTACTGTGGCACAGGTCCCTTTGGTGCTCTTTTCACCAAGACTGATGCCACTCCTCCACTCAGGGAGCCAGAGTGCAATTATCCCATCGATTTCTTCGTCCCCTGACCCAATAATGACTGCCTCTTGTTTGGGCTTTGTAGGTATTGAAGCTTCCACGGGCCTAGGAGCTGTTATAATAGTGGGAACAGGGACTCTTGGTTCCGGGGGCCTATCGGCAGTGGGAGTGGGTCGCTTTTCCATGAGTAGGATGCAACAGGCCCAAAAAATCCCGCAGCATAAAAAAACTACATACACATTATGGGCATAATATAGAACTGTTGTATAAGCTATTTGTCTTGCTTTATACTGCCTATGGTCATCCAACGATAGGGTAAGTTTCATTCGGAGATTAAAATCAAGTAAATGGTAAATTATCTCAAGAAATCACTTCATTAATTTCCAACCACCCGCTCTGCTTAACAGTAACTTCTCCTCTTTACCTGATTTTACTGTTCCCCATGTCGCTTTCCTCTCCCTATGTGCACTCTATGTACCTTCTGAGCTTGAACTAAAAATCTGTGCCTCTTGCTCATCCCCCCCCCCCAACACAGGCTTGTTCCTAAGGTACTCTACAAACAAAGACATGTTTTCCCCACAGGTGTCCTCCCAACCGCACCAGATCCCTTGTGGGAACAAGTCTTTTAAAGGCGTTATAAGTAGCGCGTATTCCCAAACAAAATTTCTGTCATACCCCGCATGGCCGAGGAGTGACCACATATATTTCCTTTTTGTAAGAGTTGTCGCAGATATGATAACTCTGCCTTCTATGTTCCTATTGAATGTAAGATACGTCGTATTGCATCTCTCTCACAGTCTGAGCGGCTCGGTAGTCGTGCGCACCCCTTCCAATTCCAAGTTAAATGCAGTTCACGGATCATCCTTACTATCTGTTGGGCCTGGGCTATGGTCATTGATCATGCTTAGTATCTGTGTTTCCCATTTGGGTAGTTCTAGTGCGAGGAACAGGTGCGATTCACCCCACTCCCTAGTGTCAATGTCTCATAGGGCTGCGTCAAGCGCCATGGTCCGGCCTACTAACCCAAATGTTCCCAGGAACTCTTCTTTTAACGTCCCCCAGTGGAAAGTGCACCGATGGAGCTCTGCATCTAAGTACCATGCAGATGGAATCGACCCTAGGTCATGAATCAGTAGGTGAACCCATTCCTTAGTCGTCTTGTCACACCACTATTTTTCCCATACCGACAAATATTCGTGTGGATCTTTCGATACAAGGAATGTATTGACTCGTAGGTCGGTCGAGGCTTCAAATCGCAAGATCATCATATCCCGACATGCCTCCCAATCCTGGAATGCCTCCTCATGTGTCTCCCACCAGTGCGTAGGTATTCCATGCAGGGCTTGCTTAAGGGCCCATAGCCATCGTCCCTTGGGAACCTCTGCCTCGAATACTCGCAAAAATTCCTTAATGCTACCAGAACCATAAAATTAGGGTAGGTCTCTTACCTCCGAGGAAATGCAGCGGAAGTCCTTGGTGACTCGAAGACATTGCAGTGCTGAGACATCATGCAACCGGTTTTCCTAATTCTCCATCTCCCTGTCAGAATCAGATAAGCATTCACTGTCCTTTTCCCAGCACAGTGCTCCTTCCACGTGGGGTTGATCCAATCTTCCTCCTGTGCAGTCAACTTGTAAATGTGATCCACCTCCTCTTCATCACGCACCGGCTCTGTATATCGTTCACCTTCTGCAGGATCTAATGGTACTATCACCCTTGTGCCGTTATTCTCAAACACCATGCTTCTATTTTTGAGGTTAATGATACTACCCATATCTATGGCCCAGTCCAATCCCAAGAGAGCAGGGTAGGGGTCCGTATCTTCTACAATTTCTATTACTTCAAAATCAGCTCGGGCCTTTACTCCTGCGATATCCACCGTAATTTTAGACAACCTTCCTAGCGGGATGATTTTCTGTTGATTTTCCATGCGCAGCTGAATAGTGGACCATTCCAACTTAGTCTCTTCCATTCATTGCCAAATCTGCTTAGGTAACACGTTCGCATCCGACCCTAGGTCCAAAATAACCTGGCTCATTTGTAGTCACCGATCTGCGCAGACAACTGCATTTCTCTTCCGGTGTGTTTCTTATACCTGTATAGCTTGTGCACATCCTTGAATTCTGGGGTTAGATTGGGTCATGCTACACAGCTATCTATTAATGCTTGAAGGTTCTCCATAGCCTTTGGGTTGCACAACAGTTTCATACATGCCTGAAAAAAGGGCTCAATCTCCTCATCTACCTTGAGGTTTGCAAGTGGCCAAGCAGTAGCTGCCCCTGTCTCAGCAAAGTCCTTGATAGCGGTGATAAATGTTTCTTTCCCCATTTTTAGGTCCAGGCCTTCTTGTTTGATAGCGTCTTGATGGATCAGAGGTTCCATTGCAGCCTCCTCCTTAGGCCCCCTAGTGGCCATCCCGCTACGTGTCACCACATTCACACTCGGATCTTTGTTTCATAGCTTAGCCTTAACTCTATGCACATTATGCATAGGTGTCGACTGCTTTTCCTCCATTTTCGCTATCAAGATCAGGCAATCTTCAATCACATGGTCCAGCTGTCTGCAATATTGGCAGGATTACCTAGTGGGGTTTGGGTAGTCCCTTGCAAAGTGTCCTGCTTCTCCACAGTTATAGTAGATTAGTTGACCTCGTCCCCATCCTACACTTCCACCACATCCTCCTCCCCTGCCCCTTGATGGGGAGCCGCTTATACCTATGGGGGTCCTTGGTGACACATGGTCTGATTTTACTCTGTATATGTTTCCTTGATCAATCATCAAATCATATGTCTGGTAGTTATGTTCGTCATTTCCCACCAATCTGCATAACCTACACCATTGTTGCTATACCTCTGGAACGTATGCAACAAGGTGGGGACAGTGGTTAGTATTGTGTAGCCCTGCGATGCGGAAATCATCGCACCAGAGCGCTGGCCCACTGGGTCCCGCAGCTTTCCTAGGGCGCAATGGGCTAGGTCCCCCGGCCTGCACATAATCTGCTAATAGAGGAAAGTTATCCTTGGTATGGCCATTCACCCGGCATCGTATGCACCATCTTTCGGGGCTAACCTCTGCCCCTCGTTCCTTTCGCAGGTTTTGGATCTCTACATGCATCGCTTCCAGCTATCCCTGGATCTGTTGGACGCCCAGCGGAGTCTCGTCTTGAGGTGCAGCTTCTAACTTCATGGAACCTTCCAAGGCCTTCTCCTGCGATTCTAAAGTTTCATTCCCCATAGGTACACGCAGGTGAGGCAGCAACATAGCAATAAACCATTTCATGTGTTGTCTGTCATCATATTGGAATCCCCCTTCTCTGATCACCTTCTTTAGTCATTGATCGACCTCCCACATAGATTCAGAAGGTCCTTGCTTGAAGTCCTTTAGGTCAACCACTATTTGGGAGTAGGACTTAGGTTTCTTGAACTGTTGTTTTAGGGCATTCTTAATCTCTTCAATGGTTGCATTTGTGTTTTGGACGATGTATCCCATGTACCAGTCCAAAGCTCTTACTTCGAAGGCAAGGGACAATTGTGCCCTTGTCACCACATCACTAGCCACGTTCTACGCAATCCATACCGATCTTGCGACAAACCAGAACTGATCCATGTCTTCATCCCCCACACCCTTGAAGGTCGGAAATTTCATGTGCGCAGCCATGTCGTCTTCCAGTGGCGGAGGGGTCAGTGAATTCTTACCTCTAGGCTGATTTGAAAGCGGTGTGGTTGGAGGGCTTTGCGAAGCTTCTTCCCTTACTGGACTGTAGACCAATTGATCTCCTTCTAGGTTGGCCCTATAATACTTGCCACTTTGCGTTGTGCTCTTGTCCAGATCAGAGGTCATTCACTCGCTATGGCTACACATAATACTCTTTTCGTATACTAATATCTTGATCAACAATGGCAACGTCTTCAGAAACTTACCTTGGAACCCCATGAAGAATATTCACTCTGCTTCAAAGTAGGAGTCAAACTTATCAATGGAAAATTCTGTCACAAATCCCCCTAACACGTTGTCTACCCAATGGTCCATTGTGCAAGTGATGGTGTTATCAGTATTTTCTAGCTACTGGATTAGTTTGGGGGTCCACTCTATGATCCGCTCATCCTTCCAACACTTCTAGAACTCTACCAGTATTGTGAGCCACTCTTGGAGCTCAATCCAAATCGTTACAAAGAAGATCTCATAGATGTCTTTGAAAATGTACTTATTCTTCCACTCTTCGGTGGTCAACCTCTTACTGCGGTTTTATTTCATGGCATATTCCTAAACTTGTTGTTCAAACCATTCATCAATTTCCTTTCTCTCCGGCTTCCAGTATGGCCTTGGCATTACCCGATCCCTCTCTCAAAATTCTCTAGGTCCCGCCAACGGAACCATTTTTTAGCTTGAGGGGTCCTGACCCAGGTTCGGATATTCAAGGTTTGCCAACAAACCCTTATACTATTGGCCCTTTCGGCAGTGACCTGCTTACGCAGGCCAAAGTCTCACCCGAAGTAGTATGGGTGGGTGCTGGAACTAGGTTTCTGCACCCTGGGAGAGGGTAGGTAAGTCAAGAAGAGCTGCGTTCACCCTGATCGTGACCCGATACGGTATCATAGAGCCTAGATTCCCTTTGCATCCACGTGCGCAACAACAATATTACTCACAGAAATCAACAGACCGAGGATTCATATAACAATACACAACTATTTCAGATATTCTTGTATGAAGCGAGTAGAACAAACCTAGATCGCAGCATAAATAAGTACACAAGTATGTCCGCAACTTAAACCAATAACACAACAACATATACTAAGTAATAAAGACGTCACAAATTCATGTCACAGTAATTCCAATGGATTCATATAGGCAACAATACTTCCGCATTCACTAATCTTTCAGATCTACTTACAAAACCCCAAAAACCCAACCTGCGCACATAGCAGCAGGGTCTGCACACAGCAGGATAGATGCCTTCTGCGCACACAGCAGCAGGAGTCCTTACCCAAAAACCCTGACCAGATCTATCGATTTTCACTTAGCAACAATCTCTTATCATTCTTTTCTTTTCCTACAACTCAGAAAGGTTCAACTACTTATACTATTTTAGCCTATGCATCCAATGTTCTGCAAACCGTGGTTTGTGGACACTTGGTCTACCCTTGACCCATTTACAATGCTTTAGGGGCTTTGACCCACCCCAAAACCCCTGCGCTATACTAAATATAATCATAAATATACAAAATGGACCAGTTTCACAGCTTTGTAGGAGACCTTGTTCCAACACATCCTCAGACGGATGGAAAAACTGAAGTAGTGAACAGGAACCTGGGAAATATATTAAGGAGTTTGGTTTACAAAAATCCATATCAATGGGATTTAACACTTGCTCAAGATGAATTTTCCTATAATGATACTCCTAATCAAAGTACTGGAATGAGTCCATTACAGATTGTTTTTGGGATGCATCCAAGAGGGGTCTATGAACTTAGAGATTTGAGAAAACAAGAGACAAGGAGTGCTAAAGCTGAACAATTTGCATAATGGATACATAAATTGTAGGAAGATGTCAAGCAAAGCTTACAGAAGAACACCCAAAAGTATAAAAAAAGAGTTGATATGAAGAGGACTGAAAGGGAGTTTCAAGTAGATGATTTAGTCATGGTTTATCTAAGGAAGGAAATGTTTCCAGTCGGGACTTATAAAAAATTAAAAAAGAAAAAGATAGGACCATGTAGAATTTTGAGGAAATTTTCTTCAAATGCATATGAGATTGAAGTACTAGCAGGAATTGGAATATCACCCATATTTAATGTTGCATAATTGTACATATACAAAGGAACAAAGGAAGAGCTACAAGAAGACTCAACAGAAGAGGAAGACCAAACTTTGAATTGGAAGGAACAGATGCCAAAGACAGAAAAGAAATAAGTGGAAGCCATTTTGCAGAAAAGAGCAACAAAGAAGACTAGAGGAAAAACCTACTATCAATATCTAGTTAAATGGAAAGGACACCCTATGGAAGATTCCAGTTGGATGACAACAACAGATTTACAGAAGTTTAGTACAAATCCTGAAGAATTGTCCTCGGGAGTCTGATGCATGAGCATCCAGACTTAGCCAACAATGTGATTGTATGTTCAGATGTTGTGGCTAACATGAGATGGATAAACATTAGTCATTAATATTTTACTTAGTTTTAAATGAGAGAAGTTAGTCTGTTGAGTTTTCTAAATTAATTAGGAATAAAATAGCAATTGGTTTCTCCTTGCGAGGATATTGAGACAAGTAGAATAAGAGCTTAGAAATAGGGTAGCATTTGTTTATTAAGAGTGGTTCAACAGAAATCTATTTAGAGGAGAGAAGGATTGCTTCAAATAGATATATATATATATATATATATGTATGAGATAGGTGAGAAAGAGTGAGATAATTGTGAAATAGGTGTGCGAGAGGAGAGAGCAGAGAGAGCAGAAATAATTGTAATAACCAGCCGAATAAGGGCTTGGCTCTCTATTTTCATTCTTATTAAAAATCCAAGTGTTTTTTGATTAATCGAGCTCTTTTTTTGAAAATATTGGTTTAAAACCTTGTTGAATCGCGTATATATTAGTTGTACAATAGAAAGAATAATTGAATTTGCAGGCGCAACAGGGACCGTAATCTGACACCGATCAATGGGAGAGATATCATCGCAGTTGGAGGAATTCAAACATCACACAAAATAATGTTTATAGTTAAGAGTTTCACAAGTTAAATTGTTTAACCTACGACGCGAAGTCAGTTGGTGGAGATATAAATTGGACCGTCGGATCTAGCGAAGGGTCAATGATGGAGATCACAGCACATGGGAAGCGACTTCGCAGTTCGCAAGATTTAGAAGTTAAGAGTTAAGACATCGCAAGGTAAAGTAAATAGGTTGTGATGCGAAGTGGAGAGGACACCCGTCGACACAGTACAACTTCGTAAATCACAAGAAATAAGTTTAAGCGTTAAATTTAAATTGTAAATACAGTGAAGTGCGATCGACGATGATTGGTTGGGAGTCTTGTGGGACCACCGGTAAGAAAGTTCGTGTATATACATTGTTTTGGGTTTATGTGTGTCGGTTTAAGTTAGCGTTGTTGGTCGCTTCGTGTATGTATGTTTGTAAATATTTAAAGAGTGAAATCCGCTATGAATATTGAATTCTATGGACCCATAAACAATATAGTTTCATGCGTATTCTGAGAATTGTGCAGCTAGTCTGCATCACTTCCTTGCTTATTTGTTCCTACCGACTGACACTGTTAGTATTTTCCCCTTTTCCACTTAGCTATTCCCTTGCGCTCCTCTACCTTCTATCTCTTTTTCATCACTAGGATTTCTACTGCTTGTTTCTTGTCTACCATCTCTGCCATCTGTGATGTCATCTATTTGTGCTCTGCCACCTGCCTTCTATTTTTCCGCAACCACAATATCTCCCTGTCTATCTCGATTGCTCTCCGCCACCTGTATTCAGGTTTTCTTCAACTTCAAAACTCTCTTGTCCAAAAAAAAGGCCCCAACAAGAAGAGACCTCTAGTAGGGGGGGATTTCAAGCCATACGAGCAGAGGGAGAACATGCATCCATACTTCCAGGTGAGAGGTGGGGCAATGTGAAGCAATAGTCCTAAGAGTGCATAAATTTGGTAGGGTCCATTGCTTTTTTCTGTCTCACGGATCGTTACCTTGCTACAGGGGCCCGCAATACACATTAGCAAGATGGATCAGTGGTGGTTGATGTATTCAGATGTCAGAGTGACAGATGCATATATTAGCAGTAGTCAGATACTAGGGAGCACAGAGAAGAGTTGGAATCAGTGTGGATGGCACAGTGCAGAGTCAGAAACAATGCATATTTTTCAATTAATAGTGAATTATCTAGTAGCAATCAAAGACTTTGGTGACAAATGCATCATACTGGTTTAGGTTGGATGCTTTTCAGTTTCAGAATTTGTAGTAGAAACAACACTAGATATAAGTGTTGCATGCAGAACATTCCAAAGGTACCGAATCATGATAGAGTTGAATTCCTTTCTTGATAAGAGGGAGTGTTAAAAAATGGCAACAAGAAATATTGAAAATGACATCAAAAGGGATTCTAATTTAATTTTCCCTTAATTAAATTAGAAGGAAATTGTAATTCCACATCACATGACAGTTTAAATGAGTTAACTGAGTTAGGAATACTTATTTAACTCAGTCAATTAGAGTTGGGGTTCCAACTAGAGGCATGTAGAGTTCACTCTAAGTTTTAGGGGGACAAATTACAGTTTATTTTTGAAATATAATTGTTTAATTTAATTATTTGAGTCAAAATTAGTTTAACTAGTTCTAACAAATGGATGAGCTAGTGAGAGGTCTAGTGAATTAAATTCGATTTAATCCACATGCAGTGATCAATTAGATAACTGATAATTCATTATAAATAACTGTTGCATGTCAGTTTTGAGGAAGACCCATTTTAGATTGGAGTTAAATGGAACTATACTATCATTTGTATAATTATAAAATTGTACAGGTCATGCATGAGGTCAGCATGATGCCTTGAATGTGTTGCGCAATCAACTATTGGTAATTTCCTAATTAATAGGGGCTCAATTTCCCTAGGGATTGAGCAAGAAATGCCGAGCATCCAAATGAATGAAATTGGTTAAGTATTAGACCAAACTTGCTTGGATAAGAGTGAGACAATCATAGATAATGTAGAGAACTCTCAAACCTGAGAGAAGCACTGTATTGTTTCATATTCTCGACTTTATGAAATATACAGACAACAAGGTTTTTAGCTGAGCCTTTCCCCAAATAAATATTTTTTTTGTGCGATTGAAATTATTTCTCTTTCTTTTTCATGTGATTGTGCGATCATAATTGTTTTCCACAATTTGTAGAATAGATTCAAGTATTTTGTTTTTGCATATTATAAGATCAGTTGAATCTATGTCGATTTTCTACAATAATTTCTTTCCAATTACTCTACCAAATCAACCAGAGATGCATCGACCATGTATTCAATATAATAAACTAATACACCTCGATTAAGTTTTGGTCTTTTTGTTTCTCTCGTACATGGTAAAAGAAAAAATAAATGGAAGTATACCAAGCTACTTTGCAAAATCCCAAGTGTGAAGCCTAAGAGACCTTAGATTATCTTGAGTGACTTTGTAAAAATACTAAGGACTCTTTGGAGGGTGTAAATATTTATAATAATGTTCCTTAAATGGCTCAAGATCAACTTGAGGAGAGGTAGGATGATTTCTATCATGACCTGAAATTTATGAATGATATAAGTGAGGAAACCTACCAGCCATGCAATGGTGACCCTCCTTCTAGCACCAAAAAATGTTGAGGGAGTGAAATGCACTGCTAATGATTGTAAGGGGATGTCCCTAGTATTAATTCCCAATTATACCTCACACCATTTGAGATGGGATTCCCATTTGGTATATGGTCTTGACTGCCACCATGTTTGTTTTAGAATTAGATTTTGGACGATTTGAGCAAGAAAAAGGGAAATGCTAATGATATCCCAATGAGATGTAACTTAGAAAAAATTATGGAATTCCTTAAGCAATAGATACAAACAATATTACAAAAAATTAGATGAACATGAATATTGAAGAAATATTTTTAGCAAAATTTAATTAAGATGCATGAATAAGGAAGAATTCTAGTTACCAATTGCAAAGTAGTTCACAATTAATAACCAATATGAAGTATATATAAATCAATAAACAATTCTAAGTAAGATGTAAGTTTCCAATTAATGAAATAATTCATCAATCATCAACATATAAAAAACAATCACATACCACTTAGAAGCTACATGAATAGTATTACAACTTTCAATAACACGTGAATGAAATGCTTGTTGCGACCCAAAAGTATCCAAGAGATCTGATTTTCACTTTTCACTTGATCTTCGAAAGGAATATACAAGATTTCCCTTTACAAATTTCTCTAAGGAGTCCAAAACTAAAATTCCCTTATAACTAGCCATGATGGTATATTTATACAAAGTTAGGTGACCTTTCACCTTCCACGAATTTTCGAATACCCTAATGTATTTTCAACTTCTTTCACATATAATTTATATTTTGATTTTGATTTTAATTTTAATTTATTTACATAATTACATGGAAATTAAAACTAATAAAATAAACATGTTTCATGGAACTAATTCCAAAATAGCCAAAGGTAAAATTTGAACTTGAAATTCTTGAGTTAGGTAAGTGTGCCATGCTTTGTAATTGGAAACTATGGATAGTACTTGGTTCAATATAAGCTCTCATAGGTGATCTCATAATTGAAAGAACCAAACACTATTGTCTTCATGTCTGCTTCTACTCGATGGAATAGTTTGGTGAGCATTATATGCAACTTTGTTAGTTCAACCATGTGTTCCACAATATATTTTTTAGTGGGATTTGTATCATTCTAAGTGATGGCCAATTTACATACATCTTTGAATTCCTGAATTTCTTGCTAAATGTCTTGTTTTGGCCTCACTTTATCATGTGCTCCAATGGAGGCTATTTTATAATGATACATGATAAGAACTGTTATCATGCTATGGAATTGTCAATAATCAATCATTATCCTGATGACATATTTTTGCAACTTCTCATGGCCTTTGATGATTAATATAATTTTTTCCTTAGCCATTTCCTTGGCCATTTCATCCTTTCTTAGTAAATCAACTGGGTAATTAGGATATTTTGTGTCCCACTTGTACATTATCATGTCCACAATGGTTGAAATATCCATTAACAACGTTAATTTTTCCTTGTGTTCATTTTTAATGGCCATGAGTGATGATGTTACCTTATGAAGCTTGATCAACACTACAGAGACCAACCCTATAATTTACTAGATGAGCGCTAGGCTTTAAAATGTTTTTATTTTTTTGCATAGTAACTAGGAAATGAAAACCATAATCATACAAGTTTGAAACTTAGTAAAATTAAATCTCTTATATCAAAGTCCATAATTTAACTTCATAACACATACACATATATACTTGTTGATTATAGGCACAATGAAATCATCATAATTAAAAACAATATAACTAACACATGTACCGTTCACCCTTAGACGAGAACCAAACTTGACTTGCCGCCACTTGAGCTCATTTGTTATCGTCTACCTCCAAGCCTGAATTTTGTCGTGCTTAATCCGAATGTAATGACCCACTGATTGACCTCCCAGCCTACTCCTTGGGTACTCTCCTTCCCCGCGGACCCCCGAGCTGCAATGGGGTTGTACAATGAAGGAAATGTGCTAGCTGATAGAGGTGAGCACTCCTTGGCTCAAGAGTCCCCTCTCTAAAGTCCTCTACCTCACCAAACTCAATTATAGCTCGTAACCACTCATAAAAACATAGTCTCCTCTATCCAACAATAGGGTAAACCCCCAAAAGTCCCCTCTCCCATGGTTTCCCCCTTATTTTATAAGAGGCTTCATATTTTACACTTGGATTTTCATGCATAATTAATTATTTTTATTAATCCAAAAGTTTGATTATTCACTCACCCATGTGTCACCCTCTCACCCAAACTCTCTAAAATCATTTACTTAAATATTAATTTAAAATAGTATTTTCCTCACCCCAACAAGGCTTCCTATTTCTTCTCTTAGTTGTCTCTTTATCCCCCCTTTTCCTACTCCTTAATTTGTGTTTATTACTAAAGTTAACTGATGAGTCTCAGATTTGGTCCCCTAACTACCTCCTAATTTAACTCAATTTGTCTCTTAGATGGATATTCTTATGTTGGCTCTTGCCACATGGAGGTTCTCTAAATTTTTCCAATTTTAACTTATTAATATTATTTTAATTCACCACCCTCTTCTCTTAATGAAGTTTTAACCATTTTATGATTAATTTTTATACTTAACTCTATGTTCCTCTTTCCCTCCTTTGCCAAATTAAGTTACTTATGTACATTATCCACTTAATATTTTTCAACATGGAAAGGGGTAGAGTTCTCAGGGTAAAATATTTTATTTCTTCCTATTCTTCCCTTACCCTAAGTTTTATTCTTGAATTAATTTCCTTGGTTCTAACATCATTTACCACTTGACATAAATTTTAGGATTTTCATATCTTGATTATATTTATTAGTTTATTTTTACTGATGTCGAGGGTGTCAAGTTGGTCATTCCCTTCAAGAAATTCCCTTCGAAGTTCCAAGGGTGCCATGCCTAACAATTTATTTGTGATGCCAAGGGTGCCAAGGGTGCCACGCCACTTACCCTTCAAGCATCTAGTGGCTACGAGGGGAAAGTATATGCGTAATGATAGAAACTGCTATCATCTCGTATGTCGCATGCTATAGTGAGACTAATGGTGTTGGGGATCAAGGAATCCGCCTTGATGCGCGCCCCCCAAAAATCCTCGTGAGCAACCCAAATTTGGGACCTGCCCCCACGGCATCGTGATCTTCAAGGCGAAGGTGTTTCGACCTTTCCAGCCTAAGTCACGGCGGGAGTGCTAGCGAGTGAGATCAGGGACACTGTCCCACCCCTCCCATGTTGTTCCATCCAATTGTACAACCCCATCACCCCTATGTGAGTCATTTGACCAAGCAACTAACATGTTTCTGCAACCACTGACATATCATCAGAGTGTGTGTGTGTATGTATATATATATATATATATATATATATATATATATCTATCAAGTTTCAAACTGAACTTAGAATTTCAAAGACAAAATATAAATTTATATCAAGCCAGATGTTTTTCAGCTCATCATATGTGAGTGCCTCTTGTGGTTTCCTGTCATACTCAATAATCATCAATAACAAAGTTTCTCATTGTTAGTCATTATCATAATGGCAACATCAACATGACCGTCATTCACATCGTTGTTCATTTTGAATCAGCACTAATGTAAGTAGCTACCATAGGGGACACATCCATCATGGTTATCATAATCATAACATCAATGGGAAATTAACATATCCATCAAGGCCATCATCATTGTAACATCAATAGAAAACATACCTATCCATCATCATCGTAACATCAATAGAAAACATACATATCCATCAAGTCTATCATCATCATGATATCAATAGAGAACATACATATACATCAATGATGTCATCATCACAGTATCAATAAAGAACATACATAACCATCAAATCCACTAATAATAGAGTCATGTGTCTGGATCCTCAACCTGAGGTCCTCAAAGAATAAAGTATGAAGGATCAGTGTCCATCAACCAAAGTGGGGCACTACAAACACTTTGTACAACCATTTCATGATGTCTTCTAGTACTCTTATTTCCTCAAGTGTTGCTGCTCAGGAGACATCTTCATGTGAACTTGAGGTTGACAATGTTTGATTCTATTTCAAAATCGTCTCATTCTAATATTACGAATTGGTAAAATTCTTCTCTAGTTATTTGATATTATTCAATAAATGATCAAATGTTATTCTATATAGCATCGGAGAATTCAAATCCCATGGAAGATATTTCCATGGGATTTTTCATCGTATTTTCCATTATATCTTATTCAGTGGTCATCAAGATCGGTTTGATCGATTCTTGAGCTAAGTACTTCCGCCTTTCCTTTACAATTCTATTAGAGCCATGATTAAATCTAAATATTGAAATATATAGCACTTGAATTTATTCTTCAACAAGGATACCCATTTCTCCAAGTGGTATATGTCCCTCAGTAGAAAGATTAATATCCATGGGAGGTAATATGAATTGTTGTTGGAGCAACTAGTTGACTTAGTTAAGTTGACTAGCCCAGCTAAGTCCTAAAATTTATATTGTAAGTTAGTCGACAAATTAGTCAAGTCGAAAACTAACTTAGCTTAGTCAAGTTGGTTTGGACATTTAAACTGTTGTAATTGTCCCAAAAAAGTATATATATCAATGAATGTATCAATGTATTGAGTTTATTTGGATTTAAGAAATATATAATAAAAGTGTGCTTCCATTGGCTCTCCACTACTTTGTTTCTCTTCTCTATTTTCTTATGTGCATTTTTATGTAATCACTTTTTTTCCTTACTAGTAGTAACCATGCTTACTTTTCCCTAGATTACCAAATTTGTTATGTTCCTGGTAGTATAGGACTCGAGTCTCAAAAATATGCAAGCATAAATGTTAACTCTGGAAGAGATACAATAGTGGCGAGAGACAAAAGTTAATCCTTAACTGAAAAACTACACGAGAAGAAACAAAATGTCAATAATAGAAGCAAGGGCCAATTTCTTTACATAAGCGCACAAAATTTTCATCAAAGGAGCTTCAAAAAAAATTCAAATATTCCTCAACCAGATTTATCATGAGAAAACCATAAATTGATGCCCCACTATTATTGAAACTATCAAATGATGGTCGAACAAATTTGCATGAGTGGCTTGAAATGATTTTTGGAAAATTCTGCGAGGAATGAGAAATTGAAGAAAGAACTCCTATTGAGAATATTAAAGCAAGGTTCTTTGACGATATCCATGATATTTTTTTATGTAAGACTCCCACCTTATTGCAAAAGTTCCTACTCAATAAAGGTGATGGTCATATCATGGAATATTGAAAACCTCTGCAAATCTGATGAATAATGATCGCCATCAAAGGAAAATCAATTAACAACAGTTTCTTGATGCACGATGGAAGGATACGAAAGAAGCATGGGACTACTTTCTCAGAAAATAGACATGGCTACAGAATCTTTCCTCATCACCCGAGAGTAAGTCGAAACAACATGGGGGGGGTGTAACGACTTGTGAGAGATAAAGAAAGAAAAATAAAAAGAGAATAATTTATACACATTGAATATAGAAGGGAGGAATTCAACAGCTAAGAAACAATAAGGAGAAATAAGCCAACGAAAGAACTCGGATAATGTTCAAAAATATAATTAGTCAACTGACATTCAAAAAATAGTATGAGATAAAATACAAAAACGACAAGAAGAGATAAGAGAATAGTACTAGAGAAAGAAAATTCAACCTTGGGAGCATGAGAGAAAAGATGCATGGGACTCCTCTGATGCTCAACATCATGAGTTCAAAGGCATAGCACCACCCATGATCATATATTTCCTCCAAAAATGATCATATATTTATTCAAAAAAACCCACTATTTGGCACAAGAAATATGAACAAAATAATATAAGTAATAAACCACAATTTTAAATTCCGATTGTGAACCAAATAAGCAATGGTAATAAATAAAATGAGGATATACTTCTCTAGTTTAGAAATCTTACAATTGTGCCCCTCTTGTCACAATTAGTATCTATCGAGG
The DNA here is from genome assembly GCA_034641835.2 of Pinus albicaulis. Taxonomy (NCBI): domain Eukaryota; kingdom Viridiplantae; phylum Streptophyta; class Pinopsida; order Pinales; family Pinaceae; genus Pinus; species Pinus albicaulis. The sequence continues at coordinate 1,222,652,535 of CM076581.1, read as the reverse complement.
AAATTGAAAATACAAATCCAGATGAAAAAGAGTCGCGACTCATGGTGAGTCGGTTCATTGAGTATATAGAAAAAGCATGTCAAACAAATGAGTTATTCCTTGAAGATAAATTTGACAAAAAAGAAAGTAGCACACCTTCTAATAATCAACCAAGCGCTGAGATTCTCAATACTGCCCGGTTAAGTAATCTTGAAATAACTAGAAAATTCAAACCTGTGAAAAATAAAATGGGGTTAAATCATATACCCCTCTGTGAGGGAGATGGAGATCCAAAGAAGCATTGGTTTTTCTGTGAAAATTTTTGGACTGCAAAAGATATTACGGATGAAGAAAAAACAAATGGTTGAGTTTGCAACGACCCCGAGGAAACAATAACTCACCTAGTCTATGAATTTCATTGAAAATCAGTCAAAATCAAAAGATGAGCTCAAAACAATTTTTTTTTACCTTCTTCAAGGCATAAGTTGTGAAACACTTAGAAACTAAAAATATAAAATAAATCAAACAATGACCCAATGAGACAGTATGTTAATATGATAAACGATTTAAAATTTTCTTAACTCAAATCCTATATGTTATTGATGGAAACCTATTAGTACAATGGTATATCGTCGGACTGTTCCAAAATATTTGTGGACATTTGAGCATGCATGAAGTTAAGACATGTGAAGAAGCCTTGAAATTGGCCCAATGGATTGAAACAAATGATGAAGGAAAATATCCAAATGATGAAGGAAAATTGACTAACTTATCGACTTATAATAAGCTTGAAGAAAAAATTAAGCAATTACAAAAATTGTTAATGGAATTATCATTTCTGTTAGCTCCCTGTAATTGTAAGATTGGCAAGAAAAATTAGCAGAGAAAAACATCAAAACACTTTGGAGTCCAGGACCTAGCCTTCCTGGGCTCAGAGAGGGCTCTCTCTGTATTTATGATTAACTAATTTAGCTTTATGATTATATTTTCTGATTTTAGGCTAGTTATAAATATTGGGGTTGTTTGTTTGATTGTTTTTTTGTTTTTATTGGATAGATAGAATGTGGGAAGCTTAATCCATTGGGCTATGGAGTCATAAAAGGGTTGAGTTTTACATCAACTTTTCAAGGGTTTTCACAGGGCAAGCTAACTATGTCAAATGGATCTCTGTGGCAAGATGAATATGAGATGGAAGAAAACTGTGAGTTTAGTAAAGCTAAAGAGAGATTAAGAATCTTTTAACTATACTTCAACATAAATTCAGAGCAGAGAGTCTCTGAATTCTGCATTCATGTATTTAGAGAAAAACATTCAAGATAACAGTTCAGTGAAATTAAAGAGAAGTTAAGAATTATTTAACTAAACTTCAGAAAAAATCCTTAAGATAACAGTTTGGTAAAACGAAAGAGAATTTAAGAATTCCTTAGTTACATTTCTCAAAGAAAACCTCAAGGCAACAGTCTAGTAATACTAAATAGCATTTAATAATTCTTTAGTTATACTTTCAAAGGAAAATATTAAGATAACAATAACAAACAGAGTTAAGGTGCTCATGCAACATATCTTAATCTAAAATTTATGTTTTGCTATCAGAGAAATGGATGTACAGTATGGAAAAACAAAGGGAAAAAATTAACATAAAAGGGATAACATCACCATTAACATAGCTCAAGGATCCTGTGAACGTGCTTATATTATTGATGTATATCTAAAAACCAATTAAAATGCTCCCATACAATAATCTTTGCAACTCAGATTCTAACCAAATTCCAACCCTTGATCATGAAAATACATGCAGTATTTAACTACAACTGAGGTGGTTTCCCTAATCTAGGGTGACAAACTGCATTTACTACAGATTAAATGAAGTTTTGACAATTGTGACCATGCAAGGCCCAAGCCAAAAATATCTCTGACAAACCTACTGTAGTAATAAATTTCAAATTAACTCCTGAGCTAACTTTAAAATATATTTGACCAACTGCCTGCAAAATTAACTTTTATAATAACTTATGAACTGATGCTAAAATATATCTAACTGTAATATTAAATTTGGTAGCTTTCATTAAATCAAAATTAAGTTGGAGGTAGCCAACATGGTTTTGAAGAGGCAAATGCTGAGTGGTCTTGACATCTGGCTTTGTCTTCCTTGTCGATTTGTTCTCTAATTTGTCTTTTAACTTTAACTAGTCTTTATCTGTATATATTTTTACTGCCTTTTCTGTCACTGTAAATTCTTCTTTTACCTTACTGTTTTATCTGCCTTTTTCTTAACTCTGTCCTTTAACCGTGTCCTTTGTTTGTTTTCATCTTTACCCTGACTGCTCCTTTTCCTGCTTTAATCTGTTCTTTTGTTCATAATCTTCTGGGGAATAATGCTTTTAAATTGAAATCTAGAGGGTCTGGATTAATTTTTTTTTTTGGAACTAGCATCGCAAATTGTTTATCCCATCTTATGATATGCAGATCACCTACAAAAATCAAAATAATTATTAATAAAATGGAGGTTCGTAGGGAGGCGAGAAATGGTGGTTTATCTTATATCGCAGGGTAAATAGGTTTATCACATAGGCGCGGTGGGCAGGTGGTTTCAATTGGAAACAGTGGATGGTTTCATTATGTGTGAGGAGGTGGTTTATGGTTTATCTCATAGTAATAAATGGTTTGGAGGTTTACGATTGAGGGGTGCGATAAAGCGGGGGAATGACGCATGGAAGATGGGAGGGGTTGCAAAATCGCCCATTTTGCAACCCCCCAATGGTTCTAAACAATGGGAAATTGGGGGTGAAAAAAGGATTGGGGGCTGTCAGATCAAATGGTGGAGATCAGGCAGTGGTTGGGCGTTGGATCAATTACGGGTCGGTTTGATAGGTGGGGTCAGGATTGAATGAAACGGAGGGTTTAAATATAAATTGGGGCCCAGGGATATATTAAAGCGGAGGGGTAAATGAAATGAAAGTGGAGGGAAAGGTTTTAAAGCAGAGGGTTTAAATATAAATTGGGGCCCAGGGATATATTAAAGAGGAGGGGTAAATGAAATGAAAGCGGAGGGAAAGGTTTTAAAGCAGAGGCTTTAATATAAATATGAGTCAGGGTTTTAAAATAATATGGGTCGAGTGATTTAATAAATAGGGTTTATTTAAAGTGGGACCCGAGATTAATATGGTAGGAGAGGGATATAAATAAATGGGTAATTAGTATAAGGTGGGGCCGGAATATAAGTACTTTAGGAGGGGGGTTTAAAAAGATATCGAGAATGGATTTTTGTAGTGGGGCCCGATAGATTTAAATCATTTAAAAACAATATAAAAGTGGTTTTTACATGTTTTTAATGGAAAAGGGGAATTAGTAAAGGGGAAAGGATAAATGTGAATGGGGTTTTAGCTAGGGAAAAAGGTGTTTTTACGAGGGGAAAGGGATATTTTGGGGATATTAGTGATATGAAATCACCAGTTGATGCTTTCCATGCCTGGTGAAAATTGCTTCTGCCTACCCATTATTTACTCTAACATTTTTCTTCATTTATTGGGTGCATTTAAGCTTGCTGACCCTTTATTTTTCCTTCAAAATAAAACTATCTAGTCACTAACGTTATAACTTCCAAAGGCTTAGATTAAATTTATGAGCTCATTTATTCTCTACCTAACTGCTGATCTTCCAAGATTAAACAATTTGGCCAGATCTTTATTCACTAACTAGCATGATATGAAATTGAAAACATGAATGAATCAAGATTAAACTATTTGATCATCATGAATTGTGGCATTCTGGACAAGCTCCACACAATATTATTTTCAAAATTAAACTAAACTAAAGGTAGTGGCATTTAAACATACAACACTTTCAGGATCTATTCTTATCTCTTTTGTGGGGTTCATAATTTATATTCATTTTTTGATCTTTTTCCTTTGGTCCTTTGATTTTTCTTTTAGGACATACCCTCTTCTCATTTTTTAATATGGGAAAAATCTTTGCAAAAAAAACAAAGGTATGTACAATATTACAAGCTTTAAAAAGTAGCCAATTCAAAATTATGATCCCTATTATTATAGGACCCTAACAATGGCTCCATATGGGGATGTCAGCTCCTTTAGGAGGTGTCAAGAACTTTTTAGACTAGTAGCCTAATTTATTTGGGCTAATCCCCACTCCGTAATCCTGATCTGTTGTAACCTTTGTGACTGTGACCTTGAAAACTGAAATCTATGCTTACTGCAGACTAAAGTCTGAAACACACTTGGTCTTGAGCCTGGATAAACAACTTGAAATTGAAAACTTCAAAACATGCTCAAGTATTTTGAGATATCTTTTGCATACATACCTACCCAACCTATGATTCAAATAATTTTTCTTCCTTTTGAGGTGCATTTAGACTTGCAAACCTTGACATCATTTTTTCTTTTAAACCTCTCACTTACCACCTATCGCTTATTTCTCATATTGGTTCAGATTAGGCTTTTGAACCAATGTCATTTTCTACCTACCTACTGATAAGCCAAGATTAAATGGTTTGGAAAATCTTCATTTTCTAACTTATCAGCAAAAATTCAAAATTTGTACAATCAAGTTTAGACTGTATGATCGAACAAGTCCTTCTTAAAAGTAGTGGCATTTTAATTTGCAACACTTTCAGAAACTTTCATTTTTTGTATAGGGTTTACTTTTCCCTCTTTTACATACCCCCTTTTCTTCTTTTTGTTTATTTTCTTTCTTTCCTTTTTTTTTCTCAGACTAGGCTTATAGCCTTCACTTCAGGCTCCAATTTTGTCTAATATCCTATTTGAAATTTGTTTAGGCAACGTTATCTACAATGAAGAAAATTTAAACTCAGATTCTTAACTGAAATAATGTTTTAGAATCTTGCCATTGACAGGACCTCCAAACAACTTTGTTCCATCCATCTCTTGTAAGAAGAATGCATTATTACCCCTTGTAGAATGAATGATGTATGGACCTTTCCATAATTTATCAATGTTTTCATGCTTGCCTTTGTCCTCTCTTCAAGAATCCCACTTTAGTACTTTGTCTCCAATGTTGAAAACATTTGCTTTGGTCCTTTTGTCAAAGATTTTATTGATATTTTCTTGTACCACCTACATTTTGTTGTATACTCCTTCTCTGGATTGTTGCAGCTGAATGGTTTGGCTTACTCTTCTCTATATATCATTCTCTTTAGACTGTACTTCTTGAATGAGCTTCATTACTGGCACCCCCAGGGTTGTTGGGAAGACTGCATCCAGTCCATAGACTAGTTGATAGGGTGACATTTCAATTGATTTCTTATTTATTAGCCTGCCTGCCCATAGTGCATGTACTAATTTGTTGTGCCATGATTTCTTATTTTCCTCCAGTAACTTCTTAATGATGTTCACCAAACTCTTATTTGAGGATTCATCCAACCCATTACCTTGAGGGTAGTAAGTTGTAGAATGCCCCAAAATAATGTGATATTTGTGGTAGAAATACACCATTTTCTTGGATTTAAAGGCAACAACGTTATCAGCAATGATTTTCTTAGGACAACCAAATCTAGATAGAATGTTGGCTTCAAGAAATCTAATAATTATTGAGTCGGTGGCATTCCTGGAAGGAATGGCTTCTGTCCACTTGGTAAAATATTCAGTTGTAGTAAGGATTCATTTATGCTAGGTAGAGGAAGGGTGTATTTATCCAATAAAATATGGACCCCATTTTTGAAAAGGATCTTCAACAAAGATGGGTTGTAATGGCAAAGGTAGCAACTTTTTTTTTCCCTCAGAAATTTGGCATTTATGGCAAGTCACCACCATTTTTTGGATGTATAGGAAAAGGGTAGGCCAATAGACACCAGCCCTAAGGATCTTGTTAACAGTGGTTTTCCAATAGAGTTGGCCTCCACAATCCCCTTCATGAAATTCATGCATAATCCTATCTACATTTTCTTTAGGCAAACATTTAAGAAATACACCACCAGATTTTTTCCAGTATAATTTTTTTTCCAAAATGCAGAAATTTACAGCTTTTAATTTCAAAAATCTTGTGTTATAGGTCAATTTGGGCATCATTCCCAATGAGCTGGTTAACTGGGCATCATATCCAAGACCAATGATCAAGGGTCTATCATTCCCTATCATTTTAGTTGCTACATGCCCTAAGACAAGAAACAAGACAAATCAAGCAAGACTTTCATCAAGCAAAGGTTTCCATGGTTTGAAGCTTATTATATAGCATATGAGAGCTCACCAATGCAGGCTCTAAGGGGCCTAAGTGCATTGCATATGCAGGTAGCCCCATGCAAGGACTCTACAAAGCACTTCTCGACATTCACAGGTGCATTGGTCACATTGGGAGCGAAATTCTCATTGTTACGGAATCTCCACTTGGCCAGTGCCTTCTAGAAGAGTTCACATGTGTCAAGCTTCGGATCCAAGTGTCCATTTGACATCTACATGACTGGAAACATGTCTTTCCTATTATTGGAAAGTCATTGATTGCAAAACAACCTACAATTCATCTATAACTTGAGCATAGATCTAAGTGCTTGAGAAGGAAGAATTTGAGTAGAGAAATGTTGGAAAATTTTCAATTGAGAGCTAGATTTGTGAAGCTACTGCTAGAGAGATTTATACTGTGATGAGGCTTGAGAAAGTTGCTGGAAGGTCACTTCAAATCAGTCACTAGGTTGTAACCTCTCCTTCTATCATCAATAAAGAGTACTTCTTATTTTTCCCTATATGCATATGTATTGGCTTTGATTTTCCATATTGAAAGATCTTAGTTGATGTGTATGGTTTATGCTTTACTGATTTAGCTAACTAGATTGAATAGATATCTATATTATTTCATCTTCTATTGTTTCAATGTTCTTTCTTGCAGGAAGCATTCAGCCTACAAACTGCTTGAATTTGAAGCTGCAACGGAAGCAACAGAAGGAGCCATTTGGAAGCAACTGAACAAGTAAGCATCCAATCCTCTCTATGTATCTATTCCGAGTAAGGAAAAATAGTCTTATAGTCTTTCACCTGTTGTTCTAGACTAGCACCTATCTAGGGAAGCGTGATTTATCCGTAATTCACAATTCTGGCCCAACAAATTGGCGATTCCGCTGGGGAAAATTTCTCTTAGTTCTAGGTGTTTAAGCCTCTTATTTTCTTTGTTTATCCACCCAGTAGTTGTTACACATAAATATTAAACTTTTTCAGAGCTTAATTTGAAAATACAGTGGGTTAAACAGTAGTATTTTTCTTTGTATACTGCACCCAACGCACCCTTAGACTGGACACAATGTTTTGCAGAGCACTGTCTCCCCTTGGAGACTACGTTGACTCCTGAAAGTGCCCAAATTCCCTTGAATTTGACTTTGCAACTTGCTTCAGTTTTGTTTACTGTTGTATTCTAAAAAGTTTGATCCTTAATTAACCAATGAATCTATATACTTCTTCCTCCTTTGACTAAAAATTTGCTCAATGTTTGTTTAAAAAAAAGTTTTTCTTTATCATTGATAAGTTGATTTCAAAGTACTTTTTATGGTCGCATTAATAATCATTTGCTTTCAAAATAGGAAATTGTCGTAAAAACTTCATTTCCTTGATAGGAGAAATTGTTGTTGAAATCCTAGTTTGTCCTTAAAAAGAGAAATTGTTGTTTGTATCCTTTGTTTCTCGAAAGTAAAGAGCATTTGAATTATTGATCATGTGCACCTAGTTTCTTTTCTGCATTTATAACATTAAGCAAACTGAAAAGAAAAACTTGCATTTTCATGTAGAATAATGTGTGTTTTGAAAAAGGAACATTAAGAAATCTGCATTTAGTTTGTGATTCATTGATTTATTTGCTCACAAATTATTTGCTCTTTTCCCTTAGTATCTAGGTTATTCATTGAAAAAGCTGAAAGTGAAAGTTTGTTTATCATTCTTAGCTTGAATTTTAGGAATTTCATACACATCATCGCAGTGAACCTTTGAAATGAAAATTGTTAAGCAAGATCAACATAAAATTAATCTCAATTTACTTAACAACACATTCGAACCATAACGATAACATTTAGAAGGTCTAGGCTAGAGACGTGTTCCGGCGTCGTAAAACATAGCAGTTGCCGTTAACTTGTCTGCGATACATTCCGAGTGTGATACCTCACTCCACGTACATAAGTATATCATAGCTCATCCACATACTTTCAGGTATATCGGGTGGTGTTATAGTACGATAAGTATAAAGGGGTGCTCTCACTATGCGGTTTCGCATCAAACGGCACTAATACGGACTTGGGCCTCCACTTACCTTCAGGTATATTTGGGAGGAAAACTTTTAGGTGTTATCCATCCATAGTGAACTGAGTCGGCTGCCTTGAAATTTTGATACAATGAACACATCATTCGGGGAGATTACCTGTCCGTACTTCTTGGTTCGCCAGGAGGTATTTCGCAGTTCACAGTTTCTTGGTAAACCCTTTTGCCTAGAATTACCCTCTTTTTTGTTTTTTTTGTTTTTTGGATAAAATAAATTAGTAATCATGGAAGAACAAAATCCTATCCCCTGTCGTTCCCGTAGATTAGCTTTAAAACCACGTTTACCACCGAAAGTTAATTCTGGTAGGCGAAGGCGATCACGATCTACCAAATCAAGTACAATCTGTACCTTTGGTGAAAAATCATCTTTTAAACCAGAGTTAGCTCAAATTGTTTCCACACATCCCGGTTTGTCTACTATTGTCGAAACAGGGTATTCACAGCGACCCATGGTCACGATCCATTCAATTGTTGAGACCATACCTCTTGGATCCGACGTTGTTCAATCACAAATTGATTCAGATCTCGTCTCTTCTTTTCCAGAACATCTGAATCCTGAAGTCAAACAACTGGAAGTTGTTCCTACCTTGGTCATCCCACAAAGTTCTGTAGCTATTGAAACTCCTATATCACACAGTCAACTGTCTGAAATATATTTTGGGCCTGATGGTGAAGTTCTTCCTCCTGGTTTAATTGCGATTGAAGAAGTCCTACAAGATGATACACCTTTAACTCAACCCATTTTGTGGGGGAACTTTACCTGTACGAGTCTTTTCCTCAATCATTTCCATCTGTTGTTGTTGATCTTGTTACCATTCAATCTCCCATCGATTTTCGAGGGTATACATTTGGTCACACAATCATGTCTGAACCAACATCTTCAGTTGGGTATGTTGCTCCAATTACGTCATCTCCTATCCTCGCTACTCCGTCGATGTTCACAACCTCACCAGAGTCATATTTTCACGGTGGACCTTCGGTCCCTACAGGTTATAGATAATTATGTGGCACTTTATCTGGTGCATCTCCACGTTCATGGTCTTTGCCAATGTCATCATCTGGTGTTTTAACTAGTAGTCCTATCATTAGTACTGAATGACTTGATTCATTACATACATCATCAGGGCAATATCAAGTCAGTCCTTTTGGGTCAATTCCTTTAAGTACCATATCAACTGGACTCCCAGCATTTGGAGAAAATTATTTTTCATCTTATTATCCTCCTTAAGCTGGGGGGCAACCTTTGGTCACCCAATATGACAGTACTCAGTCACTTTTTGGTCAAACTAATGTTTACATTAATGCTTGTCAATGGAAGCCCACTCTGCCTATCCAACCAAAAACGGTTGTGCATTCGTATCAACCTGTTCAACCTGTTACACCCACTTCATTACCATACAGAATCAAAATATTGTACATCAACCTTATCAGGCAGGTTCTTCGACTCAATATCATCAAATGTTGGGTCCACATACTCAAAATCCTTTGGTTAATTTACAACAACCTGTATCAGGAATCATTTATTCACAAGCTGGTGTACCATTTTATGGGATGTCACAAACACAACCTGGTTATACATATCAACCGAATCCAACTTATACTAGTTTGGGTTATATTATTGGTGGACAGACCCCTTGGCAGCCACAAGCACAAATGCCTCAAACGTCATTTCAACAAGTATCATATCCAGGTTTTGGTCAACATAATTCTCAAGTGTTTGCTATGCAAAACAACCCCTATTTGGGTTACCAGCAACAAATTCCATATGCTAGTGCTCAAAGGCATGTTGCCCAAGAAATTCCATCTTACCCTGGCTATGCTCAACCTGACCTTAACCGATAATTTCCTTTTGTTGCAACCTTGGAATTACCATATTTAAACCGGTTAACCAATGATCCTATAAATTATGTTCCTTAGTGGCCGGTGATACCTCATAAATTACCCCCCGATATTCCTAAATTCAATGGAAACCCTGGAGAAGATCCGTCGACTCATGTCATGACTTATCATTTATGGTGTTCATCAAATTCTCTGAATGATGATTCTGTTCGACTACATCTTTTCCAGCGTACACTCACAGATCCGGCTGCTAAATGGTACATTGAGTTACATAGAACCTCTTTCGACAATTTCATTGCTTTAGCTATTGTCTTTTTGACCCATTTCCAGTTACCGATCAGATACAAAACTGGAACGGAACTCTTGACCAACTTCAAACAGACTAATGCTACTCACATTTCTGATCATATTCATGAGTGGCATCGCCGTCGATGAATGGTTAAGACATTTGTTCCCAATCAGCTCCTTGCTGAATGGTTCATTAAGTCTCTGTTACCATCTATAACTGAGGATGTGGCTAAAGGTGGCATCGTCAAAGAAGAACAAGTTATCGCTCGTGCCCAATATTTATACTTTATTTATACTCAGTCCAGCATGCTCTATGAAAAAATTCATAATGCGACGCGATCTAATTTCAATGTTCCTCCTCAAATAAATTAATCTCATGCCGAAGATGTCTTGATAGGCACTGCAAACACACACCACGCTACTGCATCTGATCCTACTCTTATTTCCAAAATCAATGTTGTGTCATTTGAAAAAGGCAAAAGTGACAAGCAACCAGGAGGTAAGAAAAAGGGGAAATCAAAGAAAAAGAAAAATTCTAACCCGCAGGAAAGATCATCTGATCAACCGTCTAGACCACAAAAACCTCATTATCCATGCATAATCTATAACTAGAAACACTTTGTCAGGGATTGTCCTCACCGTGCTGAAGTCTCAAAAATCATCAAGACTTCCCATGCATCAGTTGTGTTGACAGACCCATTCCCAAATCCGGACACTAATTTAGTTGCTGCGGATCCAGCTCCTTGTTCCCAAGTGTTAATTTTATCCACCAAAAAAACATCACAAGATATTTTGGTGTTGACGCGGAATAAAGACTATGGTAGTCCGGCCACTGATCAACCTACTACCTTGACAACGAATCCATATAATGAATCAGTACCACCTACTGTTATTCCTGAATTGACAATTAAGCCACCGAAGGGAGTAATTCATAAATTGACATATAATCCTCGAGCAAGAGCTGCAAAAAATTATAATATAGTTGAAGATTTGGCTCAATCCCCTTCAACTATGTCTGCTCTTGAGGTATTACAAAATTTTCCCTCCCAGAAGTAGGCTTTATTGTCGGCCATTGGTGGAATTGATCCAACAAATTCTAATCTTGTCGTCTTTAACCATACGGGCTATGTACCGCAATCACCGGCAGAATTGGCATTCTCCATACAAGTAAACGTTCTCAATCACCTTGTTCGTCGCACTATTATTGATGAGGGAGCATCTACGTGCATTGTGTCTCTAAACTGTTGGAAGTCACTTGGCTCGCCGTGATTATCACAATCATCAATGATGTTAAAGGCTTTTGATGGAAGAACATATAAACCTTGTGGTATTATCAATAATCTGCATGTTGAATTAGGGGGAAAAAAGTAAATATTGATGTCGAGGTTGTTGACGGACCCCTTGACTATAATATTTTACTTGGAAGACCATGGGTATATGAAATGACTGCCATTGTTTATACATACTTTAGAATGATTTCCTTTCCACATAAAGGTACAATCATAGTCATTAATCAATTATCCTTTTTTTCCTCTGTTAGTATGAATCCTTTGTCGAAGTGTACGAAAAAAGACCACTTTAGCTACGCATAACTAATAGCCCTAACAACAAAAGTGGCTGCCAATATCTTCAGATCTGCAGTTAGTTGATCAAGAAAAGAGCTGCAAAAAACCGGATCTATGCATGGAAAGACATTAAGCAGTAAAAAAGAAGGGTTTGCTCCATATATCCAATAGACAAGACAAGAAAAATTTTTGAAATAATTTTGTATTAAGGGCACCTGGGAGGAAAACAAGAAGATGTTTCCTATTCTCCTCAATGGGAAGGGTTCTTGGAAGTCCTCAGCACTTCAGATCTAGCATTTCTCTCTCCTGTTGGTGTAGAAAACCCATACAAAGAATAGAACTCAAAGGGAGCTCACACAGCAAATAGTGGGGAAAATGTGACCAAGTGTATAGATCCAGAGTGATCTAATACGCAACAAAAGGTGAAGAATGGTAGGAAAAACCCTCCTATTTATAACAAAATATTGGGTCATTCTAGATCTTGGTGCATGATTAAAATAATGTTAACCAGATCTAGATCCACCTTTTATGGAATATTTTATTATATTTGTTGGAGGGAAAAAGTATTTGACTTGGGTCAAATCCCTTTATTTGTTAATAATAAATAAATAAATGATTTATTTATCTTTTTAAAGAAGTGGTTGAAGGATAATCAAATAAATAATGATTTATTTAATTATTTGTGGGTGATTTGGTCATATTTAACAAGGAATATTATCTAAATAAGATTTAAATAATTATTCCTAGAAAAGAATAAGATAAATAAAGGTTTATCTAATTAATTTATTTGTTTTGGGTTAAACATGACTAGGAATAATAATTAAATTATGGTTTAATTAATTATTCCATGAGGAAAATCAAACAAAATGGGTTTGTTTAATATTTCCTTTTGGGGTTTCCTGTTTAGACCATAAACAACCTAATAAATGTGTTTTATTAAGTTATTTTACATAGTGAAAGAAATTTTACTTAGGGTAAAATTGGTCTTACATGGTGTACTTGGGTCCATCTAATGATAGTAGGTTAGATGACCAAAAAATGGTGTAACATCCTCTGCCTCACAGGTAACTGGAAGCATTCTGTTTGTTCACTTACCCCAACTAGAAATTAAGAACATTCGTGTAGTACTCTTAAAGGATTCCTCTCTTATGGGAACCTTTGCATTACCGCTGCCCGCGACGTCGATAGAAATTGGAAGCATAGAGACCTGCTATATGATCTCTTCCACTCTATCTGGCTTAAGGGAGAGTACGAGTGATTCTGGTATTTCTACATTGGATGAAGTTTTATCGCCCAACCCTATTGAGCTGGGATAGCAATCAATCTATTTGTCCTGGGTGGAAAATCCGAAATCAGCGTCGTCAAGTGTTTGGGTTGATCAATCATTAGATTTTTGTACTCCATCTAATCTATTTTCCGCAAAATTTTTGACAGATGAAAATATTTTAGAAGCTATGATGTCAAAAGGATAACCATGGGAAGATTATCATCATCGTTCCCATCTTCCTGATTATGAAGAAAATAATCTCAGTGAACTATATCACCCACCCATCAAAAATTTATTTTCAAATTCTTTACTGATTAATGTAATTGACTCTGAGCGAAATTTATCAGATATCGAAGAAAATATTTCTATCGATATTTCGACCAAACCTGGGATTGTAGAAAATATTCATGTCGGTGTATCTTGTTCTCCATCAGAACTTGATTCATATCACTCTCTTTTTCGTGAATTTCGTGACGTATTCGCTTGGTCTTACGAGGAAATGCCAGGCATTGATACTAGTATAGTTGAACACACTATTATTATGTATCCTAATGTCAAACTGGTGCGTCAACGGCTTTGTCCTGTTCATCCAAAGAAAGTCGCTACCATCAAAGCAGAATTTGAAAAAAATTTGCGTGTTGGTTTCATTTACCCTGTTCCACTAACTGAGTGGGTTTCCAATATCATTCTTGTTATGAAAAAACAAGGAACAATTAGAGTGTGCATTGATTACCGGGATGTTAATCATGCTTGTCCAAAAGACAACTATCCTACTCCCTTTATCGACCATATTATTGACAATTGTGCTGGATGTGAAATATTTTCATTCATGGATGGATTTTCCGGCTACAATCAAATCAATATCTGCCCCGATGACCAACATAAGACAACATTTATCTATCCCTGGGGCGCATTCGCATGTAGGAAACTTTCGTTTGGTTTAAAGAACGTTGGGGCAACTTTTCAGAGAGCAATGGATTATGCTTTGAACAACATCAAGACATTTTTCAACCATATCTAGATGATTTACCAGCACATTCATGAAATCGGACTGATCACCCGATGCATTTGAGAGCCATTTTCTTACGCTATGGACACTCCAAAATACACCTCAATCCACATAAATGTGTGTTTTGTGTTGGTTCTGGTCAATTGCTTGGATTCGTAGTCTCAAAAGAAGGAATTCGAATAGACCCACTGAAGGTACAGGCCATTCTTGATTTTCCTGCACCATCAAACTTACTTCAAATATAGAAACTTCAAGGAAAGGCTAACGTCCTGAGAAGGTTCATTCCAAACTACGCCGAAATGGCTAAAGGATTTACTCGAGTATTGAAAAAGGGGGTTCCCTTCCATTGGGACCAAGCTGCGCAAGCTTCTTTTGATGCTGTCAAGGACCATCTTGTCCGAGCATCATTAATGTATCCTCCTAATTATCAAAATAATTATTTCCTATATATTGTCGCGACTGAAACGACCATCGCTATGGTTTTGGTCCAAGTAGAAGATGGAATTGAAAATCTAATCGATTATTTGAGTCGTAATCTCAATGGTAGGGAAGTTAAGTACTCGTACGTGGAAAAGCTTCCCTTGGCAGATGATCAATCTATCCAAATATTTCGCCATTATATCCTGCTTCGAAAAACAACAATATTTTCAGATTGCAACCCCATGAATTATATCTTATCACATCAATTGCTGGGGGGCCAATATTCAAAATGGATTGTCATTTTGCAGGAATTTGATTTGGAATTCATCAAATCCAAGTCAAAGAAGTCTTTATTTTTGGCTGAGCTTCTCTGTGACCTTCCCTTTGATAGTATTGCTACTACGTCGGAACCATCTATTCCAAACGAGTCTCTGTTTCTGATCGGATCATCTGAGCCTTGGTATGGGGATTTCATCATTTATCTCCAAACCCAAAATTTTCGACCTAATACCTCTCGCTCTGATCAACGACGTATTCGATACCAAGCCAAATATTATCTGATCGTCGACGATACACTTTATCGTCGTGGTGTCGATACCATTTTAAGGAGGTGCCTCACTCATGAGGAGGCCAAAAAATTGTTAAATGATTGTCATGCTGGGGCTTGTGGTGGACACTTATTTTGATATGCTACTGCGCAGAAGATACTCCACGCTGGTTACTTTTGGCCTACTATTTTTTGAGATTCCATCCTCACAGTCAGAAGTTGTCATGCATGCCATATTTTTTATCGTAAAATCTGAAAACCACCAACGCCAATGCATCTTGTTGTCTCTGCTGGACCATTTATGAAATGGGGTATTGACTTCATGACCTGTAACCCTCCTTCGTCTGGGGGGCATGGTTATATTATTGTTGCAGTCGATTATTTTACCAAATGGGCCGAAGCGATGCCTACATTTAATAACACAGGACAAACAACTGCATTTTTTTTCTTCAACCACGTTATTGCATGTTTTGGGTCCCACATGCTATAGTTACGGATCATGGGAAACATTTTCACAACCATATGATGTCTGAATTGACTACCAAGTTAGGATTGTCACATGATAATTCTACTCTTTATTATCCACAACCAAATGGACAAGTTGAGGCTATTAACAAAATTCTTAAACGAATGCTTCAACGAATGATAGGAGTCCGTAAAAGGAACTGGCACTTGATCTTGTACTCCGCCTTGTGGGCATATCGAACCTCGGTGAGAAACACAACCGGATTTACTCCTTTTCAATTGGTGTATGGTCTGGAAGCTATCTTACCAATCCAATGCGAAATATCATCGTTAAAACTCGCGATAGACTTGTTACCTAACACCTCATAAGAAGAAGCGTGTCTCCTTAATCTCATCCATCTAGATGAAACACGTCGTGAAGCCCAATTGGACAATGAAGCACATAAGAGACGTATAAAGGCGCAATATGACAAAAACTTCTAGCCTCACATCTACTCATAGGGCGACTTGGTCCTTCTTTATGATCAAGAAGCTGATGTAATAGGTACAGGGAAATTTGAGCCATTGTGGCATGGCCCCTATATTGTCAAAAGAGTTCTTGCTAAGGGTGCCTACGAGTTAGTTTATTACGATGGGATTCCATTGGCACAGCCTAGAAATGGGTTGTATTTGAAATGTTACCATGCTTAATCATGAGCGTAGTAATTTTTTGTATTATATTGTATATATGTTGTTGATTTGCATTCACTATCTTAATTTGTTTTTAGAGTTTTCTTGACATTAGTAATCCGCTTTATATTTTATGACATATGTCTGAATCTTTGGAACCATTTGTTGGATATGCTGATGGTGCTAGTCGTACTACGTAGAATATATCCTCTGCAGCGTGTGCCATTTTCGCTCCGAACGACGATTTAGTGAGTTTTCAAGGGATTTGTATTGGTAGATCGACGAACAATATCGCTGAGTATAGCACGTTGATCGAATTTCTCTCTGATGCCATTTCATTTGGAATTAACTGCATAATCATAAGGTTAGACTCACAACTTGTGGTATTAAAACTTACTAGTGTTTATACTGTTAGAAATCCAACACTTCTTAGATTGTTCCTAAGAGTTCGACTTTTGGAAAGATATTTTGATTTCATTCAATATCAACATGTTTCTAGAAATTTGAACACATTGACTGATTCATTAGCTAATCAAGTTTTAGAAATACATTTGCGACATAGGTAAAGAAAACATTCTTATCATTGAATAGGATTGCACATTAAATATAGGAAAAACTCTAAAATCATATAGATAGATAGTTATAGGTTTTTACAAAATTTGTGCCCAAGACACATTGGTCATCTGAGCTCAAAATGTATGCAAAATGTCACAAGTAAACTAACAGTGCTCATGGTAACATGCTATAGATCTAGCAATCCTACTGAGCAACCGCATCCAACGGTTAGGAACCCCAATAGTGTGTCGCTGCAGTCGCATGGGAAGCTCTTCAATCTGGGAATCCGAAATCCCGAAGGTCAACCCCTCTATGTGCTGCTGAAGCTCAGCCAGAGTATCAGCCATATCAAGGTCCTGAAGGACTGCTCTCCCGACAGCCCTTTCTGCTGGCGCATCTGCTTCACGCTCTGGTTCCTCTACTGGTTGAACACGACCAATATCTGCATTACATCAAAAATTTATTTTAGTCTTGGAAATAAATAAAAAACACAAAAACATTGTATAAACCTTAGGAAAATCAAAAAACATGGTCAAAACATTCTTACCCATTGCACCCCACTGATCGCCTTTTGGTAATACTAGATCTGGATCTCCTCGGAAGTCAACGCCTACATATGCATACTCATCGATGGCGAAAATATGTCGCCGGAACCAGGCGAAGAATGCAGTAGAGAACACAACGGTCGATTGGCCTGCATGCTGACCCATGAGTTCTACCCATATCTGCATTCGAGGATCTCTAGGAATAGATATATCCAATGTTACATGTTGTGGCTGCATCAGTGGAATCCATTCTAAAGCGAAGGAGATATGGATTGAACCATAACTGAAATTTTTCTTCCTTCATCCCTTTTCCTTATTCAGTTGTTCCTTTATTTGAGATAGAACAACTTTAGACCAGTTGAAGACTGTTGGCTCTAAGCACTCTAGCGCATATTGCATATACAATCTGTTCGCTACATGTAGTGTAATGGTGCCAGCAAGTTTAGCGATTGTGAAAAGGATGGTTCTCAAAGGAAAATCCCTGACATCTCGAATGTTTATTTTTACATCTTTGCTAGGTTCTGCCCCTGGATAGCAATACTTCATAACATAATCCCTAACTGTCTCTCCTCCAATTGTAGACTCTGTAAGAGAAATGGGAAAACCTCTCCTCGACAAACCTGTGAGAAAATACACGTCCTCAACTGTTATGGGAACCACTTTGTTTTTAAGGTGAAATGCCTCTATCGCCAGATCCCATGCTCGAACTAAGAACTCCGAGAGTTCTATTTATTGCCTCATTCCCGACAATTTGAAGTACTTAAGTAGTCCAAAATCTCTTAGGGCTCTTACAGTACTCGGATCATTCAAGGCAATCATATCTTGTTCTTCATGTTCTCTTTCCCTCCATGTAATCGTCATTATAATCCGATGGAAACCTAAAATTCAACCATAAGATCCATTAGATTCCATTCATTGCAAAAAACTATGCAAATTTTGGGCACAACATGAAAATAAAAAACTTGAACTGCGCCCAACACACTCCCTAGGCTGAGACAGTGTGTTGCACATGCAAGTACCCTTCATTGTACCTGCTATGCAACGTAGGTTTTGACATTCAGGGGTGCATTGCCCTCATTTTGGGCAGAATTTTCCCTAGGGGCCTTAAAACCCTAAAAATTTGCAGAGAATGGAAATGAAATGAATACTAAAGGGAATAGGAGGTTCATGGTACTAACCTGGATCAAACGGCGACAAAATCCATCCACAAAAACGACCGCAATCAACGACTGAAATTCAGGGGCAAAATCAGGTTCAGAGCTCCAAAATGAAAATGGTAACTATGGAATGGTAAAAATGAATAGTGAAACTACTTTTTATAGTCATTTAATTGTTTGCGTGTTAAATTTATTGCTACTACTATATTTTTATTATGTTTTTATCATGAAACAGGTATTTTTAATCCATTTGATGTTGTTCTGAACAGGAAATACAACTGATGAATAGATTAGATCCCATGCTCGAACTAAGAACTCCGAGAGTTCTATTTATTGCCTCATTCCCGAAAATTTGAAGTACTTAAGTAGTCCAAAATCTCTTAGGTCTCTTACAGTACCCGGATCATTCAAGGCAATCATATCTTGTTCTTCATGCTCTCTTTCCCTCCATGTAATCGTCATTATAATCTGATGGAAACCTAAAATTCAACCATAAGATCCATTAGATTCCATTCATTGCAAAAAACTAGGCAAATTTTGGGCACAACATGAAAATAAAAAACTTGAACTGCACCCAACGCGCTCCCTGGGCTGAGACAGTGCGTTGCACATGCAAGTACCCTTCATTGTACCTGTTATGCAACGCAGGTTTCGACATTTAGGGGTGCATTGCCCTCATTTTGGGCAGAATTTTCCCTAGGGGGCCTTAAAACCCTAAAAATTTTCATAGAATGGAAATGAAATGAATACTAAAGGGAATAGGAGGTTCATGGTACTAACCTGGATCAAACAGCGACAAAATCCGTCCACAGAAACGACCGCAATCAACGACTGAAGTTCGGGGGAAAAATCAGGTTCAGAGCTCCAAAATGAAAATGGTAACTATGGAATGGTAAAAATGAATAGTGAAACTACTTTTTATAGTCATTTAATTGTTTTCATGTTAAATTTATTGCTACTACTATAGTTTTATTATGTTTTTATCATGAAACAGGTATTTTTAATCCATTTGATGTTGTTCTGAATAGGAAATACAACTGATGAATAGATTAGTCGTGCAGATTTATTCAAAGAATGACTTGACCACAAAGCATACTTTTTCTCCTTATTTTTCAAGCTTTGTTAAAAAATGAAAAAGGATTTGAAGCACACTTTTATCTCTTTTTCGAGCTTCGATAACAGCGAAAAAGAAACCCCTGGAGTCTTCTTTCAGCTCTTTTCAGACTCTGATAATGTGAAAAGATTTCCGAGCACTTGTCTTTTTGAGCTCGTTAAAGTAAATGAATCGATATCTACTCTGTATAAGTTTGACCCTTTTCCGGACTGAGATAGACTATTTACAAAAAAGGAATACCTTGGTTAAAGATGACCAAAGAGGTTCTCTCAGACATTATTTTACACTTTTTCGGATCTGAGAGACAAATTTATGAAAAAGTACTTTTGGAGTTCTCTTTCATCCTCTTTTTCAGACTCTCTAAATATGAAAAAGGACTGGGCTATCACTGTCGTTAAGCTCGTTAAAACATAAAATAGCAACGGGCTTCTCGATCATGGAAAGAATCGAGTTTCATTCATCGCTAGACTCGTTAAATTATTAAATAGCGATACTTATTTTCCCTAAGGGTTGAATTATAGATCAAGCAAATGTTATTCTCCTCAAGCTTGTTAAAAAATAAAGAGGTACTGGTCGACAAATGACCGGGGAAAATTTGGGAAAAGTAAGCAAAGTTTCTTTTTGGTATCAAGTCTCTCTTGAACATGACACTTCTTTCACTCCATGTTCGTGACTGTTTGGGTTGGGTAATCGTCTTGACGGTTCATTCACACTTATGGTTCATCATACTTTCACTTCGGTTTTGGTTCAATGTTGCCAACTCATCACAGTGTCACCGATATGTTTAAGAGAAGTCATCCAGTGATTAAAAACTCATCCTTCTGCAATACTCATAAACCTTCATTTCCATGACCGTCATCCCTGAAAAATTGCTATATCAAGTCATACCCTTGTCTCTGAAATCAGTAACTCCAATTTTGCAATAAGGTGACTTCTTGTCGACAAAAAATCAATATCCAGGAAGTTCACTTAGAAACATCAGATTCCAGTACCATGACGCTTGTTACAACATCGACAAGATCCTCGCTTCTAGACCTTTGACCGAAAGATTTTTTTTGTCGTTCAACATCAAATCATCTATTCACGCCTTACAAAATGTACTGCAGTACCTTAAGGGCCATTGAAATTAATGGTGGTTCTCTCACGTTTGTTAACAGCTCACATCATTGGCTGGTAATCAAATGATGTCTTTCCATGTTCGACTACAAATCATATATTCGCATGGCTAGACTTGTACCCGAATGATCGAGTGAACGAGATAAGAAGACCCAGGATCTAGTTTCAGCCATCTGGGCTGCAATTTCAGGATTGTTGTACACATCATATGTATGGTGACCTTACATACAGACTGTCATCCAAACATGGGCCTATATCTGTAGGCATGTCTGCATCTGGGCAACATTCCAATGAAGATGACTTTCTGAATTATGTACATGTTATTAGATTGTTTTATGTGCTGAACATGGGAATGCCTACCCTCAGCAATTATGATCAAAGAGGATATATCATGATGTAATGTCTTGTAATATTGATGCAGGTGACCACTCCGCTTCATTTCCAGACTCATCACAGTGTAAAGCATCTCAATCAAGTGTTCTTAGTATTTGGATCTCATGCTTTAGGGGGCAATTGTTATAGGTAAATTTGGGCATCATTCCCAATGAACTGTTTAACTGGGCATCATCTCCAAAACTGATGATCAAGGGTCTATCATTCCCTATCATTTCAGTTGCTACATGCCCTAAGACAAGAAACAAGACAAATCAAGCAAGACTTTCATCAAGCAAAGGTTTCCATGGTTTGGAGCTTATTATATAGCATGTGAGAGCTCACCAACGCAGGCTCTAAGGGGCCTAAGTGCGTTGCATATGCAGGTAGCCCCATGCAAGGCTGCTCTGCAAAGCACTTCCCGACATTCACAAGTGTGTTGGTCACATTGGGAGAGAAATTCTCATTGTTCCGGAATATCGACTTGGCCAGTGCCTTCTAGAAGAGTTCACATGTGCCAAGCTTCAGATCCAAGTGTCCATTTGACATCTACATGATTGGAAACATGTATTTCCTATTATTGGAAAGTCATTGATTGCAAACAAACCTACAATTCATCTATAAATTGAGCACAGATCTAAGTGCTTGAGAAGGAATAATTTGAGTAGAGAAATGCTGGAGAATTTTCAATTGAGAGCTAGATTTGTGAAGTTGCAACTGGAGAGATTTATACTGTGATGAGGCTTGAGAACGTTGTTGGAAGGTCACTTCAAATCAATCACTAGGTTGTAACCTCTCCTTCTATCATCAATAAAGAGTACTACTTATTTTTCCCTATATGCATCTGTATTGGCTTTGATTTTCTATATTGCAAGATCTTAGTTGATGTGTATGGTTTATGCTTTACTGATTTAGCTAAGTAGCTTGAATATACATCTATATTATTGTATCTTCTGCTATTGCAGTGTTCTTTATTGCAGGAAGCATTCAGCCTACAAACCGCTTGAATTTGAAGCTACAATGGAAGTGACAGAAGGAGCCACTTGGAAGCGACTGAACAAGTAAGCATCCAATCCTCTCTTTGTATCTATTCTGAGTTAGGAAAAATAGTCGTATAGTCTTTCACTTGTTGTTCTAGACTAGAACCTGTCTAGGGAAGTGTGATTTATTCGTAATTCACAATTCTGGCCCAACATCTGGCTTTTTTTTTGGACAAATCAGGAGGAGCATTTAAATTAAAGAGTACATATAGTATATCTGTGTACCAGGGAGAATTTAGGAACTCCTCCTCAATGGGTGGAGTCACCAGCTCCTATTATTCATCTAGTGAGTAGATCATATTGATGTCTAGTGCTTGAAAATTTGTTTCATCCATCAGTTTAGCTAGTCCTTGTCCTCTGATTAATTTGGTGGGTTTGATCTCTAGATCATACTCCAAGATGACATCAATCCATTTGCCTCTTTCTCCATCAAGATCTTGTGTTAGGATGTCTTTAACCACTATATGGGGCATAAATGCAATGATGTGTGAATGCAAAATGTAGACTCTGAAATCCTTTAGTGCTTTGATCAAGGCAAAAGCCTGCTTTTCCATGATTTTATAGTTCAAAGGTGCATCTCTCAGAGCTTGGATAAAGAATGCTATGGGCTGCTCTTGTCCCTTTTTATTTTTCTGCAGTAATAAAACAACAATTGTGTGTTCTGATGCAAAGGAAAAAATCAATAAATCTTTGGTGAATTCAGGGCTGATCAGAATCGGTGCTTGTGTGAGCGTTTTCTTCACTAGGTCAAAACAATGCTTTGCTTCCTTGGTCCATTTGACTCCTAACTCTCTTTTGAGCATGTTGGTGATGTTCCTCAGGACTTCTGCAAGGTTTGTTATAAAACTTTTTAAAAAAATTATCTTTCCAATGAAATATTGCAGCTCTTTGATATTTCTTAGGTGATTGATTTGCACTATTCCCTCAATCCTATTAGGGTCAATCTTGATCCCTTCTTCAAATATGATGTGACCTAGAATATTTCCTTCTTGAAGGCCAAATAAATATTTCTTAGGATTTAGAGACAAATCGTACTTTCTGCATTTCTCAAATACCTTTCTCAAATGATCTAGATGTTCTTCATCAGTTTTTGAATAGACTATGATATCATCAATATATATCACAATGAAGAAACCTATTTCTTCTGAGAAATAAATATCTATCTCTATTTGAAAAGTGGCTCTAGCGTTCATTAATCCAAAATGCATTTTTACATACATAAAGGTGCCCCAAGGTGTAGTGAAATTTGTTTTTTGTTGATCATCTGGATGAACCAGCACATAATTGTACCCTGAAAATCCATCTAATAGAGAGATCCTTTTGGAGCCTACTACCCTTTTCAATTTGTGGTCCATCTTTGGTCAAGGGTAGTTTTCCTTCAGGGATGCTCTATTTAGATTTCTGAATTCAATGCAGAGTCTAATATCTCATGTCTTCTTCCTCACAGGTACAATATTTGAAACCCATTTTGAGTACCTGAGTGGGACTATTATCCCAGCATCATACATTTTCTTGATCTCTTTCTCAACCAGTCGCATTTGGACAGGATTTATTCTGCATAGTTATTGTTTAAAGGGCTTTTGGCTATCTTTGAGTATAATTTTGTGCTGGATGATATCAGTATGAAAGGACTTCAGGTCTTCATAACTCTAGGAAAAAAATCAACAAATTCTTTGAATAACTCAATATATTTATGCTTTATAGGTGCTGGCAGTGTCTTTGATAGCTTTACCATCTTGGGCTCCTACTTAATTCCCATATTGCACTCCTCTATATTTGCTTCAGTGGATTCCATTTTCGGCTTTCTAGAAACATCATTGAAATCAAAAAGTTCTTCTAGAGGGACAAGTCCTCTTGGTAGGGTGTTGTCTCTGAACTGTAGCACTTCAAATTCTTCTTTTTTTGGATCTTCACACATCTCTGTCCTATGTGGGTCTTTCTTTGCTAATAGATTTATATCAGCGTCATGAGGGGGCTCCTCCCTGCATGTTTGTTCCTCGGTAGAGTAGTTCTCTTCATGATCTAAGTTTGAATTTGGAATCTAAAACTCATTTTTGGATTGCAGGAAGTCTTCAATCTATTGGTCATCTTCAAAAACTTGCCAATACATCATATTATCATGGATTTTTGGTTTGTGTTTAACCTGTATTGTGTATTGTTTGTTAGGATGAGGTAGTTGACAAGTGATGGCTGCAAATGCTAGTCCGTTGGCAAGGATATTTTGATTTCTTGGGATAGAGGCAAGGTCATATTCTTCGAATGTTTTTAGGAGATCAAAGGTAGCATTCCTGTATGCTGTCAATCTAGGATGCTTAGCTCAATATTCTCCCTTAATTTTCCTAATGACTAGCTCATAATCCCCATTGACAGAGATCCTTTTGGCTTCTAATTTCTTCAGTAATTGTAACCCTAGAAGGAGTGCCTCATATTCTGCTATATTATTGTACACTAAAAGTTCAATTTGTAAGAGTGACCCTCTACGTGGTTGTTCTTAGTGTTGTGTACCCAAACACCTGCTCCTGATCCAGTTTTGCCACAAGAACCATCAAAACTCATGTTCCAAAGAGGTTCAGGTTCAGACTTGTGCTGTTCAGTTTCTATTTGGTCTGACTGTTCTTCCTTTTCTTCTTATTTTTTAGCTATTTGTTCATTAAATTCTACTTGTTCATTAATTTTTTCGTCATTGTAGAGGATAAATGAATCAAGGTTTGAGTGGAAAGATTAGAGGGGGGAGTTATCAGGCTTTTCTTGACTGCTCACCATGTATTTCATATGGATATGGTAGCATAGGCCATATCCATTTGGAGGGTGACTTGAAGCTTGGCTCCCCATTAGCATGATAGAAGCATGCCATATTTAGGGGGAATGTTAGCCACCACAATATCCATTACTAGAATTTTGGCTAGTATCTGTGCTAAGGTAACATAGAGATCTTTGATTAGGCCGAGACATTTAACTCTACTAGAGTCAAAAGAGTATAGGTATTTGTATGGTCTAGTTATCTCAAGGCTAAGTTTCTCCATAATTACCTTTGGCATGAGGTTATGAGATGCTCTTGAATCTAACATGGAATTATGCATGATTTTATCATGAATATTCAAACTGACATAAAATGGGGGCACACCTCCCTCCTAGAATTTACCTTCTACTTCAAGCCCAAACAAAAGTTCAGGTTTCTCATCATTCAAATTTACAGTATCAGTATTTTCTCCTATGTTTAGTGCTTTCAAAACTTGGTACCTATATACATATTGGCCTACCAATTCAGTGAGAGGTATGGAAATATTTATCTTGGCAATTTCATTCTCAATACTAAATGGTGTTTAAGTTTTTGGAAGATTTGAATCAGTTTTATCAGACATTATTTTTGCAGTAACTTCAAATCGTTGATTTGCGTTAATGATATCAGCTGGATCAGTTTTGTTAGGGTTGATAGTTGATTTACTAGTGTTGCTTTCTAGGTTGTTTTTATTTTTGTCAAAACTTTTAACCATTTTATTTGAACTTTCTGCTGTCTTTTTAGGATCAGTTTCATGGGCCTTTCTAGCAGAATTTTCGTGATTATTTCTCTTGGGAATGTCCTAGTCTTTCTTGCTTCTAAGGTCATATTGTCTATGCACTTCCATGATAGCATTTTCGAATCCTTGTTTATAATCCTCAGATTCTTCGCATTCCTCTTCAATTTGAGTTGGGGAAAATATGCCTTGATCTTCCTTGGTGAGGAAAACAATATCCTCATCATTAACTCCCATTAGATTAATTTGAATTTCTTCTAGCTCATCAATCACCTCCTCATCCTCATCAACATAGTTTTCTTAGAAAGGAGGCCTAACTTGCTGGTTAGGTCCTCTTTGTTCCCTTTGTCTTATTTGAGGGGGGTTTCTCCTAAAGTTTTGGTTTTGGTTCTGATTTCTATTCTGTGGAGCTGTTTGGTTTTATCTAGGGAAATCTCTCTCATTTAGGTTGATTCTCTCCATCATCCTCTCCATGGTTCTAATAAAGTTATCAATCTTAGTATCAGATGTGAAGGCTATAGCCTCTTCCCTATATGTGACTCTCTTTTCATTTTTCATTCTAGCCCTTATGGCAAGCAAATTTTCTTCCACACTTACCACACCCCTCTCCATGTCTTCTAATGTAGGAGGGTCTCTCTCTCTCTCAACTGATAAACCATCTCCGGGTCGAAACCATCTGGAAATTTCATTAGGGTTAAACCTTGTGGGGGTTTCATGTGAGGAGGGAGGGCGTTATATACACTTTTGAACCTAGTGCAGTAATCTTGGACACTCTCTCCAACCTTTCTCTTGATGTTTTCATATTCTGACAAGATTTGGAGAGGATTTTTCTTGACTTCTCATTTATTTAGGAACAATTGGTGAAAAGCAGGTAGGTCATGTATACTATTAGGGGCTAGGCCTTTAATTTTCCTTTCTATTCCTTTATCAATTTTAATTCTTTCAGGAAAAGGTGGTTCTTGTAAATAAATAAAATGTTGTTCTATTAGAGGAACTTTAGGAGCTTGTTTTATTTTATAATCGTTTGATTATACTTCTCCTTCTCCTTCTCCTGCCATTGTATATTCTTCAGAGATAATATAGGGTTCTATAATTGGATTATCTAGCTCTTCTTCTGGTTCTTCTACTAATGGAATATTAAACTAAGTTTCTTCTTCTTCTTCACTAGAAACTTCTAGTTCTTGTCCTAGAAGTTTTTCTCTAATTGAAGAAAGAAATTTTACTCCTTCTGTTGGGGATGTAGGTTCTTCAACAACAACTTCAATAGAGGAAGTTGGTGAATCTATATGTTGTATTTTGGATATATGCACCTTAGGAAGTCTATGTATTGCTGCAAATGATGGAATGCGGGTCTCGGTGGATGGTGTGGCACTACGAGGTTTAGGTGGAGTGAGTGGTGATGTTAGAATAAAACTTCTACATATACTTACAAATATACCCATAGAATCTCTTTTTCTATGCATAAATATTTCTTTTATCTTTTTTCAATTTTATTGAAATTAAAAAGGCTCCTAAATAATGTACAAGAATAAATCTTATATACAATTCCCTGGGAACGACGCCAAAATGCTTGGTAAATTATTTGTCTTTAATCTACTTCATTAATTGTCCATAAGATGAATTTTGAGGTCTAAAATGGGCCTCCTAAGGAAACTATAAAATAATAGTGGAAATAATAAAATAAGATGAGATTACATCGTCAGAATTTAGAGGGAAAAAACTACTTTTTCAACTCATATTTTCAACTTATCTTTCTATGGTTTATTCAAATTTCGAGCAGGAACACTTGTTGGACACAAAAAATTTATTCCTCGTCAAAGGAGTATCCATGTTGCACACTTTCAATGGACCTTGATACATGAAAAATGAAAAATAAATAAAAAAGGTGATTGCAATCATGTTTTTTCATGTATATCTAGTTTTTGTGTAGCAGGGTCCATCGAAAGTATGCAACATTGGTACTATTTGGATGAGCATCCAACGAGTACGCCCATTTTAAATTTAAGTAAAACATTAGGGAGATAAGTTGAAAAATTTGTTTTATTATTATTATTATTAACCTTTTAATTTTTTTACTCTAAAAATGGTGAATCATCCCCCGTGGTTCACAGTATCATCTTGAATCCTATTGGTTATTATAAAGTTTATTTTTGTTGTAAATTTTTCTTGGGAGGCCCATTTTAGACCTCAAAATTCCTCTAATGCAACCATGATTCATGTACTTGTGAAATGTATGTGAACTATATATGCTAGGATTTCTTCTATAAATTAAGTGATTTTAAAAGATGAAACTAATTATAAATATGGATGATTGCTCTTCATACAATTTGGTGAATAATGACACACATGTTATTTCAATCCAGAGTCCTAACTAACTAAGTTGAGCTTTTGAAAATAAATGATCTATCTAAATTGCTGAAATCCATACTTAATTCTAACTATATAAAGGAAATACTTGAAAATCGAACATAAAAGAAAATGATTTTATTCTACTACTGCGGAGTTGAACTCATTCTGCACTAGTTTCCGAAAGGAAATATTTAAGATAGTTTTCGAATAAGAAAAACCTATTTTAAATGTTGTGAGAGAAAATGATAATGAAATCTAGTTTGAAAAAGGATAAAATTTCTTTGAAAGAGAACGACATTGAAATCTAATGTATGAAAGATAAAATCATAACTCAACAATGGTTACTAATGTGCGTAATTAACCTCTAAAGTGTACTCTATTTATCATTTCGGAAATTGAATTTGAAATGATAAAACAACTAACAGAAATTGAATTTGAACGATAAAACAACTAAACACTGATAACAAAATGCATTGAATAAGTAAACTCTTTTTGGTGTTTTTTGTTTATGAGTACTTTGCAATAGAATAACAAAAATTAGAAATGTAAATATAATGAAAGCTAACTCTTATAAGAACGTTAACGTTGAAAACAACACAAAGCTTAAAAACAAGACCTCACAACTCGTAGGGGGTTCTCCTGGAGTGCAGGTTTAATTAATAATCAAAGATTCTTCACACACGCATTTGAAAATAACAACGATTTGTATTATGAAAATAGAGTATCAGTTTACCCCACAAAAGAACTATAAACTTAGTAATAACAACCTCTCCATTTCTTTTCTCACTTACAACATTTTTACAAATTGTAAAAACGACTTGAAAGAGTTTTAAGTTGATATGCTGCAAGTGATTCTGACACCTACAAGACCAATAACACTCCGAGTTAAATCTCTTTATGACTTGCTATTGGAAAATAAAGTCATATGATATTTTATGTCGATCTATAACCTTTACAACTAATTCATTCCTTCATTCCCACTCGCTTGATTCTTCGCTCCCTGTGTTTGATTTCTACACACAGTTTCACTTTTCCTTTGACTTCAATATCTCCCATCTCTCATAGATTTCCAAGAAATTCCAATAAGTGGTTATCCATATGGGATCCAATTGTCATCTTTTGATAGTATTTTTTCTTTCAATGGAGTGTTGCAACCTATATAACAATGGATTCTGTTGTAGAAACATATATCAGTTGCATAATTTTCAAAATTCAGTCACTGTAAGAATACCTTTGTAATAAATTCACTAAGAAAAATATAATTTAAATATGGATAATTAATACCTTGTAGAAATTGATCTTGACCTTGATATGAGGTTTTTGTAGAATAGTAACAAAAAGGTGAAATGTAATGGAAAAAGGGATAGTAAAAAAGAGACATTTCTAAGCTTCAACAACCACCAGTACAATCATTGCCACTGGATCCACCACAACCCACCCATACTTTCTTTGAACCTGTTGTGGTAAAACACAACCCGTTCATTTTTTACTTATGTACTTTAAATAATGGGGACCCTTTCTACAAAATTTTCGGCTAAACACTTTTTAATATTTTAATTAAGTTAATTATTTTTGCAATTTTGTCATTTTTTATTTTTATCGGATTTCTATTTTGATTGTTCCATTGAATCTGGTTTTTCATAAGTTTTCCAACAATACTTGTTTCACTCCATTTGGTAACCAGTTTGTTAATGGCACTCCTTTGAAGTTTGATCATTTTCTCGCTTGGGTAAAAAAAATGTATAAAGTGTACGTATATTTTAATTCTCGTAGTTAAAATAGTCATTCATTGTAAATATTAACTATTAGTTAATTATTACCAACATCTTTAAGTTTTCACGAATGATCCTACTAAATGACCTAACCAAATTATAGAGCATTTAAAAAACACGTTGTTCGGGATTTTGGTAATTTATCAAAATTTATTTTTTTTAAAACGAAATGCCAAACTAAAAATTTCATAATGAAAAATGGTTGTAGTTCATCTTTTACAATTATTAATTACCAAAGTGGCTGTAGTTTAGAATTGAAAAATATTGCTCTAAGTATTCCACACTTTCTTTCAATTTTAACTTAACCAAATTCCAAATAATATAGATCTCAATTAAAAATAATAAAAATTTTATAACACGATCGCATCCATCGCAATCGCACTTCGCAAAATTTAAAACTTACTAAGTTTTCAAAAACCCAACCTAGGTTCTTCATGCGATGCGATGTTAGGTTTTTTTAATGTAATACAAGATCAATACTAAAAATGACCAAAGTCAACCAAAGTCCTTTCCCCTCACGTGTGTTTTGAGACTTAACTCATTTCACTTATTCACATGAGTAAAAGGGTAATGTAATATAATTACTTTGAATTTTAATATATTATATTAAAACATTTTAATATAATTAATATATAATATATTATTAATTTAATTAAATTAAAATTAAATTGTATGATTTAGTTAGTTACATTAATATTAATTAATAGTTAGCGTGTAAACAATTAATTTAGTTTATGATTAACAATTAAATTAATATTAATTAATAAATAATTAAAATTTAATTTAGGATTAAAATTTAATTAAAAAATTCTGATTTTTAGCCCAAGCAACAAAAAATTTCAGATTTATGGCAATTTTAATACACCAACTTTAGAAGCTCATAAATGGAGTTTTACTTGGCCAAATGAGGCCCAGGACAGCTCATTAGATAGATAAAATCATAGAAAACATTTCTAAAGTTGTTCCATTTCCAGATTTGATCATTTTTTTGGTATAAAATTCAGCAGAAGATCATGCTTCGAATTTTTAACAAAATTAATTTTCTGAGTTTTATTTTCTGCATTTTAATTTGCCCACAACTTCTTCTAAATGCATATCCATTCGTCAATTATATCAGCACAGAAATCAAAAGAAAGCCTATATTTCCTTTTCAATTATTTATTTAATTAAGTTTTAATTGGATTTAATTTCTAGATTTGACATTTCGATTTTATTTTTCCATTTTAACTTTGTTTTGATTTATTTTTGCAGGAAAACAATTGAAGAGATGAGAAGAAGAAGATCTCAATCAATAGGAATGCTCCAGAAATTGAATAATATGATTTGAACTAATGAAAATTGATTGAGCAAAACCACTCTTCAACAAACTTTCCTATGAAGAATTCCTTTGCAGATATTATAAATAGTAGATTGCAAAATGTAATAGGGGCTTCTCGCCTCTGCAATTATGGAATTCTTGATGGCACTATTGTCTATAGGATTTAGAGGTGTAGGGTGAGAGGAGAGGAATCTCAGATCTGGAGATTATTGAGGTTTTTCTTTTACATTCTGAGTTATGTATAATGAACAGAGTCTTGCACTATTGTAGCTCTGATTTTGAAAGCAGAATTTCAAGCATTGTAAAAAACTGTTAGAGACTGGAGCTGGAGAAATGGACTTAATAAATTGGTATTTATAACACTATTATTTTAAATGTTGGTTTCATTTTATGATAACAGGAATGTATCAATTTACTCGCATACTTGTGCACTTCTGTAGGTATGAGTAATTTTCCTCAATTTATGTTATTATTTCTCTACTCTTATGGGTTGAATTCTGATTTCTAAGTAACTATTTACTCAGAAATATGTCTTATAAAATCGATTTATTGAATAGTGATATATTGTGAACTATTTCCGCATGTTATTATTTAATTATTCAAGTTACTTATTAAATGATCAATATCATTTTGAAAACTATTTCCTGAGTGTTGTTGATTGATTATTTTAGTTAAGAGATCTCTAGATAGAATGTGTTTGGTACTCACAATGTCAGTTAATTGACATTACTTCGTTAGCTTGATATTCATTTAAAACAAACATATTTAAATCTCAATTATTTAAAACATCTTGTTCTCAATTGGGATAGATCTATATCTGCTTAATTGAGATATGATTAGAATAGTTTCTTTTTCTTGCATATTAGAATAATATTGCATATAGATTAAATTTTACATCCTAAAAAAGTCCTCTTCCCAAAAAGGCAGAACTTTAATTGTGGCTTGGCTAAGCCCAAATTAGCTTAAAGATCACTTTCTTGCCTGATCAGCAAGAGAAATGATCTGATGTCTCTTTCCCATTGGTAAATAAAAGTCATATTTTAATTTAATGGAGATTGAGAGAAGGTAATTGGACCTAGTTAAACCAATCGAAGCTACCATTCCAAACGGAAAAGGAACTGCTTTAAGGTCCAGACCAGGTGGTCATCCCCCATGTTGTTGCAACGAATTTCGAGGCCTCAACATTTTGGCGCTAGAAGAAGGGGCTGAGACTTGTTTTCTTTGGAGTCTTTGTATTCTAATATTTTATTTTTATTACAATGGCTCTTTTAAAACTTCCAATTTGAAGTTGTATTTCTGGACGAGCATCTTCCAATACTCCACTAGAAATAGTAAGACACTTGTCTCAGGTAAATTTTAATGGTAAGAGGAATACTTCTGAATTTGATCATACTTTACAATTCATTCAAAAATTTTCAAATTCTACTTTTGATGATATTGATGAAGGTATTTTATGTAGGATTTTTACTCTTACATTCTTGGCAAAGGCCATAAATTGGTGCAAATCACTTCCAGTTGCCTCAATCCACACTTGGGAACAATTTATTACAATATTCCTTTGTAAATTTGATAGATATATCTAGAAATAGGTATGTGACTATTTTCAAGATCTACGAAGGTTTGAAGGTGAGTCATTAATTGATTTTACCATCAGGTTTCATTTAAATTGTTTAAAATTTAAAATTTAAAATCAACCTTCAAAAACAAAATTATTAGATTGGTTTAAACATATTTGCTCTCTTCCTTCCATTCATAATTCATGTGAAATTATTTCAAGCTTTGATCAATCTCCTTCTAAATTCATTGACATAAGTGAAAATTCCAATATGGAGGTACAAACAAATGATGATGAAGAGGCCTCTATTTTGTATAATCAATTCCTTCAATTTCTGTACATTTCTTACAATATTGAGAAATATCAAGGCGCACCTTCACATGTCCATGAATCTCAGTCACGAAGCTTGGAAAATTTCACTGATCAATTGTAAGAAAATATTAGCAGCAGTATTGAAGATGATACCGCTTTGAAATCTGAAAATCGATATGCATTAGAATTAGAAAATCAGACCATAATCCAGAAAGTACAGCAACGATTAAAGTTTCCAATAAAACTCAATCTACTGTACAAATTTATGAATTCTTTCATAATGAAAAAATTTCAAATTCATATCAACAAAGAAATATTCTTCAAGAAAGCACAATTACCCAATTAAATGATCTTAAATCTGAAATTTGCAATGAAGAAAATGCACAAAAGTTTTCAAATAAAGATATTTTCAAATGTATTGTTTCGGATTCATATTTTTCTCTTTATCCTGATAATTTTTTTAATAGAAATTTAACCTCTCTTCACATTAAAGATATTTCAGAAAACATAGAGTCTGATCTAAATGAATTTCCTATTAGTTTTTATCAGGATAGAGAATTAATTAATGATCATTCTTCTGGCATTAATGAACATGATCTTAATATTCCTTCTTATTTTGATACATTGAATAAGATCGAAGGGAATTCTAATGAATGTCTTGAGGTCATTTATGATAGCTAATTTGACATTGAGGATATTGATTTGTCTTCTTTACAATTGAATCTTCATGATTAAAGCCTAATCACATGTGCAAATGAAGAACAATCTAATTTAGAAATTGTTCCAAATAGTTCTCGTTTTCAAACAAATAATCATACTTATGATTTCAACATTCAAGAAACCATTCCAATCTATGATTTATATGATGATCAAGCTCGCATTCCTATTCAGAGTCATATCCTTCTCTCGAATTCACAAGTGGGTATCAAAAATCATTCTAATTGCATTATTTTGCTCAATTCTTGTGAAGGGGAAATTAC
The DNA here is from genome assembly GCA_034641835.2 of Pinus albicaulis. Taxonomy (NCBI): domain Eukaryota; kingdom Viridiplantae; phylum Streptophyta; class Pinopsida; order Pinales; family Pinaceae; genus Pinus; species Pinus albicaulis. The sequence continues at coordinate 1,222,618,520 of CM076581.1, read as the reverse complement.
TTTAAGTCACTCCCAATTGTGTTGTAACAATAATTGTAACACTAGCGTAAACTATGATTCAATTTTGTTATTTTTTCAACATTTAATTTTAACTTCAGATTTGTTTTCTGTTTTTAGTTCTAGATTTTCAGATACTTTGTGCTGGAATATTGAGAAGCTAAATATTGAACACTCAATTGATGCATTACCTCAAGAGAAAATTGAAGATTCAAATTATAAATGTGAACATCGAAAGTTATTAAACTTCCAATTTCAATTGATGTTCATTCCTTATCAATTACTTCTTACTTCTCAAGAGTAGTGCCAACAAGAGAGTGTATTTTCACTTTATGACCAGCAATCCAATTCAATTAATAATATTCTGTTAGATTTATCGGACTTCCATCCATTTTTCATTGATCAATTTAAAATACATTTGGAAATTTTTCCTTCACGGAAGATCGTTAATAATTTAACACTTAAACATAACACTAACAAAATCACATAGGTCATTTTTGCTGAAAGATCATTTCTACAACCTGGCCTGTCATCTTCTCTTTTAAACCTCTCCCACTCAATAATGGAAATCCATCTAGATTTCTATGATCCAATTGAATTCAGTTGGAAAGGACATTTCAAGAGAAGGTAATGGTGAATAATCTACTAACAATAAAGATACATTATGCTTTTAGATTTAGTTTTTGTAGTTTAAATATATTTGTATTTTTACTAATGTTTGACATGTACATACATGCAGGAATTAAAATGCTTACATGGTTACATTGAAAGTATGACCATACCTAGTCATGTTTCCTTCATTGAGTTAGAAATAGGAATATATTAATTTTCTTTTCTGTTTGCATGTATTTCATTATTTCAGATTTTCAATAAAACAAGTAATGAATTCAATTTCTTTTGTGTATCCCATTTCAATTATAGAAAGAAGCCTAGAGCATTTTATAAGATCTTGAATTATCTGATCATACTTATTTGTTAAGCCTTCAATTTTCTTGGTTTTTAAAATTCATAATATTGATCATACATGAAGAAATTCCAAGAATTTTATATCGCTTAACAAATTTTGATTTATAAGTAATTCTAAGAACTCATTTTTACCACTCTTACCTTCTGATGTAATTTTGGAAATGATGCAATTTCAGAAAATTCATTACTTTTCATTTTAGATTAAAATAAGAAGGTGATGTTGAACTTATACAACTTTTGAGAAACATTGGGAGAATTTGAAGATTCATAAGGTAAACTTACAATCAAAATTCTTCCAGGTATATGTTTACAGGTTCATCATCTATTGTTATTTTACTTTCAAATGTTGTTTCTTATTTCTATTTTGTTTCATTTGCAGATCTTTATTGACTTGATTATGAAGACTCAAGATAAGCAAGCAGCCAATTTTTTTCAAATATGCAACATGTTCAGGGAAGTGTTTTTGATTTCATCTCAAATTTGAAGGATATCTAAATTTTTCTTATATTTATTGAGATCCTGATAAGACTTAATGAATTGTCAGAGGAAACATATCAAATCATTATATTTCACAAACTCTCTTCATTAGAAAGATTTGGTAAAATTATTTTTCAATCAGTTATTTCGAAATTTAATTAGAAGGCTATTTATTAAAAGCAAAGTTAAATCACTCACTTTCTTTTTTAATTAAATGATTTAAAGAAATCAACGACCCCACATATGGCTCATTATATATCGCAAATCGCATATCGAAGGCTGTGAAATGAGTATACACTAAACAATATTTTATCAGAGACAACTCTTAACAATTCCTGATAGGAAACCTTCGATGCATATCTTCTGATATTCATTCTCGCTCATTTTCTGATAAAATTACTTCACCAAAATTACATGTTTATATAACCCGGACCCGATATGACATTTAAATACTCTTTATATACAGATAACGCGTCCATTTATAAATCAAAAATTTGGTAGGGGCATATATTTAAAATTTCCGATATCCTCGATCCGATATGAAATTACAATTCATATAATAAAAACACCAGGTCCATTTTTCATCACACATCGACGCATCAATGAAATTATATTTCGCATATTGGCAATTCTAATGGTTATTGTTAAGACCTCGCCTGGTAAATTAATTAGTTGCGATGCGATAAAAGACAAGGTAAGGAGATTGCGATGCAATGATACACATATCGCATATTGCATGAGATAAGTAATATATCAAATGATAAAATTTGCAACAAGCGACGTGGAGTTAGTTGCGAATTGTGAAATCACAAAACCGCAAAATTGAAAAAAAAGTTAAGTTTTGAAATCCGTTGGAAGGTAAATTATAAAAGGTGCGAAGTGAAACCATGCGTGATTGATCACCATTTGTGTGAGCCGCAAAATCAAATTTTCGCATATATATTTTGATATTCTCAATCACATTGCATCAATCATTTACCACATTTACATTATCGCAAGAATAATATCGGCGTTTAAGTTCATTCATAAGCTTTAAATATTTCGATATGACTATTCTTCGATATCACATTCATCCCTTCGCAGTTTCCCATCACACATGCTCATCCCGCGACATTTCCATCACAATAATTATATCGCATTGTTAAACTCAAATAGAGATTTGTCTTCAGGATCTTTTGATGCGATAAAACTTTCTCCATACTTATCATATAGAGATTCAAATTCTCTTTACATAATTGTTACATTATTTGGGATTTTGAATCAATTTCAATAATTCGGGGCTGATATAAATTCAGAATAGAAGAATCAAAAAGAACATTCATTGCTACAATCCATAAAGAAGTATAACTTCATCCTCGTTTCTGATGGATTCAATTTATTGCTGATTCTTTGAACATGAAACATTGTTTTCTTTTAGCTTACTGTTTGTTTTACTTTAGATTTAATAAATAATTATTTTAGGTCAATAAAACTTCTTCATACTTTTAATTCTAATTCAAGAAATAAGTTAACTTGCATTGGAGAAAATCATCTTTCTCGGGTAAAATTAAATGTAGTTATCCAATGGTAAGTTTCATTTACCCACTTTCATTTATTTTCATTTCTTCATTTTAGTTTTTTCTGATCTCGAACTCTGTTTTTCAGGTCTTCATGAACCATTCGCACCTCTACCAGATCAGTTTTCAAAATTTCTTTTTTCTCTTTGAAATTTATGAGAGAAGTAGTAATGCTCCTCATCAAATCAATTAGACTGGGGAGTTTCTAAACCTCTAGTCTATTTTTTTATGCATTACTTTTATTAAAAAATAGTTAAGATGCTTTTATGCAGGTTTTGTCTTGAAAAAACAAAATTTGCAATAGACAAAAACTTCTCATTCAACATATATCTATCATAACTGATATTCACATTCTACATTTTGAGAGCCTCATTTTTATATAACTCTGCCAAAAAAAAAAAAATTTAAAATATATATATATAGGAATGAAAGTACATATTTTTATTTTCTTTTATAATCATTTGTTGAAAAATTCATATAAGCGATCTTGTTAGAGTTTAGCTTCTAAATTTTGTTCTTCTTTCAATTTTTTCATTCTTCAGTTTTATTTGCTAATTTCTTTTCTTACTTTAGTTTAGGAATTATTTTCCTTTTGTTTTCAGTTTTGATTTAACTTTGGTGACTTTGTCATGATTTATATGAAATGAATTTACTTTTATGAAATCTTTTACTTTATCCATTTAAGTGAATTTCATTTATCATTAAAGGCATATCTTTATGGAACCATAAAGCCATATTGTTTTAAATATTTTTCATGGACGAACACACATATTTTCTAAGTGATTGAGTTTATTTTTTCAAGAAAATAATTGATTTGATTTTAATTCAATGAATCCCTCCCACCCTTCCACATAAAAATCCTCTCATTGATAGTTGCAGGGAAGGAATTTGGAGAAAACATTATAAAAGTATAATGTCTATTAAACATAAATCTCTATTTTCCATCTCACCTCTTTCACTCAAATACATCATAAACTAAAAGCTTGCAAATGCGCTTATCAAAATAGTGAAAAAGAGGAAGCATGGGAGATACAAGAAAAGCCGTTGGGGCTATGGATGCTCACTGGAAGCGGGACTAGACTTGTATGGCATAAAAGACAACTTCGTCGGGGTACTGTTCAAGCTCACTGGCAACGAAGCGATGTCAGAGACAATCACAAAATGGATATATGTTTTATCAACAACTCCTATCTCTACCTTATTCTATTTTTCAAATGAGAAAATTTTAAAAACAAATTTCCCCAAATTTGGGTTCATCACTTTTACTCGAGTCTGTTTTAAGTACTTATCTTTACAAACTCACATTGCTTAATCTATTTATGTGGAACCTATGGAAATGTTTTACTGTTATAAGATTTCGTGATTTCCATTATTTTTAACCTTTGGGTAAATTTAAGTTCATTATCTTTAATCAGAGATAACTGGTTATTCTCCCACATGTCGCCATATTGTTGTGGTAAAACACAACCCCCCCATTTTTAACTTATGTACTTCAAATAATGGGGACCCTTTCTACAAAATTTTTGGCTAAACACCTTTTAAGATATTGATTAAGTTAATTATTTTTGCAATTTTATTATTTTTCAATTTTATCGGGTTTCTATTTTGATTATTCCATTGAATCTGGTTTTTCATAAGTTTTCCAACGATACTTGTTTCACTTCATTTGGTAAACCAGTTTGCTAATGGCATTCCTTTGAAGTTTGATCATTTTCTCGCTTGGGTTAAAAAAAATGTATAAAGTGTACGAATATTTTAATTCTCGTAGTTAAAAATAGTCATTCATTGTAAATATTAACTCTTAGTTAATTATTACTAACATCTTTCATTTTTCACGAATGATCCTACTAAATGATCTAGCCAAATTATAGAGCATTTAAAAAACACGTTTTTCGAGATTTTGGTAATTTATCATAATTTCCTTTTTCTTAAACGAAATGCCAAACTAAAAATTTCATAATGACAAAGTGGTTGTAGTTTATTTTTTAGAATTATTAATTATCAAAGTGGTTGTAGTTTAGAATTGAAAAATCCTGCTCTAAGTGATCTACACTTTGTTTCATTTTTAACTTAACCAAATTCCAAATAATATGGATCTCAATTAAAAATAATAAAAAATTTATAACACGATCGCATCCATCGCAATCACGCTTCGCAAAATTTAAAACAAACTAAGTTTTCAAAAACCTGACGAAAGTTCTTCATGCAATGCGATGTTAGGTTTTTTATGCGATACAATGTCAGTACTGAAAATGACCAAAGTCCTTTCCCCTCACGTGTGTTTTGAGACTTAACTCATTTCATTTATTCACATGAGTAAAAGAGTAATGTAATATAAGTACTTTGAATTTTAATATATTATATTAAAACATTTTAATATAATTAATAATATACTAGCATTTGCACGACTATGAAAAGGGTACGCCGGAGGCGTGATGCGACCGACAGTCCGAACGAGAGGACAGATGACCAATTTTGATTGGTTGGAGGAACAACCAAATGGCAAAATCTAATTGGTTGGAAGGGTGATAGAGAAAGCTTCTCATTGGCTGGAGTGAACAGTGTTTTCCCACCCAAAGCCAACAAAGAGAACGCCTCCCGCGTAATTATATTAAAACATTTTAATATAATTAATATATAACATATTATTAATTAAATTAAATTAAAATTTAAGTGTATGTTTTATTTAGTTAGATTAATATTAATTAATAGTTAGTGTGTAAAAAAATAATTTAGTTTATGTTTAACAATTAAATTAATATTTGTTAATAAATAATTAAAATTTAATTTAGGATTAAAATTTAATTAAGAAATTCTTATTTTTAGCCCAAGCAACAGAAAATTCCAGATTTCCGGCGATTTTAATATACCAACTTTAGAAGCTCATAAATCGAGTTTTACTTGGCCAAATGAGGTCCAGGATGACTCATTAAATAGATAAAATCATGGAGAAAATTTCTAAAGCTGTCCCATTTCTAGATTTGATCATTTTTTGGGTCTAAAATTCAGTAGAAGATCATGCTTCGAATTTTCAACAAAATTAATTTCCTGAGTTTTATTTTCTGCATTTTAATTTTCCCACAACTTCTTGTAAATGCAGATCCATTCGTCAATGATATCCTTGGCCAATTATATCAGCACAGAAATCAAAAGAAAGCTTATATTTCTTTTTTCAATTATTTATTTAATTAAGTTTTAATTGGATTTAATTTCTAGATTTGACATTTTGATTTTATTTTTCCATTTTAACTTTGTTTTGATTTATTTTTGCAGGAAAACAATTGAAGAGATGAGAAGAAGAATATCTCAATCAATAGGAATGCTCCAGCAATTGAATAATATGATTTGAACCAATGAAAAATGATTAGGAATGCTCCAGCAATTTAATAATATGATTTGAACCAATGAAAAATGATTGAGCAAAACCACTCTTCAACAACCTTTCCTATGAAGAATTCCTTTGCAGATATTATAAATAGTAGATTGCAAAATGTAAAAGGGGCTTCTCTCCTCTGCAATTCAAGGAAAATTTTAAGCATAGAAAAAGATCTTGAAGTTTTAAAAAATGGCAAATCTCACTAGTCCTTAATATCTAAACTCTAAAATGTTTATTGATGTATTTATAAAATTATTCAAATTTATAATGATTTTATATATACTTTTTATATAATATTGGCGATTTTTAACATAAAATAATTGTATATTGTAAAATTTGGGCGAATCATTTTTATAAAAAATGGTAATATGCAAATATTTTTTTTGGAAAAAATATGGAAAATTAGCCCATTTGCAAATATTAGCCCCTAAAATTTTCCATGCTGCAATTCTGGAATTCTTGATGGCACTATTGTCTAAAGTATTTAGAGGTGTAGGGTGAGAGGAGAGGAATTTTAGATCTGGAGATTATTGAGGTTTTTCTTTTACATTCTGGGTTATATATAATGAACAGAGTCTTTCACTATTGTAGCTCTGATTTTGAAAGCAGAATTTTAGGCATTGTAAAAGACTGTTAGAGACAGGAGCTGGAGAAATGGACTTAATAAATTGGTATTTATAACACTATTATTTTAAATGATGGTTTCATTTTATGATAACAGGATTGTGTCAATTTACTCGCATACTTGTGCACTTTTGTCGGTATGAGTAATTTTCCTCAATTTATGTTATTATTTGTATCTACTCTTATGGGTTGAATTATGATTTCTGAGTAGCTATTTACTCAGAAATCTGTCTTATAAAACTGATTTATTGAATAGTGATATGTTGTGAACTATTTTCGCATGTTATTGTTTAATTATTCAAGTTACTGATTAAATGATCAATATCATTTTGAGAACTATTTCCTGAGTGTTGTTGGTTGATTATTTCAGTTAATAGGTCTCTAGATAGAATGTGTTTGGTACTCACAATGTCAGTTAATTGAACTACTTCGTTAGCTTGATATTCATTTAAAAAAAACATATTTAAATCTCAATTATTTAAAACATCTTGCTCTCAGTTGGGATAGATCTATATCTGCCTAATTGAGATAGGATTAAAATAGTTTATTTTTCTTGCATATTAGAATAATATTGCATATCGATTAAATTCTACATCCTTAAAAAGTCCTCTTCCCAAAGAGGCAGAACTTTAATTGTGGCTTGGCTAAGCCCAAATTAGCTTAAAGATCACTTTCTTGTCTGATCAACAAGAGAAATGATCTGATGTCTCTTTCCCATTGGTAAATAAAAGTCATATTTTAAGTCAATGGAAATTGAGAGAAGGTAACTGGACCTAGTTAAACCAGTCAGAGCCACCATTCCAAATGGAAAAGGAACTGCTTGAAGGTCCATACCGGGTGGTCATCCCCCATGTTGTTGCAACGAATTTCGAGGCCTCAACAGAAACTAATATATGAACATGCACAAAAAATTCAGAACAACAATATTATGAATTTGAAGTCAGCCAAGTAACTCAACATTCATCAAAACCGACCCAAGATATGTCGATTGATCAACCTACAAAAGATTTCGAAGATCCAACAAGTGAAAAATAAGTTGCATAAATTACTTTATATGTATATTTTTTTCTTTATATTGTAATAATTTTTGTAATTTTTTTTCGTAACACTCCAAATATTCCTTTCTTCAGGAGGAAGAAGGCTTTGAGGGTGGGGGATATGTTGGAGAGGCTATTCAACTTATTCAAATAGCTTATTCAAGTTAGAAATTTATACTGTAAGTCGATCGACAACTTAGTCAAGTCCACAACTAAGTCAGCTTAGTCGAGTCGATTTGGACAATTAAAATTTTATAACTATCCTGACAAATTATATATATCAATGAATGTATCAATGTATCAGGTTTATTTGACTTTAAGAGATATATAATAAAAGTGTTCTTTTGCTGGTTCTCTAATACTTTGTTTATCTTCTCTATTTTCTTATGTTCATTGCTATGTAATCTCTTGTTGTCATTACTATTAGTAACCATGCTTACTTTTCCCTATATTACAACAGTTGTGCTTCCTTTTGAACTTGATCCTTTTGGCTAATTTGTTTTATGCTTTCTTGTCAACCATTTATTTTTCAAGTATTTATTCTTCGTGTTTCTTTACTACTTCCTCTTGTTTTCTTTAAGCTTCTTCCCACTTCTTGTCTTCTTCTTCTTGTATATGCCTTTCCTCTTCTTATTTTCTATTTTCTTCTTCATGCTTCTTCTATTTCTCCTCCTCGTGTTTCTTTCTTTTATCTTCCTATTTCTTCCTTCTCCTCCTTCTTTTTGGCTTCTTATTTTCCCTTTAACTATTTTCGTCTCTCTTTATTTGCTACCTCTTTTTCCCTTCTCTCTTCTGGGAAACTTTCTTGTCCTAGGTATATTTTCCTCTGGATGATTCCCTATTTGTAGGTTGGCATCATCTGCGGGATGGGAACAACAAATTTTCTTTTGTGCATATAAGCATTTTGCAACATTGTAAAAGTTCTCTAACTTTCCTTCTTCCCCATTGATGCGTGGTGTGTAAGTTCATTTGTATTTTAGATAATTGTAGTGATTTGTAGCAACACCCCTTGAATCATGTCTATGAAAAATTAGCTAACAAAAGCTAAAGTGTTCCAAATCACTGACATTCGCTTGTACTTATTTGTAACTTATAACATATTATGTTCCTACAAATATCAGGAAAGGTGGCCATGGTACCTTATTTTCGCAAACTAGTATACCTTCAAGTCATGTTGTCACCTGTTATGCTACTTCCTGCAAGATTAATTTACCCATGAAAATAAAAGGAAGCTGGTGAGGTGGCTTGGAAGATCTGAATACTTTGATATATTTTTCAATCGTCGATGTAAAAAAAATCACTGATATAATGCAATGTTTCCATTTATCGATCGGACGTATGTGATTCAACATAAAAAAGGATGTGATACAAGGGAAACATGAATCCTTTAGCTATCTTGTGATACATTTACATGTAACTAGTATCCCATAAGTTCCCACAATAAATATGTACTAGTGGTATGTTTGGAGCCAAATTCCATCTCCATCCTAATACTTCGAATTGACATCTTGAGCATATGGCATCTAGCAAATATAATTCCATGTAAAATTCAAGTTGTCTTCCTACAAGTGGATTTTGAGCTTGTTTTACATTTTCTGGATGGAAGGGCTACACTATCTACCCAATTGAATAATCTTCCTTCTTGGGTACATGTGTATATCAATGGTACCTAAATCTATTTGAACATTTATGCATCTGGCTTGCCATACAATCGATATAGCCACTGCCATCTGATATGCCTTTCTCAACAACTTGGCCTTATATATCCCATAAACTTGGTGTCAAATATTATTAATGTCTTGCCACTAGGTCTTCATGATATTTTTTCTAGCTACGGAAAAACCATCATACAAATTTTTTGTAAGTGCCACTTAATATATTGGTAGTTTGTAATATTCAACAATACAAGCTTATATACATACGATGCTACAGATAATCCATTGATGTCCTGAATGGTCATGTGTCTTATGTCCAAACATTTTATTATCCATTCAATAGATTCTGCACATGGGAGGAAAATATGATGTGATGCTACTTTATGCAAACAAGAATACCTTACATTTTGATATACTTCACTATTTTCCTCATCTTGAGGAACTTCTTTGCGAGCAAACAAATGGTAGATTCTAGACTATGTCATTGGTATCGATTTATCAACATAGCAAGTTATGTCTCCATATACCAAAGTTGAGATTATAAAACTTTCCTTTGCCCCTTCTTCATCACCTTCAACAATCTATTTGATTGAACTTCTTTTAAGTGGTTCCATATCTTCTATTGATGAGGAAATATTGAATCAATCCAAATCTATAGTACCTAACATCTAAAAAATATTCATGGTAAAAAACAATGTTAGGAAAACCCTAAAAACATTCTAGTGCATCGCACAAATGATAGCAAGTCATTATGTTATTGTGCAAGAGACGGTCATAGACTATAGGGAAAGTATGCGCTATAGAGAGAGTATGCATTATAGTGGCATGATCGAGGGAAATAGTACCGAGCTTGAGTATGACACCATTGTGCAAGGAGATGATGTTGATTTATGGTAGCATCAGATGTGCTCCAAGTCTCAAAATTTGCAGGAAGGCTTAGACACATGTATTCCCAAATACCCAGAAAGTGTTTTGGGAAATTCCACCCGGATGGGGTTTTATTAAAATAATTAATTATTTTTAATGGGAGCCTAAGTCTAAACTTAGGGAGTTAAAGTAATTAAATTATATTAATAGAATTGGGTATAAAACTTCTAGAAAAAAATGAAGATTGAGTCAATATGATCTAAGTCGATGATTATAGTTTAATCTAGGCCGTTGGTTATCCAACGAGAAGATTATAAGAAGGGCTTTGATGGGAATTTGAAAAACACATCGGAGAGAGTCTAGAGATCGATTTCTCAAGTGGGAAATGTAGAGCAGTCAGAGGATTGATCGAGTTGATTCTTACAGTGAGGGGAAGAGATAGTTCTGGTTGTAAATATTTCCTAAGCCGAGAATACATCATAGAGAAGGCAGAGAAGAGGACAAAGAAGAAGAAGCATAGGTGCTATGCTGGGCAACACAGAGCCACACAGACCAAAAGGATACGTATTTTTCTTGAGGATCAGTCAGATTTAGTGTCAAAGTGTTGAGGTGTGAGGCTGGAGTGGTAGAAGTTAAAAATCTAGCAAGCAAAAATACCAGCAGAAGGGAGTGACACAGTCCCTAGCCAGAGTGACGTAAATCTGTGCAGAGGAAACGCAAAGGCAACATGGGGCTCATCAATTCGGGGTTTGGTTAGTGTTGGATCTCCAGTGTTAGTGTGAGTACATTTTATCACTAATTCTCTGTCAGTAATTTTCTTTGTATCGATGTCCAATAAGGCATCCTAGATTCTATTCAAAACTAATTATTAATAATAAAAACCCTCAGCTACTGCACCTATTTTCCTACAATGGGTTTTTCTGAAGACTTAGTCCGCAAATAACAGTGTCATGTGTGTTTAATTTATATTTCTAAGATCTTGTTTCCGCATTTATTTTCCATAGTTTATTTAGTGAAGGTTGTAGTGTGTTTGCTTCAATATTTACTTGTAGAACACAGTAAATAACTTGCATAATTTATCAAGTAGGATAACTAATATCAATTTGTATCAATAGGATTCCGGGACTAGAAATTTTCACATGGTATAAGAACATGCAGGTGAAGGAAAAAGAACAAATCCCCAAGGGATTGCATAGTCCAGGCTAGGAAGGAAATACTCTCAAGGAAAATCTCTCTCTGAGTGAGTCGACAGAGAGGTAAGATTTACAGTTCGTGATTTGTGAGCGAAAAAGGGAGAAACACAACAACAAATTCAACGTAGAGCAATTTTAGGTGGGACGCAGTTTTTTTTGTAGCATTTTCTGGGAAGAAACGCGCCAAAAGGAGGAGGAAGACACTTTTTGAGGGAATTTCTTGCTTAGTGAATTCCAAGCCAAGGAATTGTAATTCTCAGTTGATGAGTAGCAGTGTTGAGGATTAGATCAACTAACTCCAGCAAGGATTGTGTATGCCAGCCTAGAAGCTGGGTTGAGGAGAGAGAGGGAGCAGTTCAACATTATTTAGTCGGTAGAGAAGGCATCAATCGGGTTGAGAGATCAAGATCATATGGATGGGTGCATCCAACTATGTGATCTAGCATGAAAGGATCACATGTCTGTTAGATGAGCCTGATCTCAATACATTTATCAAGAATTTGGTAGTTGTCCTTGTGGATGAAGATTTGTTGAAAGCCTACAAGAAGAATATGGTGAAGGCTAAGTGTTTGGTCCTCGATGGAGTGAGGGATCATTTATCATGTCACATCGGTGGCAAAGGAACTAAAAAGGAGATGTGGGATGCCTTAGCAACGTTGTATCAAGGATATTCCGAGCAATGGAAGATGTACTTGTAGGAAAATATGATATCTATGAGGATGCAAAAGGGAGAATGCATTGATCCATTTCTTGCAAAGCTTTAAGAAACTAGAGATCAGTTGGCAACTATCGGATCAGCACCTCAGGCCACCGGGATGGTCATATTGGCTCTAAAATTTGTATCAAATGAATGGAAAGTCTTTGTCTAGAGAATTCTAGGTAGAGAAAGGTTTTCTGAATGGGAACATATGTGGGCCGCTCTTCATAAGGAAGAGATGAGGTGAGCTATGATCAAGTGCAAACTTAATGGAAACAACAACAGTGGGTCGAAGCCCAAGGAGGAGGAAGAGAATGCAAACCTTGCATCTAAGGGGAAGAAGGAGTAGCAAAGGTGGAAAAAGGATGTCTCGAGGATCAAATGTTTTCATGGCAAGATGGGTCGCTATGCTACACAGTGTCCTCTCAATAAGAAGGACAAGGATGAGAAACATGATCTGCAGGATGAAACTACAAGGATCAAGGAGGAGGAGTTTGCCATGATTTCCCACATATCTCCAGGGGAGAATTGGGGTGATCTAGAACTATAGTTTCAAAGAATTTCAATTGGAAAGGATCCTTGAGGAGTCCACCTCTTGGATCAATACCTTGCTATGGGAGCCAACGACAGAAGTAGCAGGATGGACTAGTGTTAGTTGGTGTAGAGGAGTGCTAGAGTGATAACGTAGTGGCTAGAGAGTGCTAGATTTTAAGCAGCACAAAAAAGAGTTGGAATAAATGCAATAAGGAAAAATGCAGAGTCAGTAGTAGTGAAACAACTCAGTGCAAAGACTAGCAACAATTAGATCTTCAGTATCAGATGCATCATGCTAAACACTTAGTTCAATGTTTAGATGTTTTTCTATTTCATCAGGAAGCAAAGTTGCAGTGCAGTAGCAGTTAGCAGCAATACACAGGGTCAACATCAACATAGATACAACAACATAGTTGTTGGCGGGTAGCAGTATCAGACATCAGCAGTTGTTGGACATGGTACCCTTAGATCGAAGTTTTTATTTTGAGGAGCATAGTGCACTGCACATAGATATGTTAAAGTTTTAGGGGCTTTGGGGCAAGTCAAAGCCTCGTATTTTGTAAAGGGGTGGGAATTTTTTTAATACTTAGAGCTCCACCCATGGTTTTCAGACCATGATATTGTAAAAGGAAAGACTCAGGTCTAGGAATATCTCTTGGATATCAATCATGATAGAATGAAAATGGATGTAAAGCTATATTGGATTGAGTCTGTATTCGGTGTTTTTTCCAGAAGGGAAGGCACTTAAAGCTGAGTGTGCGGAAACCTTAGAAATTCTGCTGCTAAGTGCGCAGACCCCTGCAGTTGTGTGCACAGGGTGGAAAGTGTTGTATTGAGAAGATATGAAGTAATAAAAGAATACTTTGAAGAATAATATGTGTTCTTTACTTATATGTTTTCTTCGTTTGTATTTTGATGTTATCTTTGCCAAGTTATGGTTTTTATCTATGTTTGCATCACAAAGTTAGGGTTATCGTTTCTTATGATGATTAATGCATGTTGTTATCACTCATTAGTTGTAAAAAACTTTTCTTGATAGGTTCATGCAGGTCATTCACCAAATGGATGAGGTTTCCTAATCCATTTCAAATTGATGTATAAATTTTTTTCATTTTTGAAGCCTATCGTAAGTTTAATGTCCACCTCCATCCATGTCACTTCAGTCAAATCAGTCCCATATCATGTCAATTGTCATTCCCCACACATTTAAACTCAAAACTGCACACCTGTCAATTTTTCAGATTTTTCGCAGCGATTTACACAGGAAATCTGCAAATTTCTCTACGAAACTGTCTAATAGTTTCGTAGCGAATCTGTCAGAAGCCTAAATGTTTTCACTACAAAACTGTGTTTTTTAACCAGGGTTGTCAGAGTTATATGAGGTGTCATTTTATGATTAGAGCAGTAAAGGTGGAGGTCATTCAAGGTCGTTATGGTAAAATTCAATGTATACAACCGTGTTTGATGTTGTCATGATCCTTTTTTCTTGCATGTGCTATGATTGAAACCCAAGTAGTCACTTAAACTTTTAAACCTCACCCCAAATATCCTTTTGTCATATTATGGTTTATCCTTGCACGTGAGTCGATCCCTGGAGAGCTTCTTCATCGAGCCAAGCAGGTTGCTGTCAAATTCAAATTCTACAGGTGTCATCAGCAAGCAAGGCAGTGAATACTATAAAGTATCAATGGCTACAAGAAAGAAAACGAATAAGGGTGGTCATTGTCACATGTATGAACCTATGGATTTGAAATTACTTAATGAAGACCCTATTGCTATGGAGGTTTTCACGAGGGCTGGCAGCCTACAATTCTGCCAGAGGTTGCAGGGTTTTCATTCACAAGTTTCAAAGGATTTTGCCACCAACTTCACAGGAACATCATCAAAAGTTGGAATTTTGAACCTCACAGTCACACCAGAGAGCATATCATTAGCTACAAGGATCCCTAGAGGTGGTGAAGAGTGGTTTAAAGGTATCAAATTCACAATGTAGGATTGCAAGGAGTTTCTCAAGCAAGAACACAGTGAAGTTGATTTTACCAATGCTATCCCTAGAAGTTTTATGAAGGAGAATTATGAAAAACTATTGATGGTCATTGAAAAATATTTCACCTGTGAAGGAATATTTCACATGGTCTACTCATACCATCTCAGACTTCTTCTACATTTTTAAATTAAGATATCACTTGACTTACCTTTCTATTTATACAAAATTTTAGGTAAAATGTGAGATAAGGCTCAAATCAAGATAGAAGGCAATGAGACATCTATTTTTCATCATGGTCTAATAAATCTGTTAGTGTTGGAAGAATTGATAAGGTTAGACAGAGATTGGATTTCTTTCTTGTTTATGAGTGGTTATGAAATTGATGTGGTCACTCCAAAGAAAACCTTAAAACCTAGAACTACTACATCACCAGCTATGGTTGAAGAAGTTGAAGAAGAAAAAAGAGCATCCCCTACAGAACCAATGGACATAGGAGAAGAACCTCTGCAAGAGACTAACACCCCTCAAGCAACACCTACAAAACAGAAACATAAATTCAGTAAAAAAAGCAGCAAGAGGATCACTAGAAGCCAGAAATTGGCTAAAGGAAACCTAGAGGATATCCTTCATGCAATTGACATTGAAGAGTCACCAATAGTGCAAGCTGAAGACATTGAAGATGGTGGAAGAAAACTAAAGAAAGGTAAGACTACTAAGAAGCTAGATTTTGCAGGTGATGATGTTGGTTTTATATTTCAGCCAAGGAAGCCAATGAAAAAACATGCAAAGAAGGCCATGGAGAGAAAAAATACATAGAAAATCAATGAAGTTGCTCAGCCAATAAGCATCATATATTTGTCTCCATCAGTAGAAGAAGAAGTGGTTATCAGGCAGAGAAATGGCAAAGAGAAAATAGTTGAAAAATAAGAAATAGAATCACTCAAAGAAAAACTGAAGGAAGCAAGTAAATATATATTAGATTTGAAGCTAGAGGCAAAGAAGCATAGATCTAAGAAGGTTCAATTTGAACAAATGAGGAGAATATGGGATAATCAAGTCTCAAGTGTTTCAAAATCTTTGGACAATGCCGAAATGTTGCTGAAATGGACTCAACCATTAAGAGGGCAAGTCAAACATATTAGGAAGAGGAAATTAAACTCAATATCTACAAATTGAGCATTAAAACATCAAGTGGAAGACCTTCAGGAGCAACTGGACTTGATCCAAGTTGAGTTGGAGAAGAAAGGGTTGAAGATGAGAGTGCTTGAAGAACCCATAAACCAATTAATTGTAAATGGAAAAGAAACTCCAAAAGAGTGAAAAATTGAGTTGAAACAAGTTTGATGAGGTTCATGGCTTCCAAAGAACCTAAATTTTGCCTCTGGAGATCAATTTTTCAAGACAGTCACAAAACAACAAATTCCGGTTTTCTAGACAGTTTCGTAGCGCGCTTCAGGCTTGAAGCCTGAAAAACGGCACGAAAATTCTGAATATACAATTTTTCTTTGGAATTCATTTTTGTGAAGGATTAAGGAGGAGAGTTGTTTGTTTTCAATATGTTTTGGCATATTAAAGGTTTTTGACCAACAAAGGTGGCAAGGAGATGGATGAAAAGACAAGATTTCATACGCTACGAAAACTCGCTACAAAACTACCTAAAACTGCCTTGTTTCGTAGCAAGAGCTCTTTTGAAGATTTTTGAGGATTCCAACAGCACACCAGCCATCTAGAGACATCTAGCCTATCAGTGGGCCATCCCAGCAGAGAATCATTACTTTTTTTAGTGTCACATATCCAGATAAACAAGCATATTAATGATTAAAGTGAAGATTATCCATTCCTAAAAAGTAGGACTGTGTTTCCTAAACCTAGGGGTATTTTAAATATGACAAGTGATGGTGAATTGTCTCTCAAACATGTGATCTGTATTATGTAACTATTTTACTACTAGAAAAACTGAATGTAATAAATAGGAAGTAGAGTCCTATTAGGAGTATGACGTCTTAAAGGATAGCTATCCTTTTTCTGTTCCAAGAAAGTAGGTTTAGTTATGTTAGGGGTTAGAGTTAGAGTTCAAGGATCTAGCCAGCTGGGCAAATCATTTACATTGTAAACAATGTCTATGTATAGACTAAACATCGAAGAGAAAAGGGTTGGAGAATATTGCACCAAATTGTTTCTTCTATGTTTTTTCATCATCGGTAATATATAGTGACATTCTACTTCCAAACTTGAGATTCTTATGAGGTGTTTAATGTGTTGTTACTCTATATCTTTATGTCTAATCACTTTTAGTGAATTTTATCTCTAATTACTCAGAATTCATGTTGTCATGCTCTGACTTCCTTTAGGGGTGAAATTTTTGTGTTTTCATTATATTATGTGTATGAATCATCTTTATTAAAAACCTCTATTTTCCTAAGCTTCCATGTGAAGAACTACCATCACTAAAAGCACTGATGTGGAATACACAGCTCAATGGTAGCAAACCTTCATTTTTCAACCTGCAATCATACAAAACCAAGTCACAATTCATAGAATTATACATCTAGTATTATTTCTATTGAAAATCATAAATCCCTTTGAGAGAGCCCTCTCAAACTGAAGAGGCTAATCTTTAGTTAGAAGTGGTTTGAAAGAGTTACATTGAGTTGATTGATGAGGAGCCTATCAAGATCAATTTGGTGATAACATTTTGGTGTGTCTGTCGGGAGTCTAAAGACATATTTCCTGAAGTATTTATGCAAACAGTGAAGCTGAACTCTTGGAGGTAGCAAGAGCTCAGAATTTGTTTGAGGCTACAGAAACTACCTTGGTGACTCCATTACAAATTTTCATGTTTAAAGGTGGCTTGAGAAGGAGATATACAAGGAGTAATCCAGCTCCTAACCCACCTACCATTGTGGATAATCCAAACACAATTTGCAGAGGCATTGAAAGCAGCTCTTCAAAATCAGGTATTCCATCACACTCAAGAGTTTTGTCCTCTGTAATTGTTAGAAGTCCTGAAGATAAGAAATTTGATGACAAAATTTAGGAAGTTTTGTTTAGGTATAAGAATGAAAATGAATTGACTGAGATTATTCTAGACCTGCAAAGACTAGGCATTGATACTTCAACCCTAGTAACCAAAAAATAAAGAGAAGAGTTTTGGGAAATAGCTACATTAGAGTTGTTGTTAGAGAGGGAGTATTTTGAAAAGTTAAAGGAGTTAGACCCATTTGAATTCTTGCTTAGAATAAAATCTGGTATACCTTTACGTGAGTGGAGTTCATTTGTATCTGGACTGCAAATACCAACTACACCACCTCCTAATATCTCATCATCTACTATTGTTTTTCCTAGAAATACCAC
Organism: Pinus albicaulis; assembly: GCA_034641835.2. Lineage (NCBI taxonomy): Eukaryota > Viridiplantae > Streptophyta > Pinopsida > Pinales > Pinaceae > Pinus > Pinus albicaulis. The sequence goes on along the minus strand of CM076581.1, from coordinate 1,222,600,200 downwards.
AGTCCGTGTTATTATGGCTGGAAATGTTCCACCCCCACCTCCTCCTGCTGCACCTGCAAGATATGCTCCTCTTTTTCTCCCAACTGTTCTAAATGCCCTCCCAAGTAAATACTTGGCTAGAATTGAAACCTAGGGGAGTGATGAAGAAATTACAGCTAAGGAACATGTGGACCAATTCAATGATTTCATAGACAGAGATGAAGTAGACCATGAAGATGTCAAAATGAGACTACTTGCTCAAAGTTTCATTGGCAAGGTCAGAAAATGTTTTAAAGCCATATCTCCAGGAAGCTTGCAGAATTGGAACCAATTTGAGGATATTTTTATGAGAAAATGGGGGAATAGAACAAACCCTGTGCAGGCCCTTACCGAATATAATAGTTTAAAAAGAGCTATAGATGAAACTGTCCAAAATTTCTCCAAGAGATTTAAAAAAAATTATAACTCTATACCTGCTCATCTTAAACCTCCCTCGGGAGCTGCTCAATTGTGTTATGCAGAGGCATTTGATTATGATTTCTCCATTCTTCTTAGAGAAAGAGAATCTCCTTCTCTAGTAGAAATGAAAAATGATGTTGTGAAAGTAAAAGTGAACATGATAGCAACTAAGAAGTCTAAGATGGGTAAAACAAAACAAAAAGAAGAAGAAAATCCCTCCACCTCAGATGATAAGTTTGATTCTATGATGAAGACTATTGAAAAACTCATGGATAGACTTGCCCTTGGAGCTAACTCTTCACCTTCGGCACAACATGATCCATAAATTAGAAATCCTCAATTTAGAAGGCCTTTGAATCAACAAAGATAAAGAGAAAACAAAAATGAACTTGACCCTCAAGTGAGGCCTCCTTTTCAGTAGAATTTAATTGATGAAGAAGAAACTTGGCCTAAGATTCAAGAAGACTCCATCCACTGCCTAGATGAAAACATATCTGGAATTTTTTTAACCAAAGAAGAGCATGATGAGTCTGATCATGATTTGAATAAGGGTGAGGGACAATCTGACTATCTAAAGGGTTATCAACATGCTATCATTGAGATGTAGAAATAGTAAAATCTCAAAAACATAAATGTTCCCATCACTGCAAATAAAACACAGCCAAATAAGGATGCTCAATAAAGTAGTTGAGCTTAAAAATGACCCACCACTTCCTCCCCCTGTCAAAGAGAGTGAAAAGATTACTTATGTTTTCGGTTTGGAAAATGAGATCTCTAAAATCAAGATTCTTGTTCCTTTTGGAGAAATTCTCAAGGTAAATGAGTACAGAAGCAAAATTGTGAAAATGTTGAATTCTCAACCAGGAGCTTCAGATATCCTTAATGTACAAGAATACCATCCTACCATCTAATTGGGACCGAGACTGGAAGATGAGCAGAATGAAGAAGTACCTCCATTCTATGCCAGCCTTATTATTCATGACATGACCTTACACAATGCCATGTTGGATTTAGGGGCTTCTCATAACCTTATGCCTAAGGTGATTATGGAGAGGATGGGTTTGGAGATCACTAGGACATACAAGGATTTGCTTTATTTTGATTATAAAAGATTCCAATGCATAGGGTTGATAAAAGATGTTGTTGGCCTAACACAAGTGCCTGCCAAGACTGTGGTAATGGACATTGTGGTGGCAGATATCCCACCCAAGTTTGGCATGCTCTTATCCAGATCTTAGGTAGCAAAAATCAAAGGCACCATGTAGATGGACTTGATATATGCCACCATTCCTGGTTTTGGTGAGCAAAGAATATTGTACAAGGAGACTAGGATGGCCTACATGGTAAGCAGAAAGGATAAACCTCGAAATTTTCCCATTTATGCTATTTAAACTGAATTAGGATCAGTAATTATTTTCAATGAGCTAACTGATGAAGCAGAAAGTGAAGGGAAAGTAGAAATTCAAGAAACTAAAAATCAACAAGTTGAAAATCAGGAAATTATAGAAGAAAAAGCAGAGGGTTGGTGGCTTCTGCACTTTGATGGATCTGCTGGAAGAGAGGGGGTTGGAGTAGGCAAATGGATCACTGCTCCTAATGTTGAAAGTAAGTTTTATTCTTTCAAACTGAACTTTGACTGTATAAATAATATGGTTGAATATGAATCTTTGTTTTTGGGTTTGAAAATTTTGAAAATATTGGGTGCTCAAAAGATTTCATTTTGTGGAGATTCTGAGTTGGTAATCAAACAAGTTGAAGGAACATATCAAACTAAGGATGTGAGGATGAGAGCCTACAAAAATCTGATTATGGAAATGTTGGAAAAATTTCATGAATATGCATTTATTGTGAAAACTAGAGATCAAAACTCAGTGGTTGATTCCCTAGCTATTTCTGCAAGTTTGTTTTTCATCCATACACATTCTACTGAGAATTATGAGATTGAAGTTTGACATAGGCCTGCTAGCCCAGATAATATCATCCATTGGCAAGTATTTGATGATGACTAGCAAGTCAGAAATTTCATAGAGTTGAAGGAGGAATTTGAAAGCACACAAGTGGATCAGCAAAACATGCTTGCTGAAACTAAGGGTAATTTTGAAGTTTTGCAGCTGAAAAATAATTGTATACCCAAGGGTCTTATTCCACTTGAATTTTTTTTTTACCAAAACGATGTTTTCAAATCTCCTAGAATGCAGGCTGATGATGAAGAGGTAGAGACGTGTAATCTTGGTACAGTAGAAGTGCCTAAATTGATAAAGCTTTCCAAGTTTCTTTCTGTGGAGTTGAAACAGAAATATATTGAGATGATGAAGAAGTTAATTTATGTTTTAGAATGGAGTTATGCTCGTCTGAAAAAGTATGATCCTACTATTATTCAACATACTATTCCTATCAAGGAGAATGAGAAACCTTTCAAACATAAATTGAGAAGGATTAATCCATTTCTCATGCCTCTGATTAAGAAGGAAATTAAGAAGATTTTTGATGCAAAAATTATTGTTCCTATAAGATTCTCAAAATGCCTTGCTAACTTGGTACCAGTCAAAAAAAAGAGTGGAGAGATCAGAATCTGTATTGATTTTAGAAACTTGAACAAGGCTTCTTTGAAAGACAACTACCCTCTTCATGAGATGGATCATATTTTGCAGAATATTTTTGGCTCTCAAAGGATGTCTATTCTCGATGGTTTTTTAGGATACAATCAGATATTGGTACACCCAGAAGACCAGGAGAAAACTGCTTTTACCACACCATGGGGGACATTCATGTATGCCAAGATGCCCTTTGGTTTGATGAATGCAAGGGCGATTTTTCAAAGAGAAATGGACATTGCCTTTGCTGAGGAGAAAGATAAGTTATTTTTGGTTGATGTGGATGACATAACTGTATTTTCAAGAAGGGAGGAAGACCATTTGAAGCATCTAAGGAAAGTTCTGTTGAAGTGCAGAACATTTGGTATTTCTCTTAATCCCACTAAAAACATTTTTGCTCTATCCTCTGGAAAATTTCTCAAACATTTTATATCAAAAGATGGGATAAATATTGATCCAAACAGAGTCAATGTCATTCAGAAGGTAGACCTACCAAGGAACAAGAAGGAAATCTGGTCCTTTCTTGGAAGAGTAAACTTTGTTAGAAGGTTCATCCCGAACTTTGTTGAAATTATCGAAGACATTACCAAGATGTTGTAAAAAGGAGCTGATATTAAAAAGATTGTTGAAGCCAAGCAGTCATTTGAAGAAATAAAGAAAGCCCTCACTCAGGCCCCAGTATTGATTAGTCCGAACTTTTCAAAAGAATTTATGGTTTTCACATTCCCATCTGAAAATACCATAGCTGGAGTTTTACTACAGAAAGGACAAAAAGGTACAGAGCAACCAATTTCATTCTTTAGCAGAACCCTTGCTAACTCAGAGCTAAAATACAATATTTTATAAAAACAGGCATATCCTTTGATCAAATCCATTAAGGATTTCAGAATTTATATTCTGCACTCTCATTGTTACACAGCATTTTTTCACCGTCCCTGCAATCCCTCGTTCCTTACATTGGAGGACTATTCCCATGACCTATGAACAGTAAAATGTCCTAAAAACACCTTGATGGCATCCTTCTGCATAAGGGCAAGAGTTCTCGTCAAGAACATTTCCTCTAGAAAACCCTAAAAACCCATGTTTTTGCATTGGCGCGGGTAGCCAGTTCATCCCTCGCACCAATGGGGAAAATGTACACTAGTGGGCGCGCCAGCTGGTGCTCTGTCCCTATGTTGTGCCTGCGCCAAGCCTATTAAGGAATGTTTTTTAACAATAGAAGGTGGAAGTTTGATTCTAACAACTTCATAACAGATCATCAAAAAGAGGTTGGGTTGTTTGCCTCCGGATCTCCCTATTTAGGAAGTGGTTTTCCACCTCTCATGGAACCTTCCTAAGAGATAGGACTCTCCCCCATGATTATAGGGAGCCTAACCTCTCCTTCTCCCTCTATAAAAGCCTGACCTCTCCATTTGCTAGCTAGCTGAACTTTTGGGAAGGAAATTATAGCTGAGTGATAATCAAGAGCAGAGCTAAGGAGAACCCTGTGAGAGAGAGAGTTTTGTCAAATCCCTGACGAGCTTTGTGAGACACATCCCGCTAGAATCCCGTTGAAGGAAGATCATGACGTCAGAGCACCGATTGTAATCATTCTCTCGTATCTTAATATACATGACTCTGCTATTGGTTCCATGATTTTGTTTGTCCATTATATAATGCAATTTCATTCATTCCTCTCTGACTGATCGATAGTTATAAAGTTTGGAATACTACATTGCATGTTGTCTCTCTTCTTTGCATGTGTACAGGTATCTGGATGCAGAAAGCTCATGGATCATGACCTGTCCAGCTAGGAATGGAAGCGCCACTTCTTCTTCGACAAAAGTAGCGAAGGAATCACTCTAAGTGATCTCTCGCGATTCTATCTTTTGTAACTAGGAACCAATAGCTTTGTGTGATTCGATTATTGCTAGACCCACTCTAGGGCTAGTGGGATCGCCTCTGTCCGCAAAGGGGATTTACCTCCACAAAAATTTGGCGACTCCACTAGGGATCAGTGGGAGTTATTCCTTCCTCCATTGGGTTGTTTTTTGGCCTTTTGTTTGGTTAGTCTGCTTTTCTGGTTCACCTTCCTTGGTGTTAAAACCTTGTTCAGCCCCCAGAAGACCAGATCCATTCTTTGTTCGTTCATTTTCATACTTTTCTAGGTTAAACCTAATTGGCGCAATTATCCCTCTGATAGTCGCGCCCAAGGGCACAAGTTGCTAGTTAGGCACCCGCGCCATCCCCTGTTTGGCACAGATTATAGCCAGACAGGCATGCCAACCCTACTTGGTTTTAGGGTTTTCCTATTCTTGGACTCTCTGAGCTTGAGTTTTGGACCTGGGTTGTTTTTTCTGATTGATTGAGTACTTTGAAGTCATTTTTTACTGTGTTTATCCCTTGTCCTCTGGTTTTTTTCCCTTTTCTATTAGTTTTTAATTTTAGCCCTAGGGCTTCTAGGTGCTTCAGTGTGCTGAGCCTCCCATGGGAGTTTTGGGTCTTTGCTTTCCCGGTCAACTTTGTTTTTGCTTCTTTGCATTCATCTTGCTGAATGCCACTGAATTATTGCATTTATTGAATGATTTTCTTCTCTTTCGTTCAGTTTCGCTTTGTGTTGCTCCGAGCCTAGATCACACGGTTTGTTTGAGTCTCTTTCAATATTCTTCTTCTCTTTGAAGGATTTCGTCATCGGTTTGAGTCTTGATTGTGCATTTTTGAGTTGAGTGAACTTGTTTTGTTTCAACACTCTCTTTATCATTCTCAAATTGATTTTTTCATTTGTTTTTCATCTATTTAGTGAATTTTCTCTAATATATTGAAAATTACCAAAAACAAAATCTTTTGCATTTTGATTGGCATAGTGAAAATTGAAAACTTTTTCGCATTACTAGCATTGTATAATTCTAGAGAAAATTTTTCTAGTTTCATTAGCTTGCATTGAAAACAGTAGTGGATGTTTTTGTGTGCTCATTTTGCTATCATTTGAAAGCTCTCAACTCTCCCGTAGATAGCTCTTCATTGAACAAAATGATATTTTTGTGGCATGTAGTTTGCATTCGATAGGGCCTTGAAATCAAAATGTAAATTGAAGATCAACTTTAAAATTTACTGAATTAACCTAAGGCAGCATTGAAACTTAACGGAACATCTAGTAATCTAAGGTAGAGAGGTGTTCTGGCGTCTTTAAGCCTAGCAGTTGTCGCTCACCATCTGGCTACAGATAGCACTAGTACGGACTTGTGCTCCCCGTACCGTCGTGTATATAAAGGGAGACCCCATTAGGTTGCAAATCCTTTATCCATAGGAAGCCGAGTCTGCCGCCTTTTACCCGTGATACACCGAACACAGCATTTGGAGAGATTACCTTCACGTACGTTAAGTCCTTGGTTGATTTATCTTTCATTTTTACCAAGGTGTATATGAAAATTCACAGATATCTGGTACACCCATTTACCTAGATTACCAGAGCAGTCATTTTGATCTTTACTGACTCCCTAAATTTGAAAAGATCATCAAGCGCTTGTCCTTTCATGCTTGTTTCCAAACTGAAAGTGATAGAGTCATATTTTACTTGTTTCTAGACTCTTAAAACATGAAACAGAAAATTTCCAGTTTCAATGTGGTAAAATTAATCACCTACCATCACACGCCCATATAGAGATTGATTTTTTTTTCGGCCTATTTGTGTTTTCCTTGGTTTTTTCCCGTGTGTCTTGGTTATTGATCTCTTCCTCTTTTCGCTATAGCCACCATGGCGGAACCATCAGTTTCGTCTACTGGTATTCCTTATACAGATGATTCTTCAGAAGTCTCTCAGTCCTCTGTTGAGCATTAGCAACCCGTTGTATCTGAGTTTCCCGACGGGGGACAGGTTATATCTGAACTTCCCTTTGGAGGACCAGTTGAGTTTAATTGGCCCTTGTCCAACACTTGGTTTGGATTTGGAGTTAGGGAAAACTTCCCTCCTCTTACATCGGGATCACCATTTTTGGTTGTTGTCATACCTCCTAGTCCCCGTCATCTCTTAGAAGATCTTACAGCAGGGTCAGATATGGACTCATCTAGTCCTATTCCTAGTGAGGGAATTCCTACTTCTGGTGAAGACTACTAGCTTTTCCCCGAAGACATCCCTGAACCATCTGTTCTATCTTCACCTGGTCCATCACTCCCAGCTAGATATAGGTCTTTAAGTTAGGTCATGGCCGCTATTGCCTCTATCGGAATGTCGACTCCATCCACGGAACCGATCATTCCCTCATTAGGGATGTCGCCACAGACACCTCTCACGACATCTCCTTTTGTCACGTCGACACTTGTTAGACCTACTGCCTGCGTGGTTGCGTCTACACCTTTTGTCACCACTTAGTCAACTAGGACCTCGTCAGTTCCTGAAGACATTTATATAGCTTCTGCCATTCCTGAGAACCTTTCTCCCGAGGAGTATCGAATGACTTTACAGCCATCAATCTCCTAGGTTGATCAGTCATCTCAGGATCTTAATCATCCTTACTTTTCTCATTATGGAGCGGATGGTACTCCGATCTATTCATTTCCATTTCAATATGATGAGCATGATAAGCCCATTCTTTTTCCGGCCCCTGAGGCTTATCAATATATTAACAGTTTTATACCTACCCTGCCTATGCAACCTTCTAACCAACAAGGGTAACCCTTTCAGGGACAACCTTTATTTCAGCAAGGATATGCTTCTGGTCCACAAGGACAACCCTTCTAGGGACAACCTTCAGCCTAGCCAGGATATTAATACGATCCGCAAGGGCAACCCTTATAGGGACAACCTTCGGTCCAGCAGGGATTATTTTACGGCCCACAAGGGCAGTCTTACAATCCTCAAGGTCAACCTCTACAGCCTCACCCTGTGGTCCAACCAGGGCAACCTAAAGGACCGGCAGGGAAACCGGTGTATCAACCTAGACCATCATATGGTCCTGGGGGGCAAACCCATATGTCTCAACCTTTGGTGCAACCTCAGCAACCTCATTTTCCCATTGGTCATAATGTTGCACATACAGGTCCATCTTATGGTCCTGTCCCAGGTCAACCTGGTTATCAGACACAACCTATCCCACTCCCGCCATCAGGCCAACCTGTTCAGCCGGGGCAACCTGATGTCCCTCATCATCCATGTCAACCTTTTCAACCAGGACAACCTGCACAACCTGTTAACCCTGCTCAGCCACCGATATATTCTATGCCACAGCCGAATCCACCTATGCGCCCAACTTATTCGACTCAGCAGGGTCCCACTTACCAGCAGCTCGTTCGACCCCAAGGCGGCTATTACCCTCAAGGTCAGTCTCGACCGGTTTACAACCCGCCTTAAGGTTCTGGTTATTACCCTCAGTAGCCAGGCTATACTTATACTCTGCAGCAAAATCCTTACATTGCTCAATCGGGACCCATGTACACTCAGAATCAGTATCCTGGTTGTTAACCCCCGTATCCTAGTTTTCAGTCGCCATATCAACCTAATTATCCGGCTTATACCCCCTATGGTTAGAATATGTTAGTCATCAGTATTTTTCACCTGTTGATGATGACTAGTTTTTAAAGCCAAGTTTTCTAGCAGCTGATCTCCAATTTGTCAAATTTTCCAGTTGGAAAACACCCATAAACATTTTTTCCCTCCTACCTTTAAAATAAGCCCATGATGAGATAAAACCTAATTGTCAAGCCCTATCTATTCCTAGTCATACAAACTTGTCTATCAGCTCCAAAGAGAATACTCCAAATCTGTCCAAAAAGTCTCCCCTAAGTTAGGTAGTGGTGCTTTAGGCATTCCTCCCTTGGAAAACTATCCTAAAGCCAAAAGAACCTCTGTCTAATATCAACCAGTCATAGATAACCTTCCTATTCTGCAAATAAAGCTTGATACACTCTTAAGTCGCGCCACTAACAAACCTCGATGCCTCAGCAGTGCATATGCCACAGGTCAAATTGATATTAGGTGGATTTACAGTGTTTCAATGTCTTTTTCAAGAGTAGAAGTGTACCAGTGTTCCAGAAGACATGATTAAACTTAACATGAGAAGACAGTTGCTTCTCATGTGGTTTTGAGCCTGGGATGCAAGTACTTGACAGAGAGTTATTTCAATAAGCTCCTGCAAACACAGTCAAAAGGTTAGTGACTTATGAATAACAAGTAATACTCTGCAGATACTGGTCAGGTTGCTTCTGATGTCTAAGGACGCATAAAGGTATTTTAACAGCAGGATTACATGTCTCAGAAAAATTCCCCTCATGGCATATTATCAATTTGTCACTTTTATTTTCTTAACTATAAATAGGCAGTGAAAGGAAAGATGGAATTGCTTGAAAGCAGATGATATGGCATCACTGTGTAAAACCTCCTCCAAGCATGAGCAAAGGGTTAAATGACTATGTAAAACCTCCTCCAAGTATGAGCAGATGGTCAGGTCATTGGTTGAAAACCTCCTTCATTTTACAAGCAGAGGGTTCGGCAATGTGATAAAGGTCTCCTTCATTTAACAAGCAGAGGGTCAGGAACAGAGATGTAACCTCATTTAAAAGTAGAAAGTTAAGGTGTTTTTTAGATGACTTCAAAAATGATGAGTCACCTTCCTTCCAAAGGATGAGAAAAAGATACATCAGAAAATTTCAAATGGTGTTTAGGCAAAAATATGGTCAATAAAATGGTGCTAAAAACCTCTGTTCTTATGTTTATAAGAGTCTCCTTCAAAGAAGAATCCAGAGGTGGAGTTTTGACTAGAGACAGCCTCATCTAAATGGCCAAGGAAGTAAAACAATCTTGGTTTTAAACTAACTTCTACTGATAAATACAAAGAGAACCACTAAGAGTTTGTTCATGGACATTCTTCATTTGGTTAAAGCAAGGGTTGAAAAGAGCCCAGGTAGTTGTCAAACATAGGCATCCTTCATAAACAAGTAGAAGGCTCACCATTGTTTGAGGATGAAGAGCATTTATTTCAGTGTGGCAGAGATTTCAAAGGGACAGCTTTCCAATGTTTACAATTCAACTTCAGCTCATCATCCCCTGCTATATCTTTGTAAAAGTTGAAGACTATATTACTTTGGAAATCCAAGGTTAGTCATTTGCCTTGATGTTGGAGACTATTTATAGCAGAGATTTTCACTTAGAGTTTAAAATGGGGTTTCAAATAAAAGAGATTAATTACCCATTCTAAATACCAACCTTGCAAGTTATTGATATAGACCAAGAATAGTTTTATTACTAAACTTGTGAAGTTCAGGATGGGCAGGTTCTTAAGATTGAAATTTGTGTAGTTGGCACACATAAGCCTATGTGGATGTTTTTGTTTTTGATGCCTGAAGAGAAATTTTATAAACCCTTGCTGTTGAGCCTATACAATGGGCGTAATAAACCATTGAACACCATAACAGTTGGGTTGTCAACTTGAAAATGGCCTCCCTCACAAAAGGCAGAGGGTCAGTTCTCCTGAGGTTTTCACCATACAAATCACTTCATACAAATGGTTAAAGAGCTGCTCGAACAATTTTTATATTCATATCAAAGGGCCTTCATCAGTTGATAAAGATAAAGATCTCATAATATGTCTGAAGGGTTGTTTTGAAGGAGATGCAAGGTTATTTTGTTAATAGACTCCTCTATAAACAACAGTCCAAGTTTGAAGTTTTAACACTCCTTCCATTTCATGTGAACAGAGTTTTTACCAATGGTTTCAAAGGTTAAGCAACAACCTTATGTTAATGAGTATTCTCAGGTGAAAGGTCTTTTATGAAGTTTCAAGAAAATATAATTTTAAAAGTGACAAAGACAGTGAGGTGAGTTTTCTATGTAACAAAAGCCTTTTCAAAAGGCATCCAAAACCCTCATAAAGTAGTTTCAAAGGTTTGTTGACTTTTTTGACATCAAAAGGTGGAGAGACCGTTGGAAAAGTCTCATTGTGCATTTCAAAATGCAAGCAACATTTCCCTAAGCTGCCCACTGGAGAAACGAGGAGATTTGAGCAATTTTCAGAGTTTCTAAGGCCCTCAAGCCTGCGTGGCGCGCATGGGAGAGAAAACACACAGAGTTTATACAGTGGCGCAGCGCGCCTGTATCGTCGGTCAACCATTGCCCGAAGGCTGACCCGACAGTTTACACGGCGCGATGCTTTTTCATGTGAACGTGCCGCTCACTCAAAAGGCCCTCAAAAAGCATCTTTGGAGCTGCCAAATGATTAACAAAGGCCCATGAAAAGTCTTCAAGGTATTCTCCAGTCCCTCTTGGCAAAATTCAAAATTCTAAAGGGTTGTTTGCCATGTTTTTTCCTAAGGAGAAATAGTGCTTTGAAAGGAGTTCATCTTCCAAAAACCATGATATAAACAATGGCTTTCAAAAGGTGTTTGTCATATAAAGAGAATAAGCAAGAGACAGTGATTATAGGGTGAGGTTTTTTAGCAAACTCAGAGGTTTTTGTTGCTGTGATTGTCACACACCTTTACAGTGTTAGGTGGATGTTTTAAACAATCTTAAAGGACCCTAACTTCCTTTAAGAATAGTGATAGCCTACAGGTTAAACGAGAGCAGACTCTGTTTGAGTTTCCAAGGGGAAAACAGTGATCATAATTTGAAATCCTTGTCATTTTGAAAAGGTCCTCTCTGTGTGATGAAACAGCCAAATCTGTACAGCCTCCATAATTCAAAAAACAGAGTGTGTTGAAAGATTTTTAAAAGTCAGTTGAGGGTTTTTTTGTCTACCTTTGTAAGGAAACAGTGAATAGAAAAAAGGGTATTGATTGAAGTGAAAGGTGTTTTTAGCAAGACAAATGTTCTTTCTTCACAAATAAACCACAAACACCTCTTTTCAAGACTTTTCCCAAACACAGTGATAAGATTAAGTTTGTTTCATTTGAAAAATACTTATTGTTTGGCATAAAAGAGGACAAACAGTGATTTATAAGGAGGACAGGGGGCGTGCTTGAGAATCCATTTCAAGGACCATTTGAGACAAATTATTTTTGTCAGTCAGCAAAAATTATTCAAAACAAATGCCTCCCAAGCAAGACAGTAGAAGTGGCCTTCACAGGAGGTTTGAGCCTGTTTCCACTGAAGAGGTAAATGCTCATCCATCAATCCTATTTAACTTTCATGAGGTTGGGTGTCTAGCTTTTTGTCAAAGGGTGCAGGAGGTGAAAAGCTATTCCCCTTTGAAACATCTTTGTTCTTTGATATTTCAAGAGAAGAATTTTCAGCTGGCAGGCTTGGATTTCAAGTTCTCTCCAAGGTCCATTTCCAAGGCCACCAAAATCCCTTATGTCAGAGAGAAGTGGTTTAAACAAAGCCACCTAGACTTAGAACAATACAAACCTTTTCTGAAGCCTGAGCATAGAGACACATGTCCATCCATTTTTCCCTTCTCATATTTGTTGACTAGCTATGCCCCCCTCATTAAGATAATCATGAAATACTTCACTTGCGAGGGAATATTCTCCCGATTCTATGCTTACCATGTCCGATTGCTCATGCATTTCACAAGAGCCAAATTGTTAAATCTCCCTTTCTTCCTCCATAGAAGCATTGAAAAAATGGCCTCCACTGTTTAGAAGAAACCTCCTTCTCAGCAAACAGCCTGCCTCTTCCATCATTCCCTCATTAAGGTTATTATTCTTCATCAGCTTGAGAAGAAGGAAATCTCTTGGGATACTTTCATTGCACATCCAGATTTCGCCATTGTTCCTTCATTCCATACATCTCCTTCTCCTTCCACTTACCATCCTTCACCTTCTTCAAGCAAGCTCATTCCCAAGAATCTCAAATTTCCCATTGAATAGGAAGAAGGGCATGATGAAGAGGAAGATTATGATGAGCATCATGATGATGAACAGAAGCAAGATAAGGAAGGGCAGCATGATGAACAGATGCAGCACAGTGAGGAAAGGCAGCCACATGATGATGAACAACAGCAAGATAAGGAAGGGCAACATGATGAAGAGGAGGAACAACATGATGAATAAGGGCAACAAGGGGAAGAAGAGCATGATGATGAGCAGCAGCATGAAGATGAGCAGAAACATGGTGATGAACAGCAACAAGATAAGGAAGGGAAACATGATGAACAGGTGCATCACAGTGAGGAAAGGCAGCCTCATGAAGAAGAAGAACAGCATGATGAAGAGGTGAAGCACAGTGAGGAAAGGCAGCCTCATGAAGTAAAACACAGTGATGATATACACCACAGTGATAAAGAGTAGCGCCATGAACAAACTCAAAACAGTGGAAAGAATGATGAGGAAAGTAACAAGGGAAAAGAGCCAATAGAGCATGTGCTAGCTGCCTCTCCTAGGCAAGGGGCCATGATCTCTTCTCCAAAAGTGGCCAAGCCCCAGACATCAAGGAAAAGGGTGCCTAAAGCTGTAACTCCAAAGGTCACTAGGGCCCTCCAAAGCAAGGGGAAATTTCCCAAGAAGCCCATTGTCGAATTTCCCAAGAGGAGGAAGACCAAAAGAGCCACCCGAAGCAAGGGAAAGGAGAAAGAAGAAAGCAGCCATGAAAAGGAAAGGGACTTAGACATAATTCAAATCCAAAGTGATGATAGCGAAAATGAGGCCCGAATCCTAGAGACTCTCTTGATCAATAGAGAAATCCAAATTGATGCTTTTAGGACAGATCTAGAGAGGGCTAGAAACTTCAATCACTTTTTGAAAATTCAAAATAAACAGATGAGTGTCCACATGGCGGTATATGAGACACGGGCCATTAAATACAAAAAATAGGCCTCCAAGGCACAAGTTAGATTGGAAGAACTCATGGGTGATTTCGATGAGAGCGAAGATGAATATCAGCCCAGAAGAAAGAGGCCAAGGACCATGGGACTCAAAAGAGCCCTTGAGAAACAAAAGGAATAAGAAGCTTCCCTTCTCCAATCTACTCATCTCACTACTTTGTTCACCCAAGAGATAGAGAAAAATCGAGAAGCATGGCTCGAGAGGGTGAATGATCACTTGGAAAAGAAGTTGGAGAAGGAAAATAGAGATTTGGACCTTCAACGGAGGATGACCGGGCACTATAAGAAGCTCAATCAGTTTGCCCGGCGGAAATTGAAGACCACACAGGAACAACTCAAGGAGGCTCAAAGGAGGCGCCCGCCACAAAAATTGAAGAAAGACACCTCAAAGCTCCAAATTTTGGCCTCAGCTTCACAACATGTTTCTGAAAACCCTTGAGGGTCATGCTCGTCAAAATTGGGCGAAATTCAACAAGTTTTGGTTTTTTGTCATTTTTGGGTTTTTGGCTAAAACTCATGGGCATCGCCATTTCTGTTTGGGGCATCCTCAAAGGATGAAAATGGTATCATTGGATGCCATAATTTTAGGGGCATATACTCAGCGATTTTCAGATCAATTGAAGATGATTTTCTCCCCAAAAATGGCGAGAAACACTCACTTTTTCTACACTCTGCCCCGTTTATTAGCAAGGCCTATTTTTGGGTTTTTACACACAAGTCAGTTTTTGATGCACTTCCAGTGGTCAGTTTGGAGAAAGCTAAGCATTTTCAGAAAATAGACATTCAGATATTTCCAACGAGCCATCACGAGCCTCATTTCGACATCGGGAAGGCCTCCAAAAGTTTCCATCAAGTCAGAGGACTTTCTGCTGATATATTTCTTAAGTATTTTTGTAAAAAATGAACCTTTCTAAAGTGACTTTTCCTCATGTGCGTTTAGCTATTTTTGAGCATGATTAGTTACGAAAAGTCAATATATTTTCATTTTTTAGCACTTTTGAGATATTTTATTAGATATTTTGTGCCTTGGGCTTTGCAAAGCCTCAAGGACAAAATCAGATTTTTTGGATAGGCCAATGAGATTGCAAGTTGAACTAGGAGGTTTTCCTCACTTTGGCCTATATATTCCGAAGCCTTTCATTGTAAATGAGGCTGAACTTGATGAATAGAAGCAATATATGGTTATACAAGCTTGGAAGAAACACTTTTCTCATGCATTTGGAGAGTTTATTGAGTTCTTTTTGATAATGAAAGAGCACCGTTGTTGGATTCCATGACTTGGTAGAATGGTATAGTGTCTCTCTCTCTCTGTTTTGTTTCTTAGTTTTCATTCATATTTCCATGTTCTTTCTTGCTATAAGACAGTAGAGAATAGATTTGAGACATGCCCTTGGAGGCACCTCAAATTTCCTGTTTCTTTACAGCTTCTATGTTTTCTTCCTTTTTAGTCATATCAAAGAATCCTTGATTGCTCTTTGATAACTGAAGAATATTGTTTGCTTGTTTCATTTATGGTTTTATGCATGCTAAGTATGATTCACGGTATGCCCTGCTTACTCATGGCTAGTCATAGCTCCACCTCTGAAACCTTTCTTTGATTGATTAGATTGTCATTTATTGAACCAAGGAGGCCTTGTACTGATCTTGCCCTTTGCCTAAAACTATGCAAACTTGCTTCAAAGTGCCCAATAGCTTGAAATACTATGCTTAGGTGTTTCCTCATAGTGATTTGAGTTGTTTGTTTGTCTTAAATGTATTTCCCCAAAGTCTGATAGCCATTTCCTAAAGTTAGAGAGTCATATATCTCTATGCATGGCTTGAATGTTTATTTCTATTCATTGATCAGTTTATAGTTACATTTTTCATGATTAATGGTTAGCCCTACCATGTTTATGTCAGCTATTAAAATATTTATGTTTGAAATCCTTTGTTCTTCACAAATTTAATGCCCATCTCACTCCATTTTACCCAAAGATCCATTTTACCTCAAATCAAATCGGCCTTTCAACAACCTTGTATCACCATCTGAAAGCTTTCTTGACCTTTTCGACCCCATAGCCCAGTTGATCTGACATATTTTTACCTATCTTAGTCTTTGATCAGTTCATCCCTCACAACCTAAAAAACCAAAAACCTACTTCATAACTAGCCTAAAATCAAGAACACAATAAGCAAACACACAGATATCTCTTACACAAATAGAGAGAGCCCTCTCTGAGTCCAGGAAGGCTAGGTCCTTGGGCTCCAAATATTGGTGTGATGTTACACTGTCATTTGGCTTGCCAATCAGCCAAATCACGGGACACTAACAAAATCCTCCAGGATAGAACCAATGGGGTAGAGTTATTCTCAACCAGGATGGAGTACAGGTACAGGTCCTTATCGAGGACCTGGCATGCCTTTTAACCCTTAATTACCTTTTCTCGCCATGTTGGAGTTACCAGACGTGTCTAAATTGACCAATGATCCGATTCTTCATAATCCAGATTGGCCTCCGGTTCTGACAAAGGTGTCTAGTGATTGTCCTAAGTTTGAGGGAAAATCTGGAGAAGACCCCCAAGCACATGTCATGACATAGCACTTGTGGTTTTCTTCGAATTCTTAGGTAGATGACTCCGTTCATCTGCGTCTTTTCCAGCACACTCTCACCGATGCTGCTGCTAAATGGTACATAGAACTACCCCGTGGTATTTTTCAAGATTTTAATACTCTAGCTATGGCGTTCCTCACATATTTCCAATTACCGGTTCATTACGAAGATGGGACGCATCTCCTGACATCTCTGAAACAGGACAAAGATACTCATATTTCAGATCACATTCACAAATGGATACGTTGTCATCGTCTGATCAAGTTGGACATTCCTTATCAGCTTCTGACTCACCGGTTCACTACCTCCTTTGTCAATAAGATTGCACAGGACATTGCTATGGGGGCATGTGTAACTGAGGAACAGGCCATCACTCGCGCCCAGTACCTCGATTTAGTGTACTCTCAATCGGGCACGTTATATGACATCTTGGCTGATGCCCCACGACCAGGGACCTCTAAAGCGCCAACTACTCCATCAGTAGATGATGTTATTGGTTTCGTCTCTCAAACTTCTCGCAAGTATTTCAATGGGAAGCAGAAATCGAATTCTTCCAACAATTCTGCTCCTCCGGCTACTCCAGATTCTGGTAAGACCACGGAGGTCAACGCAATCCAGGCCAATCCTGCGGACAAGACTTCCAAAGGGAAAAAGAAGGGAAAAGGCAAAGCTAAATCCGATGCCCCAAAACCAGAATCGTCCAAACCACATGGTGATGATGGTTCACAGCGAAAACCGAAGTACCCTTGCCTGATTTGTGATGAAGACCACTACACCAAAGATTGTCTTAGACGATCCGAGGTTAGTCAAATTCTTAAGGGCTCTAAGGGAACTACGGCAGTTCTTAAGGAACCTTTTCCATCTCAGCAGACCCAAATGGTCAAGCAAACTTCGCCATCTGCATCGTTTGTGTCTCAGGTTTTCATGATGAATGGTGATACACTGGTTTCTATTGCCACTCATTCGAACGATTATGCTGGATCACGTCAGGTAGCCGGGAAGGAGATCGTTGATGGTCCTCCTCCCCCACCTACCTCTGGTCCCCTGGAAATTGAGAAGCCCAGTGTTGAACCCGTTATATGACCACCTTCTAAAGGTGTTCTCCAGAAGTCTTCCTATAACCCTAATGTTTGTGCTGCTCAACATTATAGTATTGTTGAGGATTTAGCACAGGATCCATCCGCGATGTCCGCATTGGAAGTCCTTCAGAGTTGTCCATCTCAATGGAAAGCATTGTTATCTGCAATCGGCGGCATCGATCCTGCCGATTCTAGTCTTCTCACTTTCGATCTAGAGAATTTCGTCCCCCAACTTCCGCACCAGATCGCACTTGTTATACAAGTCGGTATTAATAGTCTCAACATACATAGAGCATTTGTGGACGAAGGTGCATCTACCTGCATTATGTCATCTGCTTGCTGGAAGGCCATTGGCTCTCCAGCCCTCACTTCATCTCCCAATTCCCTTGAGGCATTCGATGGAAGGGAATCGAAACCCTTGGGTGTTCTCGTCAGTCTACCGATTACATTGCAAGGAAAGACAGTAAACGTTGAAGTGGAAGTTGTTGATGCCAAAATCAACTAGAATATTATACTCGGTCGTAGTTGGACCCACACCATGTTCTGCGTTCCGTCCACCCTCTTTCGACTTTTGAATTTTCCACATGAGGGAAAGATTATTACTGTCGATCAGTTGTCTTTCTTTACCTCGTCTTCCGAGAACAATGTGCCATACGTGGATCAAATTCCTAATACCCCTGACAGTATGGGACCAGGTCTTTTCAAGGACCCCATTCTCATGGGTATTTTCCCCATTCCACCACCAAATACCGTTCAAGTCAATATGATCTCTAGGTCATATGACCCATGGATCATCCCTTCTCCTGAAAAGGTTGCATCTTTTGGAGAATCGATCCCTCTGACCCTGATTGAAATCAATTATTGTGAGATCATTACTGCATTGAATCCTCCTCCTGCTGATAATGCTCCTTTGAGCATGGATATTGATGTTTATTCTCAATCCCCTTGGCTCAGCGATGCAGATTCGCCCGATCCTTTGAGAGAATTTTTTCCATCTGACGAAGCTATCATGGAGACTATGTCTCTCGAAGATCTACCGTGGAGCGATGGGCATCATCGTTCCTTGTTCATGCCTAGCCTAGGGGCAATGTCTAATTGTCTCAAGAATTTTTCATCTCAGGTTCCCTCTCCACCACTCCAAATTCCAATATTGACTCATGAAGTTTTCTTGGAAGGAAATTTGAGTAATATTACCCAAACGATGCCTATCGACATCTCCGTTAAACCGGGGGTTGTCGATAACATCCATGTGGGAGTCACTTGTTCTCCCGATGAGATTCAAGTGTACACTATTCTCTTCTGAAAATTATGTGATGTTTTCACATGGTATTACGAAGAGATGCCTAGAATTGATCCCAATATTGTCGTGCACGAAATTCCCACCTATCCCGGTGCGAAGACTGTGCGCTAGCGTCTGCATCCAATGCATCCTCAGAAAGCCGATGTTGTAAAAGTTGAAGTTGAGAAAATTCTTAAAGCGGGTTTCATATATCCAATCCCTCTGACAGAGTGGGTTTCCAACACTGTCCCTGTGGATAAGAAGCAGGGCACAATTCGAGTCTGTGTTGACTATCGAGATATCAATCGCGCTTGCCCTAAGGAAAACTATCCCACCCCTTTTATTGATCAAATCATTGATAATTGTGTGGGGAGTGAGATCTTTTCCATTATGGATGGCTTTTCGGGTTATAATCAAATCAATATCCTCCCATCCGACCAACATAGTACCGCTTTCATCTGTCCATGGGGAACATTCGCCTATAAGAAACTCCCTTTCGGCTTGAAAAACGTTGGGGCTACCTTCTAGCGTGCCATGTCTTATGCTTTTCACGACATACGTAATTTTTTTCAGCCATACCTGGATGACCTTCTGGCTCATTCAGCTCTACGCGAAGACCATCTGGAACATCTCCGCCAGATTTTTCTCCGTTGTAGACGTTACAACATCAGGCTTAATCCTCACAAGTGCGTCTTCTACATTGACTCTGGTCAGCTTTTAGGATTCATTGTCTCTAAGGATGGAATTCGCCTCGACCCTCTTAAGGTTGAGGCTATTTTTAATCTCCCCTCCCCATCCTCGTTGCATCAGCTTTAGAGTCTTCAAGGGAAAGCGAATTTCTTACATCATTTTATCCCGAACTATGTGGAGGTAGCCAAAGGGTTCACGTGACTTCTAAAGCAGGATGTCGCTTTCTGTTGGGACGAGATTGCTCAACAATATTTCGATAACCTTAAGACGTTTCTTGTCAACTATCCATTAATATGTCCGTTAAATTATCATCTCGACTTTACCCTCTATTTGGCTACCGCATTTAGTACGATTGCCATGGTTTTGTTACAGGATGACGATGACGGTAATGAACACATGGTTTATTATCTATCTTGGAACCTCCTCGACACTAAAACGCATTATGCACATGTTGAGAAGTTGGCACTGGCCATGGTCCAGGCCATTCAGTGGTTTCGCCATTACATCCTGTTACGCATGGTAACCGTGATTTCTGACTGCAACCCCATGACTTACATTTTGTCTCAACAATTGCTGGGGGGGAAAGTACTCAAAGTGGATTGTGATCCTCCAAGAGTTTGATTTGGAGTTCATTACTGCCAAATCTAAGAAATCACTGGTTTTTGCTGATCTCATTTGTTCTCTCCCTACTGACTCTGTTCCGTCTCAATCCGAGGATCATATCCCTGACGAAATTCTCTTCTTAATCAGCACTCTCGATCCATGGTACAATGATATCATCGTGTACCTCCAGACATCGACCTTCCAGTCTGAGTTAACGAAGGATTCTCAAAGCTGCGTTCGACATCAGTCGCAACCATATCGCATTGTCGGAGATACCCTATATCGTGTTGGAGTCGAATCCGTACTCCGCCAGTGTTTGACCTTAGAAGAGGCTGAGAAAGTTCTGAATGACTGTCACAGTGGCGCCTGTGGCGATCACATGTCCGGTTATGATACCGCATAGAAGATCCTTCGTGCGGGCTATTTCTGGCCATCTATATTTAAAGACTATATTTTTGCAGTATGAAAGTGTCACACGTGCCAGATATTCCAACGCAAGATGTGTGTGCCACCTCTCCCATTTCATCCTGTCATTACCATGGGCCCTTTTTCCAAATGGGGCATTGATTTTATGATGTGTAACCCTCACTCGGCCGGGGGGCATGCTTATATTATCATTGTCGTAGATTATTTCACCAAGTGGGCCGAAGCGATGCCTACACTGGCTGCAGATAGTAAGACATCTGCACAGTTCATTTTCAACCATGTGATCACTCGTTTCAGCAGAGCTAACATCTAAGTCGAGCTTGCTTCATGACAGCTCAACGCCATACTACCCTCAAGAAAATGGCCAGGTTGAAGCCGTGAAAAAGGTACTTGTCACGATGCTTCAACGAACAATTGGTATACACAAATCAAGTTAGCATCTCCAGTGACAAGTTAGCATCTCCATAGATTGCTCAACAATATTTCGATAACCTTAAGACGTTTCTTGTCAATTCTCCATTAATACGTCCGCTGAATTATCGTCGCGACTTTACCCTCTATTTGGCTACCGCATTCAATACGATTGCCATGGTTCTGGTACAGGATGACGATGACGGTAACAAACACGTGGTTTATTATCTGTCTCAGAACCTCCTCGACACTGAAACGCATTATGCACATGTTGAGAAGTTGGCGCTGGCCGTGGTCCAGGCCATTCAGTGGTTTCGCCATTACATCCTGTTACGCATGGTAACCGTGATTTCCGACTGCAACCCCATGACTTAAATTTTGTCTCGACAATTGCTGGGGGGCAAGTACTCAAAGTGGATTATGATCCTCCAAGAGTTTGATTTGGAGTTCAGTACTACCAAATCTAAGAAATCACTTGTTTTTTCTGATCTCATTTGTTCTCTCCCTACCAACTATGTTCCGTCTCAATCCGAGGATCATATCCCGGACGAAACTCTCTTCTTAATCAGCACTCTCGATCCATGGTATGGTGATATCATCGTGTACCTCCAGAAATCGACCTTCCGGTCCGAGTTAACGAAGGATGCTCAACGCCACGTTCGACATCAGTCGCAACCATATCGCATTGTCGGAGTGCCCCTCGGCACACCCTGTCAATGACCATTGTCATGTTTTCGCCTGAAGGCCTAGTGGCGGTCAATATAGTGACTAGACCCCTGCATGACAGTCCAGTGATGAAGTACACGTCTAACACTTCAAGCTCAAGTACCTGATCTTGAAGTTTGAACTTCTCCTCATCATCATCCCAAATGCAAATAAGATATTGCAGTAGTTCGAGCTGAGCCCAGAGACATGGCGTCAGGAAGAATTTTTTCAGCCCGCAATTCCGGAGAGCATTCATACAATTCTCATTTCCCATTGCCATTTCATCTTCCTCGCTATGCTCTCTCTCTTTCCATTCAATGACCATCTTTTTACTGGTTACCTGCATCAAATCAAACATAGAAGCGTTATAAACCTCCTTGAGCATTCAAAATTGCATTTCATTGGTTCATTTTTGAGATTTTTTAGCCGGATTTTGCGTTACGCCATTGGCGCGGCTGTCTGGCTAATAGTCGCGCCAACTGGCACAGCCTCTGTGTAAAACAGAGCAGATTGGCGCGGGTCCGTGCCCGGGACCCGCGCCAACCACGGAGCCCTAAAAATTAAAAATCCCTCCCTAACAAACCTCAAATAGTAATTAAATACAATGAAATGTAACTCAAAAGATGGACAAAGAGGTCGGCTCTTACTTGAACTGGACGGAAGTCAATTTGGTCCGCTGGATTGGTCGCACTCGTCGCCTGAAGATCGAAGCACAGAAGGGTCATTGTTGCTCTGCAAAGAGGTTAAAAGTGAAAAGTAAATCTTTTTTACCACTGTTGGTCTTTTATAGCTTTTCAAAGTCCTAAATGGGTTTTTAAACATGTTTTTCGATATATTTTCGCATTATTTTCGTCGAATATGTTTTACACGCATCTTTTTGTGCAGCAACAAGTTTTCCACATGATTTTGATGAAGAGACTAGTTGTATTTTATACTTTTTCAGACTCGGTAAAAACATGAAAAATTCACTACTGGAGTCACCTTTCCGCTCTTTTCTGACTCTCTAAAACTGAAAAGATTGTCGAGTTGCTTGTCGCTTTGAGCTCGTTAAATTGGATGCGAAACAACATCTACCTAGTATAAGTTTACCCCTTTTTCAAGCTGGGATAGATTATTTACGAAAAATGAATACCCTAGCCTATCACGACTAGGAGGTTCTCTCAGACATAGTTTTCTACCTTTGGATCTGTGGGACTATCTACGAAAAGGGACTACTGGAGTTTTCTTTTCCATTGTATTTTCAAACTCTCTAAACATGAAAAGACATCGAGTTCTTCCTTTTTCGGATTCGTTAAAAACTGATGACATTGGACTCCATCGTAATGATGTTACTGAAGTTCCTCCTTCCTGGGGCTTGTAAAATGTAGTAGGTTGGATTTGTCCGAAGGACAAACTTATATCGCAAGCATATGCTATCCCCTTCAAGCTTGTTTTCAAAAATAATTGGGGTACTCGCCAGAAATGGTGGGGGGAAATGGAACTAATATCATAGTCGTGTCGGTAGTTTGTCGGTCTTGAACATGGCACTTGTTTGCATTCGTGTCGGGTTGGGGACATCTCATCTCATTATTTTCTTGCCTTCATGGGTTTTGGTAATCTCTTTTGACCTCTCATCTACTCTTTTCCACGTCACCATGACCTTAGATCCCTTGATGTCAAATACTGCCAAATCCAGTGTCGTGCCGTTCAAGAGAAGTTTGCCTCTGCAGTTTTCAACCTCCCTCTGATTCTCTGTTGGTCTTGATTCACAAACATTATATCCCTCTGTCTCGTGTCGATGATGTGGGAAACATTATGGCCCACCTTTGATCAAGGTCACTTCCTGTCAACTTCAGCTCACTATCCAGGAAGCTGATCTAGAGACTTCCTTCAGGTACCTTGGAGCCTACATGCATCAATGGCAGGTTCTTCGCATTCGATGCAAGGTTATCATTATTGGCCTTCGATCGGATGATTCTTCATATGTTTGATGCCAGCTCACTGTTCACATTCCATGGATTGTACCTTTTGTACCTTGAGAGCCATCGTCATTATTGGTGGTTTCTCTCGTGTCTATTAACGACTTTCATTATTGGCTGGTAATTAGATGATGTTCTTGCATGTTCGACTTCAGCTCACATATTCGCATGCTCGAACTTGTACTCTGTTCGAGTCGAGATGGAGCACAAGACCCTGGATTTTGTCTCATAAGCATCCAGGCTGCGGGTTCTTTGTGGATTATTATGATTTATTACATGACTCTTTTGATTGGATGGTTGCGACCATACCTAATTCTACTTGTTGATCCTTATCTTACTGGATGCCTACGTCCATACCGTGGATCCCAGTTTTGTACACTTTATTATGGATGGTTGCGCCCATACCACATATCATGTATCAGAGATATCAACTGTATTTGTATTCGCAAGTCTTCCGACCAGTGTTTTCAGTTGGGCGTGTTATCATAAAGCATTTCACCCCTCCCTCTCTCTCGGACCTCATGCTTTAGGGGGCATCTTTTACACAACATTTTGTCACCGTCCCTGCAATCCCTCATCCTGTACATTGGAGGACTATTCCTGTGACCTGTGAACAGTAAAATTTCCTGAAAACACCTTGATGGCATCCTTCTGCATAAGGGCAAGAGTTCTCCTCAAGAACATTTCCTCTGGAAAACCCTAAAAACCCATGTTTTGGCATTGGCGCGGGTAGCCAGTTCATCCCTCGCACCAATGGGGAAAATGTACACTAGTGGGCACGCCAGCTGGTGCTTTTTCCCTGTGTTGTGCTCATGCCAAGCCTATTAAGGAATTTTTTTTAACAATAGAAGGTGGAAGTTTGATTCTAACAACTTCAAAACGGATCATCAAAAAGGGGTTGGGTTGTTTTCCTCCGGATCTCCCTGTTTAGGAAGTGGTTTTTCACCTCTCATGGAACCTTCCTAAGAGATAGGACTCTCCCCCATGATTATAGGGAGCCTAACCTCTCCTTCTCCCTCTATAAAAGCCTGCCCTCTCCATTTGCTAGCTAGCTGAACTTTTGGGAAGGAAATTATAGCTGAGTGACAATCAAGAGCAGAGCTAAGGAGAACCCTGTGAGAGAGAGTTTTGTCAAATCCCTGATGAGCTTTGTGAGACACGTCCCGCTGGAACCCCGTCAAAGGAATATCACAACATCAGAGCACCGATTGTAATCGTTCTCTCGTATCTTAATATACATGACTCTGCTATTGGTTCCATGATTGCGTTTATCCATTATATAATGCAATTTCATTCGTTCCTCTCTGACTGATCGATAGTTATAAAGTGTGGAATACTACGTTGCATGTTGTCTCTCTTCTTTTCATGTGTTTAGGTATTTGGATGCAGCAAGCTCACGGATCGTGACCTGTCCAGCTAGGAATCGAAGCGCCACTTCTTCTTCGACAACAGCAGCAAAGGAATCATGGTAAGTGATTTATCGCGATTCTATCTTTTGTAACTAGGAACCAATAGCTTTACGTGTTTCGATTGTTTCTAGACCCACTCTAGGGCTAGTGGGATCGCCTATGTCCGCAGAGGGGATTTACCTCCACAACACTCATGTTATTGCGTTTGTGCCTAACACTGTGGTTAAGGACATCTTCACACAAGCTGATCCTGATGGAAAGAGAGGGAAGTGGATAGCTAATTTGCTGGAGTATGACATAGAAATCAGACCTGCAAAATTGGTGAAAGGACTGGGGTTGGAAAAGCTGATGGCACAATCCAATTTTGATTGTGTTGACATGAATTTTATTGAAGAAATTTCAGATTTGTCAGATGAAGATGAAGAGTTGATTCTTATTAAGGAGAAGTTCGTTTTATCTGAATGGCACAAAGACATTATCTTTTTCTTGCATCATCACAGAGCTCCTATAGAGTTGACTAAATAAAAATAAAGGTTTGTGAAGCTGAAATCTCTAAGATACTGTATTGTAGATAAGAATATATACTGGAAAGATATTGGTTGAATTCTTTTAAACTATTTTCTGGAAGAAGAAGCTGAAAGGGTGATTGAAGAGTTTCATAAAGGATATTGCAGAGGACACCACTACTGGAAGGCCACAGCAAACAAAATTCTTAGAGCAAGGTACTATTGACCCACCATGTTCAAGGATGTTTACAAGAAGATAGTTGCCTGCCATGAATTTTAGATTTTTTATGGTAAGAAAAATTTTATTCCTTTACCTTTGATGCCAATTTATGTTGAGGCACCTTTCCAACAGTGGGGCCTTGATTTTATTGGTGAAATACACCCATCATCTTCAGGGCAGCATCGCTGGATCCTGATAGCAACAGATTATTTCACTAAGTGGATTGAAGCAATCCTAACAAGGTAGGAAAATGATTCAGTCATCATTCAATTCTTAGATTTTGTCCGGATTTGGTTGTCCTATGAATATTATTACTGAAAATTCTCAAGCTTTTAAATCCAAAATATTGATTAGCCTTTTTCATTAGTATCATATAACGCTTGGAAACTCTATTGCTTATTACCCACAGGGTAATGGTCTTGTTGAATCCTCTAATAAAATCATTGTAAGAATTATCAAGAAGGTACTACAAGAAAATAAGAGATCATGGCATCTGAAGTTGAAGTATGCTTTGTGGGCTGATAGAGTATGTACAAAGAGATCCATTGGTACTTCACCTTATGAATTAGTGTATGGAGCTGAAGTTATTTTTCCCACATCCTTGGGAGTGCCTGTAATGAAATTTCTAGAAGGACTAGAAGAGGAGACTAATTCTATTCAGAGGAGGATAAACCAACTTATAGCTCTGCAAAAAAAAAGTGACGAGGTGTACAACAGTCATCAACAGTCACAAAATAGAGTAAAGAAAACATCTGACATAAAGGTCAAAGAAGAAAATTTCCAGATTCAAGATGTAGTTTTGAAGTGGGAAGCCAGAATTCAAGAAAAGGGGAAACATGGAAATTTTTAAAACATCTAGAATGGACCATTCATAGTAGCTGCATACCATGGAAACATCACTTATTTACTTCAGGATATGGATGGACAACTTTGTGTTGGAGGACTTGTCAATGGTAGGTTTCTAAAGCACTATTCCTCTTAAATTTTACTGAATTTTCACTCCATTGTATATATTCTGTTTTATTATGCTTTTCTGCTAATAAATACAGGATGATCATCAAACTTGAGCCCGAGGTGAAGGCCATAAGATTTTGAAGAAGGCTTGACAAATTTCAGAAGTTTATTTTCAAAAAATATGGATGGCACTAGAACTACATGTTATTTGGTGTACCACAAGGGCACACCATCCTAAGTGGAGCCACTGTTATCACTCATTAGTTGTAAATTTTTTTTCTTGATAGGGTCATGCAAGTCATTCACCAAATGGATGAGGTTTCCTAAGCCATTTCAAACTGATGTATAATTTTTTTGCATTTTTGAAGCCTATCCTAAGTTTAATGTCCACCTCCATCCATATCACTTCAGTCAAATCAATCCCATATCATGTCAGTTGTCATTCCCCACACATTTAAACTCAAAAGTGTAGACCTGTTATTTTTTCATATTTTCGTAGCGATTTACACAGGAAATCCGTAGATTTCGCTACGAAACTGCCTAATAGTTTCAAAGTGAATTTGTCAGAAGCCTAATTGTTTTCACTATGAAACTGTGTTTTTTAACCAAGGTTTTCAGAGTTATATGAGGTGTCATTTTATTATTAGAGCAATAAAGGTGGAGTTCATTCAAGTTCGTTATGGTAAAATTCAAATTTACACAGCCATGTTTGATGTCATCATGATCCTTTTTGCTTGCATGTGCTATGATTGAAACCCGAGATGTCAGTTAAACTTTTAAACCTCACCCAAAATATCCTTTTTTCATATTATGTTTTATCCTTGCATGTGATTCAATCCTTGGAGAGCTGCTTCATCGATTCAAGCAGGTTTTTGTTAAATTCAAATTCTACAGGTGTTATCAACAAGCGAGGCAGTGAAGACTATAAAGTATCAATGGCTGCAAGAAAGAAAACAAACAAGGGTGGCCATTGTCACAGGTATGAACCTATGGATTTGAAATT
This sequence comes from Pinus albicaulis, assembly GCA_034641835.2. Classification (NCBI taxonomy): domain Eukaryota; kingdom Viridiplantae; phylum Streptophyta; class Pinopsida; order Pinales; family Pinaceae; genus Pinus; species Pinus albicaulis. The sequence goes on along the minus strand of CM076581.1, from coordinate 1,222,572,602 downwards.
ACTCAATGAAGACCCTACTGCTATGGAGGTTTTCAGGAGGACTGGCTGCTTACAATTCTTCCAGAGGTTGCAAGGTTTTCATTCACAAGTTTCAAAGGATTTTGCCACCAACTTCATAGGAACAACATCAAAAGTTGGAATTCTGAACCTCACAGTGACACCAGAGAGCATATCATTAGCTACAAGGATCCCTAGAGGTGGTGAAGAGTGGTTTAAAGGTATCAAATTCACAATCCAGGATTGCAAGGATTTTCTCAAGCAAGAAAACAGTGAATTTGATATGACTAATGCTATCCCTAGAAGTTTTATGAAGGAGAATTATGCAAAATTATTGATGGTCATTCAAAATATTTCACCTGTGAAGGAATATTTCACATGGTCTACTCATACCATCTCAGATTTCTTATGCATTTTGTAGGTAAGAGATCACTTGACTTACCTTTCTATTTATATAGAAGTTTAGGGAAAATTTCAGAGAAGGTTCAAATCAAGACAGAAGGCAATGAGACATCTCTTTTTCATCATGGTGTAATGTAGTGTTGGAATAATTGAGAAGGTTAGACAGAGATTGGATTTCTTTCTTGTTTATGAGTGGTTATGAAATTGATGTGGTCACTACAAATAAAACCATAAAACCTAGAACTACTACATCACCAGCTATGGCAGAAGAAGTTGAAGAAGAAAAAATGGCATCCCCTGCAAAACCAATGGACATAGGAGTAAAAATTCTGCAAGAGACTGACACCCCTCAAGAAACACCTGCAAAACAGAAACATAAAGTCAGTAAACAAAGCAGCAAGAGGACCACTAAAAGCCAGAAATTTTCTAAAGTCAATCTGCTAGATATCTTTCATGCAGTTGACATTGAAGATTCACCAATAGTGCAAGCTAAAGACATTGAAGATGGTGGAAGAAAACTGAAGAAAGGTAAGACTGCTGAGAAGCTAGTTTTGGCAGGTGATGATGCTGATTTATATTTAAGACAAGGAAGCCAATGACTAGAAATTAAAATAAGGCCATGGAGAGAAAAAGGACATAGAAAATCAATGAATCTTTTCATCCAATAAGCATCATATATTTGTCTCCATCAGCAGAAAAAGAAGTGGTTATCGGGCATACAAAGGGAAAAGAGAAAATAGTTGAACAATCAGAAATAGAATCCCTCAAAGAAAAGTTGAAGGAAGCAGGTAAAGAGATATTATATTTGAAGCTAGAGGCAAAGAAGCATAGATATGATAAGGTTCAATTTAAATAGATGAGGAAAATATGGGATAAGCAGGTCTCAAGTGTTTCAAAATCTTTGGCCAATGACAAAATGTTGCTGAAATGGACTCAACCATTAAGAGGGGAGGTCAAACATATTAGGAAGATGAACTTACACTTAAAATCTAGAAATAGAGCATTAAAATATCAAGTGGAATACCTTCAGGAGTAGATGTACTTGATCCAAGTTGAGCTGGAGAAGAAAGGGCTGAATATGAGAGTGGTTGAAGAACCCATAAGCCAATTACTTGTAAATGAAGAAGAAACTCCTAAAGAGAGAAAAATTGAGCTGAAAAAATTTTGATGAGGTTCATGGCTTCCAAAGAACCTAAATTTTTCCTTTGGAGATCAATTTTTCAAGACAATCACAAAAACAACAAATTCTAGTTTTTTAGATAGTTTCGTAGCGTGCTTCAGGCTTGAAGCCAGAAAAACACTACGAAAATTCTGAATATGCAATTTTGCTTTGGAATTAATTTTTGTGAAGGATTAAGGAGGGGATTTTTTTGTTTTGAAGATGCTTTGGAATATTAAAGGTTTTTGACCAGAAAAGGTGGCAAGGATATGGATGAAAAGACAAGATTTCACACGCTATGATAACTCGTTACGAAACTGCCTAAAACTAGCCTGTTTCGTAGCAAGATCTCTTTTGAAGATTTTTGAGGATTCCAATAGCACACCAGCCATCTGGGGACATATAGCCTGTCACTGGGCCATCCCAGCAGAGACTCATTACTCAAAATGAGTGTCAAACATCCAGATAAACAGGAAGATTCATGTTTAAAGTGAAGATTATCCATTCCTAAAAAGTAGGACTGTGTTTCCTAAATCTAGGGGTATTTTTAATATGTTAAGTGATGGTGAATTTTCTCTCGAACATGTGATCTCTATTATGTAACTATTTTACTGTTAGAAAAACTAAATGTAATAAATAGGAAGTAGAGTCCTATTAGGAGTATGACTTCTTAAAGGATATTTGTCCTTTTTATGTTCCAAGAAAGTAGTTTTAGTTACATTAGGTGTCAGAGTTAGAGTTTGAGGATCTAGCAAGCTGGGAAGATCGTTTACATTGTAAATAATGTCTATTTATAGACTGAAGATCAAAGAGCAAAGGGTTGGAGAATATTGCAAATTTCTGCTTGTATGTTTTTTCATCATTAGTAATATAAAGTGATGTTCTACTTCCAGGCCTGAGATTATTATGAGGTGTTTAATGTGTTGTTACTATGTATCTTTATGTCTAATCACTTGCAGTGAATTTTATCTCTAATTACTCAGAATTCATGTTGTCATGCTTTGACTTCCTTTAGGGGTGAAATTGTTGTTTTTTCCTTATATTGTGTATATGAATCATCTTTATTACAAACCTCTATTTGCCTCAGCTTCCAAGCAAAGAATTACTGTCACTAAAAGCACTGATGTGGAATCCATAGCCCAATGGTAGCAAAGCTTCATTTTTCAACTTGCAATCATACAAAACCAAGTCACAATTCATAGAGTTATCCATCTAGTATTATTTATATTAAAAATTATAAATCAGTTTGAGAGAGCCCTCTCAAACTGAAGAGGCTAATCTTCAGTTAGAAGTGGTTTGAAAGAGTTACATTGAGATAATTGATGAGCAACCTATCAAGATCAATTTGGTGATAACACATGTTAAAGTAGAAACGCGCAGAGCACAAGCTAGTTAACTATAAGTGTTGAAAAACGACTACGTAGTTAGCATAATGATCCTTCGAATCTATAATAAGTATTAAAGAGAATATAAGCCCTAAATACACACTCCATAGTCCCTCTAGATGCAGAAACCTAGTTCTAGAATCCCCTAATATTTCCTCAGGTGAGACCTCAGTCTGTGCAACAAATCGTTGCCGAAAGGGCCATTAATAGTGGGGTTTGTTGGTTCGTGCAACCATATCTAGACATGGGTGTAGGCCCCATCAATTCAACAAATGGTTCTATTGATAGGACCACGATATGATTGAGGGATATGTGGATGTGGCATCTGAACAGAAAAGAGATTCAATATTGGGTATATTTGAAAGAACGTGAATTCGCAGTACAAGAAAACAAGAATCAACGCATATCAACAAAGAAGTGGTTGCAGAAATATATTTTCACAAATCAGCACGAGATTTGTTTCTCATCATTCTCTAAAGAGCTACATGAGTAGTTATTAAGACTAGTTGAGAAAAATACATGTTTCAAGAATGATAACCCTATTGTGTGGAATCCAGAGATGATAAAGCAATTGAAGGGAATTGATAAAAATATTTCAAGGGTCATTGATTATTGGATCGATAGTATTCTTGGAGGCTTTATTATCGAGTTAGCGATCGATACATATGTTTCCTACAATGAAGCTGAGCGCATATTTTTCAAAGGTCTGTGAGGTAAGTACTTAAACTCATTGAAGCTTTTGATTAAGATGCTATTATGTGAAATGGGTGTACTGCGAATGCAATCATATTGATGTTCGAAAGAAGAAACACTAGATCCACCTGAACTGGTAAAATATTCAGGGTACGGGATAACTACGTTGAAACTGGGTACAATCCATTGTTTGAATATGAAAGAGAAGAAGGAGAAAGTAACCTTTGAAGCCCTAGAAGTGCATCGCAGTTATACTTTGGAGATATTCACGGCGCCTATGGGTTTCCCCAACTCGCCACTCACATCACAACCCATCCCCATACTGTCGTTCCACCTCCACCTCCCTCGTTTAACATGGCTCAAGAAGAAAAGATACCTATTTTTAAGGGATCATATGATCCCAAGAACTTTTGGTTTGTTGTAGAAGCAGTGTGGAGATCGCAAAACATCACATATGAGAATATGAAGAAATCGCAGTTGGTCACAGTGCTCCAGGATAATGCATTGACTTGGTATATGAAGTACTCTGTGATGAACCATAATGCCACATTGGATCAGACAAAGGTTGCGCTGAATGATGAATTTAAGAAGCCAAAATCACAGTCACAATGTATTACAGAGATAAAAGAGATCAAGAAATTTGTCACTGGAACTGTGTGGGAAGTAGATCAAAGGTTCAAGACGCTGCTAAGTCAACAGGGATGACCAGGATTTGTGAATTCCTGCAATCTTATGGACCTACAGGACTACTTGTAAGAATTTTATGGGTTATATTATGTTTCAATTGGTATATGGAGAGGAAGCGGTGATTCCAATGGAGTACATCATGCCTAGTCTCAGAACTGCAGAAGTTACAGATATGGAGGGCAACGATATTATGGAGTAGAGATTGGCGCAACTTCTCGCTTTGGAGGAAGATCGATTCATCACTAGATTTCACCAACAGGTTCAGAAGGACAGGGGAAAATCTTGGCATGACAGACATATTAAGCTAAAGACTTTCAAGCATGGTGGCTTAGTTCCTTTATATGATAGTAAGTTCACAAAGTTTCCAGGTAAGCTACAAATGCACTGGTTGGGTCCCTACATTGTCAAAAATATCTCAGAGGGGGGTGCAGTTCAGCTCAAGAAGCTGAATGGTGAGTTGTTCCTAGACGTATCAATGGAAGCAGGCTAAAGTTATATAGGGACGACTCTGCCCCTGAGGCTTCACATTGACTATATGGTTGAATAATAGTCTTAATTCTCCATGAAATTGAAAGAGAGCATGGGGCTATAAACTACTCTGTTGAAGGAATGCTTCATCGAAGAAAAACTATTGCGCAGGATGCAGGCCTATGGCAGATCTGGAGGGAACTGCGCTGCAGAGGGGGGGCTAACGAAGTTCATCTAGAATATGACCATTGGAGCTAGAACAGTTGATTTGAGAAGGAATTTTTTGTTAAAAGTAGTGGGAGGGATGTATTTAATGAGCATATTTAGGAAACTCTGCCGCCAAATCCGCATTTATGGGGCGCATTTGAAGGATATCATGGAGTTTTAATTTCAAATTTGCTATAAATCTAGCATCCTGCTCCACATTCGGAAAATTTTCACTCTGATCAATAGACTTGTGTTTGTGTGCCTACGATATAACTGAGAAATCCACTGCATGTCTTGAAATAGTTTCGAGAAAATTGAACAATAATTTCTTAGACGCGGGTTTGGATACATCATGAATACTACACCACCAACCAATGTAACCGGGCCGAGGTCGCCTAGGAAACAGACCACTATAGGATAAGCACAATCTAAGAAGCCAAAGAATTTGGTGCTTGGAACGTCGCCCAGAAAGAAAATCCCCAAAGAGAAGTGGACTAAGGTGACGCGGGATAGGTAGAAGCAGCCAGTCAAGGTTGAGGAATCTCAAGAAGAAGAAGTTGTGCTGAAGGTTTCAAAGACATCGATGTAGAAGAGGTGGAACCGGTCTCTAGTTTGGCCCCATATATACCGCCAAGGAATCTGACCACTGCGAAGCCCACGAAGGACCCAAACATAGTTAAATATAAAATATTACGCCCTTGTTTCCTGAAGAAGTATCAGTTGAGTGAGATCTGTTGGAAAAAGTACCACAGCTACGCATGGAAGACTCATATTTCCATGATTGCATCAAATATACTCAGTTTGTACCTAGCAAGTACCCACGTTGTGTTTATTATGAAGTTGATAGAATGACAAGGGTAGATCCACTAAGGTGGGTGGCAGGACTTTAGAATGCAGGGCTACTGAACATGTTATACGTTTTGCACTTTGGGCGCAGTAACATCAACACAATATGTGTGTGTCAGCTACTGACCCTAGTGCATGATGATAGTCTATGGCTAGGGAAAAGAATCCCCATTGATGTGATGTTGATCTGTAGGATCACTGCGCTTCCTTGCCATGGATTGGACCTCACCGACACATTTGTGGGAAAATATCAAGATAAGAAGTCGGCTAACAATATGAAGCAATACTATGGCCTCACAAAGGGAACCCGGGGATATGCTATTAGCTCCATTAAGTATAAGACAGTGCACTTTGCCGCACATATTCTAGTAGGAAACATCATGTGGAAGCGCTGCACAGAAGAGGTTTCAGCATGAGTAGTATCTTTGGTTGCGCAATGCAACAAAGGATTCCACTTCAACTGGGCAAGCTATTTATGCAAATAATTTTTGGATGAATGCAGAGAATCTTAGGAGGAGGGAAATAATTTCCACTATATGTGGATATTTCTCCTAATTGTGTTGATGGCATGGAAAGATCCCGATGAGTCACAGCTCCCCACTGTGGACCCAGACATCGACGAGGATGCGACGTATGCCTCACTATGGAATTCAAAGGAGCCAACAAGGGTGATGGAGAATAAATTGTTTTGGTTGGGTTTTGAGATGAGTCTATTCATGATGATCAACTAGAAGCTAAGACTATCACCAAGTATTTTTGAATAATTTCGCCAAGTTATTGATTTTAAGGTTGATTTTCACCATGTGCACATCTGCACGAAGAAGGACCTTGCAGAGGTTTGGTACGAGCTTCCATACTTGGTGACCAAGGATGAAGTTGCGCACATTGTAAGTGAGTGGCCAAGTGATTGGTTAAAGGCAGGCTCCAGTGGCGCGAAGACTAGTACCTCAGGTACACAGACTAGAAAGAAAGACACCATGAACTAGCCCAAAAAGTGAGATTCGTGACCCATAAGGAGGCTGAAAAAGAAGCAGAGCCTAATAAGGAGAAGGATGCTCAAGAGACAAAAGGAGTCAATGATCAGGGTGGCAATGACACGTTTTTTGATTCAGCAGACCCCCTCCCCTTACATTCTCAAGAAGTGAAAAAAAATCGGTGGTAGAGGTGCGCAGGAAAATATGAAGTCAAACAAGTCCAATGTCCCAGAGTCATTGGTCCTCATTGAGGGGGAATAAGATGAGATTGGTGATACTATCTGACACGTCACAGAGCATATTTGGGGAAATATTAAGGACCAATACAAGAGCGTAGTGGCAGAGGTCCACAAGGGCCTGAAGGAACTACAGGTCTAGACGAGTGCAGTGCAAGCAAGCGTGGCTCTAGCAAGCGGGTTTCAAGCGAGCGAGGCACCAGCAAGTGCGAGTACAATAGGTCAAGAGTTGGGAATTTTCATTGATATTCAAGCTCTACAACTCCTTGCAGGAGACCTACATTTTGAAACTATCAAGAATCAGGCCAGGCATCACACTGGAAGAATACTAGATTGTACCTCACTACACTCCCTTTGAATGCATTTTTTGATTTCTAACAGGGCATCATAGAAGAATTGCAGATCCACGAGCAACACGCTTTGTTGGTTATCGAGGATGTTAAGAAAAAGAGGAAGAGGATGGCAGAGGAAAAGAAGCAGGTCGTGCAGGAGCGAGATGAGGATGTTGGGCGCATACAGAAGTTGGAATAAGCCATCACTAAGGTTTGCAATGAACTGCTTGATATGTTGATTCAAGCCAAGGCAGCATTAGAGGAAAAAGTTGAAAAGCTCACAATGGTAGTAAAATAATCCAAGGCCACAGTCGACAAGGTGCGACTTGAGCTCAAAATGAATATTGTTGAGCTGCAATTGCAATCGCAGCCCACCACTCCACCAGAGGTCCAAGAGCAGCGCACAATAAATATTAAGGCTGCCACTACTAATATTGACTCCACAATTCAAGACTATAGCCAACTGTTTGAAGACTTTATGGAATTCTGGACCTCATTATAGGAGGTCCATGTTACACTAAAATTTGTCACCATGACTTTCGATTTAGATATATTTCCATCCGATGGAGTGTCTCAAGTGAATCCCCTATGAATATTGAAGTAAAATAATACCAGGGACAAAATGAATTTTAGATTTCATTGCTTAAAACCCCTTTTTTATCATCTACGAAATTTTCCTGAACAAAACCCACGCATGTGAAATTTATTCCACTATAAACTGCGTAGATCTGCACAATTTCTTCCACTATAAACCGCACAGGTCTGTTCACGCAAGTACAAATAAAAATGTAAGTTCTATAAGATTTGGATTGAGGAATATTATCCTAATTAGAAACCTCTAACCACAACATACATGTGCCTCATCCCTTGGTATATGGAACTAATCTCCTTTTCATAACGATCATATCCCTTGAGAAGTGGAACTAGAAACCTCCTCATCTTTCCTATAAATTCAACATAGGACTAAAGGAACAAGAGACTTTAGAGACTATTGAGACTTGGATTTGTAAACTCATGTTGTTATTTTTGGGTCTGAAGTGCTTGTCATCAAGGGAACGAAAGGAGACCATTGGAAGAGGCGTGTGACATCAAGGCAACCAGGTTGTAATTTTGTTTCCCTTTGATTTTTAATACAAAGTAATCATTATTTCCTAATTGCATCTGTTGTTGATGTTATTTGTGGGATTACTTGATCACTCACGTGGTTTATAACTAATTATTGATTCATTTATATTTTATATGCTAGATTAAGGGTTTCATTTACCTTTGCTTTTATATGTGAGATGCTTTGATCCCTTTGAATGTTTTTTTCTATGCAGATCTCTCTTGACGCGTCATGGAGAATTTGTGGAAAACATTTGGAGAAACTCTAAATCATTGAGGAAAATATGGTTGTGGAGAACGTTAAAAGGACTTCTACAAGCACTTCATTAATAGGTAAGTGATCCTCCGCATACTACATGTTTCATGTTTTGGTTATAGGCCAAGGAAAGAGTTATTGTTTTGTTTGTTTGTTTCTAGTTTCCTTTAGGATTCTATGGAGATCGCTCTTGTCTGCAAGAGAGATTTATTCGGGTAAGATACCCTCATGTGGAGAAGATCGAAGTAGAAATGTGTGAAAATTTAGAACAATTCAATCACATCAAGGTGACAGCGCAAACCTTAGTGCTAGCACATCGGTATGATCATCTCCAAGAGGGAAAGCTTTTGCAATGACATATTGATGAGCTGCGAAGAAAGGAACAGATTATCACTACCAGAACGCATCCATGGGAAGCCGAATTCAGTCAGTTGTCACAAACTATGGAGAAAGAGTTGAAAGCGCTAAGCCAGACACAATAGGAAGTTGCTAAGAAGATTGCAGGGCCAGCCCCAGAGCAGTTGCTGACCAAAGTACGTGAAGTTGAGAATCAATGCGCCGATACAATCCAAACACTAAACGATGCATTGAGAAACATCAAAGTGAATATCGAGGGAGCACTGGCTGAGTGACTCGGGATGAGTTACATCTTTGCATTGGGGGCCTATTGGACAGGGTACCCCTAGATCGAAGTTTTTTTTTAAAGAATCCACATTTTTAGGAGCGAAGCACACTGTGTGCTTTAGAGTTTTAGGGGCTTTGGGGAGGGTCAAAGCCCCATATTTTGTAAAGGGATGGGAATGTTTTGAATACTTATAGCTCTACCCATGGTTTTTGGACCATGGTATTGTAAAAGGAAAGACTATATAAGGACTCTAAGGATATATCTTGGATATCAATCATGATATAATGCATATGGTGTAAAGCTATATAGAATTGAGTCTGTATTTTGTGTTTGGTGTGGAAGGGAAGGCTCCTACAGCTGAGTGTGTGGATACCTTAGAAATTCTACAGCTGAGTGCGCAGACCTCTGCAGCTGTGTGTGCAAGGCGGAAAGTGTTGCATTGAGAAGATCTGAAGTAATAAAATAAGACTTTGAAGACATATCTTTGTTCTTTACTTATATGTTTGATTTATATATGTTTTAATGTTATTTGTGCCAAGTTAGGGTTTTTATCTATGTTTTCATCGCAAAGTCAGGGTTATGTTTTCTTATGATTATTAATCCACGTTAAAGTAGAAATGCACAATGCGTAAGCTAGTTAACTAGAAGTGTTGAACAACAACTGCGCAGTTAGCATATTGATCCTGCAAAGTTATGATAAGTATTAAAGAGAAGATAAGCCCTAAAGCCACACTCCATAGTTCCTCTGGATGCAGAAACCTGGTTCAAGCATCCCATAATATTGCCTCAGGTGAGACCTCGGTCTACGCAGTAGATCGTTGTCGAAAGGGTCGATAATAGTGGGTTTTGTTGGTTCATGAAACCATATTTGAACCTGGGTCTAGGCCGCATCAAGCCAACAACAACACAGAAGGAGATTTTACAAAATCAGTGTAGTGCTTCAGCATGATGCATTACTAGAGCACATTCCTCGCTAAGAGGGAGTGTTGATATTTGATAGCATCGGATGTGCTCTAAGTCTCAAATTTTGCAAGGAGGCTTAGACACATGTATCCCAAAATACCTAGAAAGTGTTTTGTGAAATTCCACCTGGATGGGGTTTTATTAAAATAATTAATTATTTTTAATGGGAGCCTAAGTCTAAACTTATGGAATTAAAACAATTAAAGTATATTAAAAGAACTGGGTGTGAAAATTATAGAAAAAGACGAAGATCGAGTCAATATGATCTAATCCGTTGATTATGTTTTAATTTTCCCCGTTGGTTATCCAACGACAATATTATAAGAAGTAATTCGATGCGAATTTGGAAAACACATCGGAGAGAGTCTAAAGATAAATTTCTCAAGTGTGCAGCGCAGAGCAGCCAGAGGATTGATCAATTTGATTCTTGTAGTGAGGGGCAAAGATAGTTCCGGTTGGAAATATTTCATGAGCCGTGAATACATCACAAAGAAGGCATAGAAGAGGATGCATAAGAGGCAACGTAGGTGCTACGCTAGGCATCGTAGATCCATGCAGAGGCAGTGTTGAGCCTCTCAAGGGATCCCTATGTTTGTTGAGGATCAATCAGATCCACTGCCAGAGTGTCGAGGTGTGAGACCGGAGGGGAAAAATTTTAGCATCCAGCCAAAAAAAAGACCAGGTGAAGGGAGTGATGCAGTCCCCAGTGAGAGTGACACAGATATGTGTAGAGGCTCAACAGAAGCAATGCAATGGCCTCATGGGGCTCATTAGTTCGAGGTTTGGTTAGTGTTGGATCTCCATTGTTAGTGTGAGGACATTTTCTCACTAATTTTTTGTCAGTAATTGTCTATGTATGGATGGCCAGTAAGATATCCTAGATTGTAATCAGAACTACTACTTAATAATACAAAACCACAGTTATTGCACCAGTTTTCCCGCATTGGGTTTTTCCAGGGATGTAGTCCAAAAATAACAGTTTCATGATTGTTTAGTCTTTATTTCTTAGATCTTGATTGCATTTATTTTCTGCAGTTTATTTAGTGAAGGTTGCAACGTATTTTCTTTAGTATTTACTTATAGAACACAATAATTAACTTGTATAATTTATCAATTAGGAGAAGTAATATCAGTTTACTGCAATAGAATTCCGGGACTAGGAATTTTCAAAAATGAGGCATAATACAAGAAGGGAATTTCACTATAGCACATGGTGGGACTAGCGTGTTGAGCTAGAGACAATGACACAATTAATAGTAGTAGTCATCTCAAATGGATAACATCATTGCACAAGGAGGAGGGTTAAATAATGAGAGAGCTTATGCCACTGCGCAAAGGAAGAGGGAATCTAAAGGCTAGGCTTCGTACCATGGCACATGGACATAGGGAAGGATGTGCCATAGCGCAAGGAAAGGGTAGTAGTGATGCGTCAATTAGCAGTAAAAAGCACGGTTGACAACATTGTTACTCAAGGAAAGGTTCGTTGGTTGATGAGTGAGCTTGCACCGCTACACGTAGGAAAGTGAGGGGTTTCTGTAGAGCGTGATACAAGTGAGGGATTCACCATAACATAAGTTATAATAAGGGCTTGAGATGTTGCAGAACTAGATCAAAAGATAATGTAAGAAAATGGTTAGTGTGGGATTGAGGATTGGGAGGACAAATAGCTAGAACTAAAGAGCGAGGGAGGAAAAAAAAGGTCAACCTATGAGACATAGGGATATATATAAACATAAAAAGGGTAGTGGAAGTTCAAGTTTTGGGGGGTTGAATGATTGCACAAGAAATAAAATGAAAATGCACATGTGGGCATGATAACCTACCTAACATCTAACATGCTTGTTCAACTTGTTCAACTCCTGGTGACGACATGACAATCCACGACATGGCTTGCTAAGGGATTTTGTGTGCATTAACTGTAATATTAAAATAAGATTTACGTGAAGCTCTAAGGAAGTCCAATACACTTGAGGAATGCATTTCACTGGTGGGGACCAAAGGATTCTCTTCTCTGGACTAGGAAGATGCACAATGTGGCGCTACAATGGTGCACAATGTGTTAGGCTATCATATAGTGATGCGCTAAGCCACTTTCAGTGATTCACAAGTGTGTTTGCCTTCAACTTATGGACTTAGGGTTAAAAATGGATGTTTATATTTTGAATAAAAAATGAGGGGGGCTCCAAATTTTGGAAAATGTCAAAAATTTTGGGTTGATGTAGTTGCTACAACAAGACCATAACTTAGAGCCTTGATTTTATTATTAGGACCATATAGTCCCTCCTTGTTGAACTATAATCATACTCTGTCTCCCCCTCTGAATAGCTTCTCTATTCTATGTTTATCATTCTTGGCCTTGTACCTTCCTTGTGATTTCTTTAGTGTCTCTTATACTTGTAGATGGATCTTTTTGATATTCTCAACAAATTTATTTGCCCCTAAAGCCTCCCATGTGAAATCCTCCCTCACTCCACCTTATTTTCCACATGTAATATCCAAGGGCGATGATGGAAAATATCCAAAACAAGTTTTAAATGGGGACTTACCAGTATAAGTCTCGATTGCTTTCTTACAAGAACGCCACACACACACACACACAATTTTAAATGTCCCTTATTGTAACCCCTAAAAAGTTGCACCAAAATCGTGTTGGTTACTTATGTTTTCCCATTTATGTGTGGATGGAATGTTATATACCTATTCAACTTTGTGTCCATCTTATCCCCCAAGGTAGTCCAAAATGCATTGAGAAATCTAGTGTCTTTGTCTGAAAGGATTCTCCTTGGTATCCCAAATTTCACCTAGACTTGTCCAAAGAACAAGTTTGTTGCTTCTTGCCCACTGATGGTATTTTTTCAGGACATGAGAATTTACATCTTTCTGAACCTGTCATATATCATGAACATGTAGTCATGTACCTTCCTGGTTGTTGGTAAACCTACCACAAATTCCATGGAAATAATTTCCCAATGATAAGTGGGTATGGGAAAGGGATATTATGAAAGCCCATTTCCTATTACTAGGATTATTGGTACAACAAAGAATATATCCTCTTATGAACCTAAATACATCTTCTTACATTCTTGGCTAGTATATATACCTTTGTAAATTGGCCACTATTTTTTCTACACCAAAATACCCTACAACTTTGGAGGTGTGAGCCGCTATGATTAGTTGGAGTTGCTCACCTTTAGGAACACATAACTTATTTAGCTTGTAGAGTAACCTATTTAGGAGATGATAATCAACTTTTATATCTTCATTTTTTGCATGAATCTAGCTATATAACTTTAGAAACACCTCCTTGAAAACCCCATCCTCTATATAGGGACCTCTGTATGCATCATGGGTAAATGGCTCCATCTGCATTAGGATTCCCAAAGATGTAATTTTTTATGTAGGTGACCTTGAAAGCATGTCATCTAGCTTGTTTGTGTCGCCCTTCTTGTACTTGATCACTAAATGGAACTCTGGTAAAACCCCATCCACTTGTAATGCCTAGTCTACTTTAACTTAATCTAGTCCCATAAGTACTATAGTGACTAGTGATATATGTGGATGACTGTTACCCTTCCCATCAGATAATGTTTCCACTTATCTACAAATTGTACTTGAGCAAAGAGCTCCTTACTATTAGTAGGGTATTTGAGAATCAACCGATGAAAAACTTTAGAATGGTAGCATACAAGCCTTTTCCCCTGCATCAACACTTCTGCCATAACATGCCCACTCACATCTTTCTCCACTTTGAAGGGATACCACAAATTTAGTAATGCAATAATTGGTGCTCGATAGATTTTTTTTCCAACACCTTAAAGGTCCTCTGCTCACCCTTCCCCCATTGGAAACTCTTTCCACTTGTTGTTACGGCATGAAGTGGTGTGTTTACTATTTAAATGGAGCTACGAATTCCCTCACATATTGTATTATCCTAATTAAATTCTTGACCTCAAAAACATTGGTAGGAATCAACCACTTCATGATGAACTCCATCTTTGAAAGGTCTATCTTAAGTTCCCTTCCACCAATCACATGACATAAATACACCAAAGACTATTGTAGAAACTCACACTTCTTTAAATTTACCAACAATTAGTGTTTCTTCAGTGCTCTTAACACCTGCAAAAAAAGTAATATGTGCTCCTCCTAAGTAGCATTGTATACTGGTATATCATCTAAAAAATAAATAACAAAAGAATCTAGATATGTGCGTTAATATATCATTCGTTAATATTATGAACATAGCTGGTGCATTGCTTAGATCATGTTGTAGCTCAAATTTACACATTTATATTTCTAAAAATTTCTCAAACAAGATTTAGCCAAACTCAAATTCATGGAAAAAATATAGTGATAGTTTTCAATATAAATTGAATGGTTTTCATGGATCTATTAATACTAATTTGATTTTTAAAAAATTAAAAAATAAAAATATAAAATTTATGACTCTAGCCCCCATCTCTTTGTTGATTGTTCCATCTCCTAAGCGAAGCTATTTCGTTCACTAATAAATAGACAATGTACACCAAGGCAAGCGCCCATATAAGGAAACCACGATGGATCATAAGGTGTGTGTGCAACGCGAGAAGTGTTTCTATATGCAATGGATATTATAAAATGCATATGACATTTGACTGCGTGCATGTGGGATATATCCCATGCATGCATAGTAAATGGAGCACCAACAAGCGATGTTTTGAATGTTCCCCTAGAGTCATTGTGGGTAATATTTGGTTCTGCAATATTTATATGCATGCTTGCACACAAGGGAACTTATCAAGCAGGAGTTAGGTCGAATGGTAGAGAAAGTTGAAAATGTATTATTTTTAATCTTCTGCAGAATAGATCTGTCATTATTTTATGGGAATTATTCAATATTCCTCTCTCATATTGGAAAAGTTATGTCTCCTTCAATGGACCAATTCTGGGCAACATGGTTTACTGGAATCTGTTGGAATTTATGATAATTCCATAACAAACTCAGAGAGAATAATACTCTCCTTCAAACACAGAGAATTAGAACAAAATTTTTCTCATTAACAAACAGATATTGCATAAAAAATTTCTATTCCATTAACTGTAGAAATCTATTACAAAAAAAACTTGTCTTCCTCCTCTGAGGGATTACACAGTGACTGCTACAAACGCAGTGCTTAAAAATGCTATGTCTCTATTTCAAAATGCACACTCTTTGTTCCTTTTACAAAACTCTGTCTGTCTATTTTAGCCTTCGGGCTCACTCACTGTTTTTAACACACTGCTGTGTATTACATGATTTTTTTTACATTATCCTCACGGGCTCTTTTCATATGTGTCGCAGCACATTTTAATAAAACAAACAACTATAAAAAAATTAAACTAAACCGTGTATGGTCCTCCGGGCCCACATTACATTGGTGCGTATATATATTGATATATGTTAAAACATAACATAACCAATGGTTTAACATAAAGTTTCATTGCGCGATAAAAAAAAAACATTGTAACATAAAACATTAAAACAAACTTCCGCCTGGACTTCAAAAACTATAAACCAAAATTCAATGAAAAATCGTGGAACAATTCTGCATGACGTCACTTCTTCAAAACTCCGCACAATCACGTTCTCATTGGTCAAGGACTGGGGCCTGCGGACTCCAACCAAAAAATAAGCCATGTTTTATAAAAAGTTCGTGTAACAAATGGGGTCGCTGAAGTCAGGCCCATTTGTAACGCGAAAAGTTTAGGCTGCGGTTTATAAAAAAATTTGAGCTCGGAAATCTGTTTGCTGACGTCGGCTCCAATATAACGTGATAAGACGTGATTGGTCCACGTCTTCTAAGAGCTGGCGGTGGGACCATTGTTGCGTGGCCCATTTCAAAACAAACAAAAAAATTTGCCCCGCATACAAAAAAAAACAAAAGCTATGCTTCCCAAACAAAGGACTATAAGGGTTTTAATTTCAAATTGACTATGCAATGAAAATAGCAAGCGGTTGTTTGTTAAAAATATGAATATGAAAGATGAAAGGAGCTGTTGTAGATCCTGGAAGTTGCTTCTATACAATATCATTCAACAAGGACCTCTCCTGTTGTCCTTTTTTCCTCCTGCATAAAATCAGCAAGTGGATTTATATTTTCAACACTCCCCTTAAATTCAGCTGTTGGGTTATCTGTCATACCCATGCATTTTCTTAGGTAATCAAAATTATTTTATCCCAATGGCTTTGTCAGAATGTCTGCATATTTCTCCTGAGTCCTACAATGTTTTAAAATGATTTCTCCATTGTTCACTAGCTCCCTAATGTAGTGAAACTTAACATCTATGTGCTTTTTCCTTTTGTGAAACACGAGATTTTTAGACAATGCTATGGCTGAGCTATTGTCACAATAAATAATTGTGCCTTTTACCTGTTCTTGACATAAAATCCTCAACATTTTTCTCATCCACACTGCTTGACATGCTGTTATTGTAGCTGCCACATACTCTGCCTCTGCTGTAGACAATGCTACAATAGGTTGATTTTTAGAAGCCCATGAAATAGCTCCTGAACCCATATGAAAAACATAACCGGATGTACTTTTCCGATCATCTACACTTCCAGCCCAATCATTATCAGTGTATCTAATTGACTCGGAATTTTCTGAAGTAGTATACAAAATACCATACTTTTTATTTCCTTTCACATACCTCAGGATTCTTTTTGCTGCCTGCCAATGTGCTTCTTTTGGCCTCTCCATGAATCTGGAAATCAAACTAACTACATGCATAATATCAAGCCTAGATGCAGTCAAATACATGAGGCCGCCAACAATGATCTTATATAAACTAGGATCAAAATCCTTGCTGTTTTCCTCTTTGTTGAGTTTCAAACCCATTATTGTGGGTGTTATTGCTGCCTTGCAATCCTACATGTTAAATCTTTCTAAAACTTCATTAACATATTTTTCTTGTGAGATAAAAATCCCCTTTTCATTTTTCTCTACTTCTATTCCTAAGAAGTATCTCAACAATCCCATATCAGTCATTTCAAATTCATCTTTCATGACTGTTTTAAAATTTTCAATAAGGTAATTATCATTACCTGTGAATATCACATCATCAACATATAAAACCACAATCATCATCTTACCATATTTTTCTTTAATGTATAATTTGGGTTCTCATACATAACAAACCATTTCAGTGAATGGAATCTATCCTACTGTACCATGCTCTTGGTGCTTGCTTCAACCCTTAAAGAGCTTTCTTCAATCTGCACACTTTGTGTTCTTGGCCCTTTTTCTCATAACCTAGAGGTTGTTCAACATAAAACTTTTCCATTAACACTCCATTTAAAAATGTAATTTTACATCCTTTTGGTAAACCTTCAATTTGTTTTGTACTGCAATAGACAACACTGCTCTCACGGTCTCCATCCTTGCAACTGGTGCAAAATTTTCTTCATAGTCTCTTCCATGTTGCTACTTATATCCTTTAACAACAAGTCCAGCCTTGTGTCTTTCTGTCTTGCCTTCAGCATTACTTTTGGTCTTGTAGACCCACTTTACTCCAATGACTTCTTTACCTTTTGGGAGATCAACCAACTCCCATTTTTTATTCTTCTCTATAGCATTAATATCATCATCCATAGCTTCTATCCATTTTCTATCTTTTATTGCATTTTCCAAATGAATAGGATCATCAACATGATAATACAAAGCAAACAAAGAGTTCATACCTTCATTTACTGTCTCTTTCTCATAAATTTCATTAATATTTCTGAATCTTGTTCCTCTTTCATTTGGTGTACTTGTGCTTGAAGTAGCACTCAAATATGCTCCATGTGGTGTGCTTGGAGAAGCACTCTCATTTCTTCTCAAGGGTGTTCTTACTCATGCTTGAGGTGTTCCTTGCTGTTCTTGTGTTGGTGGAGGTGGTGCTACTAATGAGGTGTTATTTTCAGCCATATTTTCCTCATCTTCATCATGAGACAAACAATTTTTAACATTCACTGTTTTCTCAATGCTTTCATCCCATGCTTCTTCTTCAATGAATTACACATCTCTGCTTATAACTAATTTCTTTGTGGATGGGTTATATAATCTATATCCCTTGGAGTCTTCACAATATCCAAGGAAGATGCACTTCTCCCCCTTACTGTCCAACTTCTTCCTCAACTGTTCTGTAATGTGTGCATAAGCCACACACCCAAAAACTCTCATGTGGGTAACTCCCTTTTTTCTGCCACTCCACGCTTCTTCTGGAACTCTGTTCATTACAGCTTTTGTTGGGCATCTATTTAAAATATACACAACACAATTTGTAGCTTCTGCCCAATACTCATTTGGCAAGTGTTTTGTCTTTAGCATACTTCTCATCATTTCCATTATGGTTCAATTTTTTCTTTCAGCAACACCATTTTTCTGCAGTGTGTATCTTGTAGTAAATTGTTTGTGTATGCCATTTTCTCTGCAAAAACACAGAAATTATTTTGAGATGTACTCACCTCCTCTATCAGTTCTAAGAACTTTGATATGCTGCCAACTCTGTTTCTCTACTAGAGCTTTAAAATGGAAATTTTTTTCAAAGACTTCACTTTTATATTCCAAGAAATAAACCCATACTTTCCTTGTGAAATCATCAATGAAGGTTAGCATGTAATTGCTGCCTGAAACTGATGTTGTTTGCATCGGCCCACATAAATATGAATGAATAATTTCTAAGGGTGCTTTCGCCCTTATGCTCTTTCCTGATGGAAAGTTTTCTCTGTGTTGTTTTCCCAAGATACAGCCTTCATATAGGTTGTCCGGTTTCTCAATCAATGGTAGTCCTCTTACCATTCCTTTTCTGTGCATCAAATTCAGACCTCTGAAATTGAGATGTCCAAATCTCAAGTGCCATAACCAATTCTCATCTTTCACTTCCTTTTGAAAGACCTCTTGAGTTACATCGGCTACGTTTTTTTCTTTTCCATTCAAATCTATATTGAGCTTGAGTGGAAACATTCTATTGCTGGTCATTTGTATTTCAGCAGTAATCTTCTTGCTTGGAGGTATGTCCATTATTGTGCACACATCATTTTTAAAAACTACATTGTAACCTTTGTTTATGCGCTGCCCAACGCTCAAAAGATTACACTTCAAGCCAAGAACATAGTACACATCTGGCACAAATTTCTGTTCACTATTTCTTGCACAAATACTAACTCTGCATTTTCCCTTAAGAGAAATCTTAGTATCAGTTCCTGTTGTTACTTCTGATTTAACTTCTTCATCAAGATTGGAAAACATTGCTATGTTTCCAGTCATGTGAGTACTGCATCCTGAATCTAAGAACCATACATCATCTTGTCTATCTTGTGCTACATTACATGTTAACAACACATTCTTTGGGTTCTTTTCTTCTCTTGCTACATTAGCATTCTGCCTATTATTCATGTCATTTTTCTTTTTCCTACACTCATTGGCATAGTGCCCATATTTTTTTCAATAATTACATTAGACATTGGATTTTTCATACCTTTGTCCTTGAGCATGTCAGTGTCCACCTTTCTGGCTGCTTCTTTGGTCGTGGCTTTGATTCTGACTGTTGCTCCTTCCATGTGAATGTGAAGAGTTGTTTCTTCCTTCTCTGTTTTGGCTTCTGCCTCTTCCTCTTCCTCTGCCTTGACCTCTTCCTCTTCCAAAAGACATCTGGGTCTTGAAGGCATGCTCTAGAGATGGGTTTACTGATCTTCCCAATCTCTGTTCATGAGTCATCAGTGATGCATGAAGTTCATCAACTATGAACTTTTAGAGATCCTTTGTCTCTTCAATGGTGGTAACAATAACATCAAACCTTGAGGGTAGGCTCCTCAATAGTTTCTCCACTATCCATCTTTCTTCAAGTGTCTCTCCATGAGACCTTATTTGATTTACCATCCCAATCACATGTGTGAAGAATGATTCTATGTTATCAGACTCCTTCACGTATAGAGTTTCAAAATCTCTCCTCAGCAATTGAAGTTTTTTTGTCTTCACTTTATCCATACTTTGATAGGCTATCTTCATAGTATCCCATGCATCCTTGGATCTCTTAGCTACTGCTATCCTTGGAAACACACTCATGTATTGCTTGATAGAGATAGAAGAGGGCCTTAGATTCCTTCTTTCTATTTCTCTTCAGCAAATCCTTCTCTGCTTGTGTTAAGGCATTATACTCTTTTTCATCAATTGGTTCTTCAAAAACAGGGCTCTCATGGTAATGGCCCAATAATCATAGTTCTTCCCATTAAATTGGGGAAGTTGAGTATTTCCAATACTCATACTATTGCTTGGTCCAGCCATTACTTATAGACTAAACTCTGAAATAAACTTGACTGTGTTGTTCTAAACAAACTGTCTTTCCTTCTTTAAAGGACAAAACTATGTTTCTGAGGACTGCTCTTTTAAACAAAACAATAACTTCTGTTTGTTTTTTTAGAAATACCTGGACTATACTTTTGTTGGGCTATTCGGTAATAAAGTGATTTCACCCGACCCAATGAGATCTTGTGATGATAGGCAAGGGCGCATACCTCCATATCTATAAGTGTAGGTAGGGAGTTGCTAAAGAGAAGAAAACCCTGGTGTATATAGTTAGTCATATGGAAACACCAGGCTTTCGGCCCCTTGCAGCATCCTACGTCCTCCATATGGTCAATCCCCCATTCAGCCCTATTCAACATAATTGTGCGGAAGATGTTATTTTGAATAGATTTGAGGTTATAATCTCTGGAAATCAGGTGTATCCTGAGAAGGATACGCTTAGATTCCGGAGATGCTTTCAAATCTATGTGTATAACGTTGACTATTAGATCCTTTGGTGACTCATTATAGTATAAATCCATCTTCCGTATAATATGCGAACCTACTAGGTGGCCCAACGAGCACATTTCACCTTTCCACCCGTTGCGATGAATCTGGAGCATAATGTTGGGAGCACTTCGACGACGAGATAAACGTGGGGGATTGGTGTTACTCATTACTGCTCTTCGTGGGTTCATTTTGGGGGTGTGATTCTATGAAATTATCCGATTGACTTCGGAGGGATACTGAGTGATTTGTCCCACTGCTTCTCAGCGAGCGATATCGTCGTTGGTCCGATCTTTTCTCGTTTATGAAATCTATGATTAAGGGAAACGGGGAAATGGAGGGAGGGGTGCGAAGAAATGAATATAGATTCAGAGCTCGTGGCCTCTTATGTAATTGAAACGGAATTTTTGATATAAGGAAGACAGAACAGAAGAAAGAGTGTTATAAATGTGGAGTCAGCCGGTCTTACCGCGATCGGATCTCTGCCATCGGTGGTGGCCGGATATACCGGTATTGGTGTTGGCCGGGCGTGGTGGTCGCTCGTTCCGCCGGCCTCTACTCGGTCAATAGAATAAAGTCCATAGCTCTGCAATGGTGGTAACACCGCTAGCTTTTTAGGAGGCCTTCTGTTCTCTTTGGATTACGTTAATCTTCGTTCAACTCACAAAATGTTTGGAGCTTAATCTATCCATCCATCAGGCTTGGGGTGATCCAGAAGCAGAGATTAGGATTTCTTTAGAGTCTTACTGCTATCGGTTTCAAGTCATTCTTAACCGTTACCAGTTCTTTCTTTCACCTTATATGTACGGGTTTGACTCGCCGTGCTTGCCATTGTTGGGGTTATCCCTAAGCGTTTTGAAACCACCCCTAGTCTTTGGATTGACCATATTTATTATTGCCTTTGGTCCTGGCCCAGCCATTAAAGTACGATTGGGCCATAACACATTTATACAAGGGATTAAACATAAGGGGGTGGCACAGGCATATAGGGAACAAAGGTAAGATCTGGTGCTGCCAAGGGAGATATTCTTTGGCATGCTGATTGATGGATAATCCGATCATGTTGGTTCACATGCAAAGGCTGCAGCAAAGGCGTGAGAGACTCAGATACTGGCACCAGTGAGCAGCCAAGCGAACTCAATTACTCAAGTGAGCCAACACAACCTGCTTACTTAGACCCCAAGGCGTAATGCGAACCTGAGTATTTACATCCAGTGACGAAATCCAGGAGTGGGAGGATATACAAACGAACGCAGGCAGATGCATTCATAATGCGGATATGCCGATATCGGAAAAGAGATCTTACTCCGCATAACAAGCGGATATTGGAAAATAGATAGGAAAGTCTACGAAGACTCTTTGTTTGACTTCTAACGAACAGGGAGGAAGGTAGAGAGACATACTTGCTTACGAACAGATACGGATGAACAGATAGACATACGAACTTACCGAAAGGAAAGGGATGAACAAGTGACACAAGCAGAACAGCCGAAGGAAGAGGCACTTACACGTGTACGTACGATATGAAGTACACCTATACACGCATTATAAAATAATAGTATGTTAATAGGTATGAATCGACATTGAAGGTGAATGGTAAATTGGTATTACGAACCACCGCAACATATATAATCTATTGGGTTATTTCATTAGGTGATTCTGGTGATTCCGGTGTATGATTCCAGCCACCTGACTCGCTAACGCTCAAACAGTGACGTTCATCGACCTGTTCATCCACCTAGTAATCCACCTCGTAATCTAGTCATCGACCTCAGAAAGGATACCTCATCGATCGTGAGGTCGTGATCCATTATATTTTGATTCAATGAAATGGTGGAATAGGAGAAGACGTTTACCTCCTGTAACAAGGGGTAGCCCATCTAAGGCCACTCTTCTCGATAAGGAGCAACGCCTCGTGTGCAAGGAATATTTCGCAGTTGGTTGGGTTGCCGGTCGCAGCGCGGGAGTTACGATGCGCTAAAGAAAGCTTTAGCCATCTGCTGGGGTTGTTATTATCCGAACAATTGGCCTACGCGATGCTGGAATGATGAGACACTCAGATGCTATTCTGAGCGCCTAAAATCCCCCCCTATAGGAAAGGTTCTCCAGGACGCAGTGCTGGTGGCGGTTAATAGCCCCAGATATATATTTCAGTCCCAAAGCATAAATGCCCATCTTACCGGTATATTGGCGAAGTCTGGTAAGATCCCAAAACCCATAGGGGGAAGGCTAAGGTGAGGTGAAAACCGAGATTGGTCCTCAAACCAACCGAGGATGCTCGATCCCCAAACCACAAATTTAGAGTCACTTTTCACTACTAGTGCTGTATCCGCAACGGGCTCGAGTTCCGTGGCCTCACCCTCCCTTTGGATTATAAAGGAAGGACGATTTCAATGCGAAAGGAAATGGCGAGGGCTAACGCATTGCATCAGCACCTGTATTTCCAAAGATGGCATGTCCCTTACGTTTATATAGACACGTTTTTGCTGTTGGTAATACACCCATCGCCCAATATCAGAGGCACCAGTAACAGGCAAGAAGCTAACAGTATCCATAGATTACCGGAAACATACTATGGTTATACAACTCTTACCTTTACCGTCTCCTCTCCTACCTATACTGTTGGAATTAGGTTAATTGCTGATGGAGCACGATCTCAAACAAGCTATTGAATTGGTCAGAATGTGGAAGGGGTGCTTGAGAAAGATCAATTAGTTATGGTTTGAAAAGCAGAATATCCAGTTTGAGTTCTTGTTCGAGCTAATTCAGGTGCAGATATAGGATGCCCCCGGCAGGGCTCGACCAATAGGAGAGGTGATTTGTACTTTTCACCAAATCCAAATCCGGTGCATCAGGACGAAATAAAGCATGTGGTGTTTCCAGTTCCTGTGTGAATGTCTAAATTGACCTAGTGAAACTATATTTGGTTGACTCAGTAGTGGAGGTAGATACATATGCATAGGTCGCGGAGACAGAACTAATTGCAATGAAATTTGTTTACCTGCAAGTAGTAGATTCTGCAGCAGAGGCAGAGCCAAAGCCAGTGCACTTTGTTTACCATGAGGAAGCAGGGAAAGCATAGGAAGTAGCATCAGAGGCCAAGGCGGAAGAGAAAGAAGCAACAGTAGTCAAGACATAGACAGAGGAAATAAAGGTAATAGGGGCAAAGGTAGCTTTATCACCCGTAGCTAAGGCATAGGTGTGAGCGGGAGCAGCAGTAGACACAAATCGAGATGCATTTGACCGCTTTCCATGCGTGCAATATGAAATAGCTATGGGATGTTACTATAAGCTGTGTGAGAATTCATTACATCGAGATCGATACCCACTACCTAAGTGTCAACTATTGATCGAGTTGCCCGAGAAGCCATATCGCCAGCGGCTAAGGTAGCAGGAAAGGAGGTAGAACCAATGGACCGAGTCTCAGTATAAGCACGAGCAGCATAAGAGAAAGCATCCAGGCCAACTCTAGTCCTATATCTCGTAGCAGCACCCGTTTCTTAAGAACCAGCAACAATTCTTTGAATTCATTTACCTTGTTTACCGAGATCCAATGTGAAGGAACTACAGCTTCTGCACCTGCTTGATTCGGCCCCCCACCCAATAGAGTTATTGGTTGATTTATTGGTTGAATCAATACAGCCTGTCTTCTTAGAGGGATGTAGGGACGGAATGATTTCTCTTTTGACTCAAGTTCAGCGCAACAAGAAGTTTGCTTGGAACCAGATCTTGAAAACATACTCATTCACCACACCCCTGCATGATCATGATACGGTACGGTACGGGGCCGAGTGAGTGAGTGAGTCACAGCCCTCAAAATAGGGTCATTCATTGCCGATAGCAAGTACTCAATGCCAGTAGTCAATGTAGTCGATTCAGGTGTCGATGCCTTCTTTTCTGTTTTTGATCCGATAAGGAGGAGGATGTCTTATTGTAGGTTTTGGAACCAATGAAGTATTCGCAGCGGCCCCATCATTCGCTGAATATCGGTACCATCCCCATCTCACAAAGACACATAATTCACGTACCAACTAATTAGCTCTATTACTCGATAAACATCTAACGTCCTCCTCATCAATACCCATCCGCACGTCCCCACATTACGCATTCCCCCATCCACACATTCTTGCATTACCGCCTACCATACCCCATTCAGTACGCCTGCCCCATACACGTCAACAAGGAAGGAGACTATTGGTTCCAAGTTGAAGGAAAAGTTGATGTCTAAAAAGGAGGAAGGACAGGTAAGTGGATTTCATTTGATGTTGGCACCCCGACAGGACTAGGGATCCAGGGTAGGTAGAGAGGGAGGTAGATCTTCGAGATGAGCGGGCCAACAAACAGACAGATCCAGAATGGACCGAGCACGTGTGTGAGGGAGGTGGTCACCAATTAGGAGTGATTGACGAGCTTTATCTATGAATTTTATGGAAAACATAGTGTGAGGTGGAGTGCTCCAATGGATGGATTTATACTGACATACACAAAAGAAAGTGGCTCAACAAACCATTCATCATAAGCCTATAACAACACGCCCACCTGGTTCTCTATTGCTTCATGCTTGTTGGCTTCTCAAATCACCCAACGAATTAGAGAATAGGTTTACACCAGGTTTCCAACATACCCGAGAGAGGAGAAGGCTCACACCACTAGACGAGGAAAGGAGTTAATCACCCATCGATACACCAAATTCTCATTATGTTCTCATCCATGTTCCCAACATAAAAAAGCAATTTTGCCTTGTTGTTGACTTACGAGCATTTCGATTATACATGTTACCCGCAGACGAGAAAAGAGAAGTCCGCCAAGTCCAACCTGCCAAGTACACGTCCCCAGTCCACGTCACCAAGGTCACAAAGTTGTTCCAATCTGCATCGTAAGGAACCTGTCGGGTCCGCGTACACCAAGTACAAACAATTCCAATAAGGCACCCGCCAAGGAAGGGCACCAAGTTAGTGAACCCGCCATATGCTAGAGAGTGTGCCTATGTGAAGCAAGGAAAAGGAAGTGGAAGTGGTGCATCATTAGATAAGGATATGACGGAATCTCCTTCCTGCAATGACTGATCTAATATGATCATTCCTACCTCTCCTTTAGCCGAGAGTTCGGCAAGCTCACCCTATATTGCTACCAAAATTCCAGTGAATAAATCGATCTATCATTCATGGCATAATTACATATATAATGAATGACTGGAAGAAACGAGCAGTAATTACGTCATTCATTATAGTAGTAATTACACCAGAAAATTCATATATTATATATGTAATTACGCCACATCCCCTCCTATCGTCTCGCTAACCTATTGCCCAAAACAAATGGTACACTCACAAACAGTCTAACCCGAACCATTCTGTGTTAACTGTACCTCGTATCGCACCTACCCCCAAGAAATCTTGGAACAAGCAATCTATCCCTCGCTAACCCCATGCATGGTGTGTGAAACCTCAATTGTTCTAACCAACACCTATGGAACTAGAACTATCACTCGATCTTACCCATGCACACCATCGAAAGCACTCTCACTGCTATCTGCCTTCCCTCATACACTGTGACTCGCTAACATCATCGCTCTAGCACTCTCACCTGCCATCGCTCACCATCACTGCTACTAATGCTAAGAGCTAAAGCAATGGCTGAACTACCAAAAACACTAACCTTCATAACTCATAATTCCCTTCCTACCTACGCCAATAACTCTCCTATCAACATCTAGCTAAGATACTCTATGTCGAATCTAAGAAGGCTAGGGAAGGTTGAACTAATACACATACTCATGTGGTTCCCTCCTTCTATTATATGGTGCCAGATAAGATCTAATCCTATCTCCTGTGGTGGATAGCCTGATCTCTTCCTCCAATCTCCTTATCCCTGTCCTTAGGGATAGTAAATTGAAATATATTATATATGTAATTACGCCTAAGGACCTTGAACGAAAGAATAACTGTAAATAACTATAGATAACATAAATAATGAACACAACACCAGGTGAGTAGGCAGGCAGGCACATACGATAAGGCAAGTAGTGAGCTACAGCACCCACCAGGCACTCACTCTATCCCGAATACAGGCAAGCACTCGGCCTTTCCCTTAGGGCACTCACTTAGCCACGCCGGCACGAAAGACGTAAACTAACTAACTAACTAACTTCCCTCCCGAAGACAGGCGAGCACAATCTTTTGTTTCTTCCCCTTCTAAAGCTTCATGTGCATATGGAATTTAGCCAGAGGTCCGTAACAAAATAATATACTTATAGCTTATCACGTTTATACAAGGCATTCGGGCAAGTTGAGTGTCCCAGGCCCTGGCACGACACCACACACACGAAACTACATACCACACTTCATTGATGGACGTCTCAAATTCATTAAGTCAGGTCCGTAACTAATTCATATTGCTCTGGCTCTAGGTTAAAGCACGACGTTAAGGTCTGGCACCACATAATATTCATCATCTGTCTGTAGGTTCGATCGCATATATAATCCATAAATTAAGGTCCAGTACGAATCAATCTTCATATGCGTCTAGGTTAAGGCGCTCCTATAAAGGCATAGAGTCAGGTCTGGTACAACGATTCATCTATCTCTGGCTTCTTGCGTATATCAAATTATTAAGTAAGCTGCGGTACTAATAAATATTCATCTGCATGTATTTGTTTTCGCGTATATAATGCATTCAGGTACTTCGTGCACTATAGCACTACATCTGATCTTTGTTTGGCTTATCTTTCATCTTTCCCTAACCTAATTAGCTACGGTACCAGGCACTATCCATCCCTCCCTTTGTCAAGTTATCGAAATAACCTACCTAAAATATATCGCGGGCAAGTTCCATATCGCGTACAGAAAGGCAGTCACGATAAGGCAAGTCCTTAGCTCCCCCCTGCCTACATATTGCAGGAAACAACCATCCATATTTCAGCAAGTCATTTTTGGTAAACTATGAGGAGAAGAAAATTCGTTCGCCACCAACCTAGATATTGCAGGGCGGGTAGGAATGGTTCTTTCATAGGTCCTAGGGTTGGCATGCTTAGGTAGGTTTGATAGCAGGTGGTTTGGCAAAGTATCTTTCTTCTCTAGCGCCAGATCGTTCTCCCAATTCATTGCAAGCCAGCGATCCAGCCGTCTGATCCGATCCACCAGGGTTCATGGTACAAGCCATCCCTCCCTCACATCTTAGCTTTAGTACGACCAACCAGGGTATGATCCAGTTGCTATCGCAGTGATGGTGAGCGATGGCAGGTGAGAGTGCTAGAGCGATGGTGTTAGTGAGTCACGGTGTATGAGGGAAGGCAGCTAGCACTGAGAGTGCTTTCGATAGTGTGTGTGGGTAAGATCGAGTGATATTTCTAGTTCCATAGGTGTTGGTTAGACCGATTGAGGTTTCACACACCATGCATGGGGTTAGCGAGGGATAGATTGCTTGTTCCAAGATTGCTTGGGGGTAGGTGCGATACGAGGTACAGTTAACACAGCATGGTTCGGGTTAGACCGTTTGTGAGTGTACCATTTGTTCATGGGCAATAGGTTAGCGAGACGATAGGAGGGGATGTCGCGTAATTACATATATAATATATGCATTTTCTGGTGTAATTACTGCTATAATGAATGACGTAATTACTGCTCGTTTCTTCCAGTCATTCATTATATATGTAATTATGCCATGAATGATAGATCGATTTATTCACTGGCATTTTGGTAGCAATATAGGGTGAGCTTGCCGAACTCTCGACTAAAGGAGAGGTAGGAATGATCATATCAGATCAGTCATTGCAGGAAGGATATTCCGTCATATCCTTATCTAATGATGCACCACTTCCACTTCCTTTTCCTTGCTTCACATAGGCACACTCTCTAGCATATGGCGGGTTCAATAACTTGGTGCCCTTCCTTGGCGGGTGCCTTATTGGAATTGTTCGTACTTGGTGTATGCGGACCCGGCAGGTTCCTTATGATGCGGACTGGAACAACTTTGTGACCTTGGTGATGTGGACTGGGGACGTGTACTTGGCAGGTTGGACTTGGAAGACTTCTCTTTTCTCGTCTCCGGGTAACATGTATAATCGACATGCCCGTAAGTCAACAACAAGGCAAAATTTCTTTTTTATGTTGGGAACATGGATGAGAACATAATGAGAATTTGGTGTATCGATGGGTGATTAACTCCTTTTCTCGTCTATTGGTGTGAGCCTTCTCCTCTCTCGGGTATGTTGGAAACCTGGTGTAAACCTATTCTCTAATTTGTTGGGTGATTTGAGAAGCCAGCAAGCATGAAGCAATAGAGAACCAGGTGGGCGTGTTGTTATAGGCTTATGATGAATGGTTTGTTGAGCCACTTTCTTTTGTGTATGTCAGTATAAATCCATCCGTTGGAGCGCTCCACCTCACACTATGTTGTCCATCAAATTCATAAATAAAGCTCGTCAATCACTCCTAATTGGTGACCAACTCCCTCACACACATGCTCGGTCCATTCTGGATCCGTCTATTTGTTGGCCCGCTCATCTAGAAGATCTACCTCCCTCCCTACCTACCCTGGATCACTAGTCCCGCCGGGGTGCCAATATCAAATGAAATCCACTTACCTGTCCTTCCTCCTTTTTAGACATCAACTTGTCCTTCAACTTGGAACCAATAGTCTCCTTCCTTGTTGACGTGTACGGGGCAGGCGTAATGAATGGGATATGGTAGGCGGTAATGCGAGAATGTGTGGATGGGGGAATGCATAATGTGGGGACGTGCGGATGGGTATTGATGAGGAGGATGTTAGATGTTTATCAAGTAAGAAAGCTAATTAGTTATATGAATGATGTATTGTGAAGTGATGGTACCACCATTCAAATAATGATGGCTGCCGGAATACTTTCATTGGTTCCAAACCTACAATAAGACATCCTCCTCTGGTCTGACTGCAGTGCTAAAAGAGTATATGTATCGAGACTTTTTTAATCACTACATTAATTACCTGCATTATATTTCGGATAATGAATGATCTCATTTTCTCATTTTGAGGGTTATGAACTCACTCACTCACTGCCCCCGTACCGTACCGTATCATGATCATGGAGGGGTGTGGTGAATGAGTATGTTTTCAAGATCTGGTTCCAAACAAACTTCTTGTTGCGCTGAACTTGAGTCAAAAGAGAAATCATTCCGTCCCTACATCCCTCTAAGAAGACAGGCTGTATTGATTCAACCAATAAATCAACCAATAACTCTATTGGGTGGGGGGCCGAATCAAGCAGGTGCAGAAGCTGTAGTTCCTTCACATTGATCTCGCAAACAAGGTAAATTAATTCAAAGAATTGTTGCTGGTTCTTAAGAAACGGGTGCTGCTACGAGATATAGGACTAGAGTTGGCCTGGATGCTTACTCTTATGCTGCTCGTGCTTATACTGAGACTCGGTCCAATGGTTCTACCTCCTTTCCTGCTACCTTAGCCGCTGGCGATATGGCTTCTCGGGCAACTCGATCAATAGTTGACACTTAGGTAGTGGGTATCGATCTCGATGTAATGAATTCTCACACAGCTTATAGTAACCTCCCATAGCTATTTCTGGATATTACAATACATGTAGTCCATCACCATCTCCGGGATTCCAGTTCTTAATTTTTTTCGCCCGCCACAATTTTTTATGCTTTAGCCGTGTAAGTAAAGTTTCGCTGTCTCCTCATCTTTATTATTTCCGTTTATGTCTCCACCACTTGCTTCTTTTCCGCTGGCCTCCGATGCTACTTCCTATGCTTTCCCTGTTTCTCACTTCGTAAAACAAAGTGCATTGTTTTGCTTTGTTTAACATGTTTCCGTCATGAATCTACTCTAATGTAAACAAAGTTCATTGCAATTAGTTCTATCTCCGCGACCTATGCCGCAGTATCACTCCACTACCAAGTCAACCAAATATAGTCACCAGGTCAATACACATCACACAGATCCAGAAATGACGACATGCTCAACATGCTTTATTTCGTCCTGATGCACCGGATTTGGATTTGGTGAAAAGTACAAATCACCTCTCCCGTTGGTCGAGCCCTGCCGGGGGCATCCTATATCTGCACCTGAATTAGCTCGAACAAGAACTCAAACTAGATATTCTGCTTTTCAAACCATAACTAATTGATCTTTCTCAAGCACCCCTTCCACACTCTGACCAATTCAATAGCTTTTTTGAGATCCTGCTCCATCAGCAATTGACCTGATTCCAACAGTATAGGTAGGAGAGGAGACGGTAAAGGTAAGAGTTGTATAACCATAGTCTGTTCCAGGTAATCTATGGATACTGTTAGCTTCTTGCCTGTGACTGGTGCCTCCAATATTGGGCGATGGGTGTATTACCAACAACAAAAATGGGTCTATATAAACGTAAGGGACATGCCATCTTTGGAAATACAGGTGCTGATGCAATGCATTAGCCCTCACCATTTCCTTTCGCATTGAAATCGTCCTTCCTTTCTAATCCAAAGGGAGGGTGAGGCCACGGAACTCGAGCCCGTCGCGGATCCAGCACTGGTAGTGAAAAGTGACTCTAAATTTGTGGTTTGGGGATCGAGCATCCTCGGTTGGTTTGAGGACCAATCTCGGTTTTCACCTCGCCTTAGCCTTCCCCCTATGGGTTTGGGGATCTTACTGGACTTCGCCAATAGACTGGTAAGATGGGAATTTATGCTTTGGGATGGAAATATATATCCGAGGCTATTAACCGCCACCAGCACTACGTCCTGGAGAACCTTTCCTATAGGGGCGGAGTTTAGGTGCTCAGAATAGCATCTGAGTGTCTCATCATTCCGACATCGCATAGGCCAATTGTTCGGATAATAACAACCCCAACAGATGGCTAAAACTTTCTTTAGCGCATCGTAACCACTCCCGACCCGGCAACCCAACCAACTCTGAAATATTCCATACACACGAGGCGTTACTCCCTTATCGAGAAGGTAAGCCTTAGATCGACTACCTTATTTAGGAGGTAAGCCTGATAACTACTCCTATTCCACCATGTCATTGAATCAAAATATAATGGATCACGACCTCACGATCGATGAGGTATCCTTTCTGAGGTCGATGACTAGATTACGAGGTGGATTACGAGGTGGATGAACAGGTCGATGAACGGCACTGTTTGAGCGTTAGCGAGTCAGGTGGCTGGAATCATACACCGGAATCACCGGAATCACCTAATGAAATAACCCAATAGATTATATATGTTGCGGTGGTTCGTAGTACCAATTTACCATTCACCTTCAATGTCGATTCATACCTATTAACATACTATTCTTTTATAATGCGTGTATAGGTGTACTTCATATCGTACGTACACGTGCAAGTGCCTCTTCCTTCGGCTGTTCTGCTTGTGTCACTTGTTCATCCCTTTCCTTTCAGTAAGTTCGTATGTCTATCTGTTTGTCCGTATCTGTTCGTAAGCAAGTATGTCTCTCTGCCTTCCTTCCTGTTCGTTAGAAGTAAAACAAAGAGTCTTCGTAGACTTTCCTATCTATTTTCCAATATCCGCTTGTTATGCGGAGTAAGATCTCTTTTCCGATATCGGCATATCCGCATTATGAATGCATCTGCCTGCGTTCGTTTGTATATCCTCCCCTCCCTGGGTTCGTCTGTGGATCTTGTCTCACTGAGTTCATGTTCTGCCCTTGGGGTCTAAGTAAACGGGTTGTGTTGGCTCACTTGAGTAACTGAGTTCGCTTGGCTCACTCAGTGCTTAGTATCCTGAATATCCTACTTGTAGCCTACACCATCGGGATTCCCTTTGCATGTGAACCAACATGATCAGATTGCACATCCCCGTAATCTGTAGCTTGTGCCAAAGGAATATCTCCCTTGTGGCACACCCAGGATGCTGCACCTTTGTTCCCTATACGCCTGTGCCACCCCCTTACGTTGAATCCCTTGTATAAATGTGTTATGGCCCAATCGTACTTTAATGGCTGGGCCAGGACCAAAGGCAGTAATAAAGACGGTCAATCCAAAGACTAGGGGTGGTTTAAAAACGCTTAGGGATAACCCCAACAGCGGCAAGCACGGCGAGTCAAACCCGTACAGATAAGGTGAAAGAAAGAACTGGTAACGGTTAAGAATGACTTGAAACCGATAGCAGTAAGACTCTAAAGAAAGCCTGATCTCTGCTTCTGGATCACCCCAAGCCTGATGGATGGATAGATTAAGCTCAAGCCAGCCTGGCAGTTGAAGCAGAAGATTAAGCGGCAAGCCGGAAATTAGAAGGCCTCTAAAAAAGCTAGCAGTGTTACCACCATTATGAGCTAGCAGCAGTTTCTTATTCTATTGACCGAGTGAAAGGAGCAGCGGAGCCAGCAGCCACCACGACAGCAGCACCAACACCAGTATATCCAGCACCACCAGCAGCAGATCCAGTAGCAGTAAGACCAGCAGCTCCACATTTATAACACTCTTTCTCGTTCTATGCAATATTACATATATAAGTCGTTTCGCGTTTCGATTACATAAGAGGCCACAGAGCTCTAGATCTATATTCATTTCCTGCGCCCCCTCCCTCCATTTCCCCGTTTCCCTTAATCATAGATTTCATAAACGCGAAAAGATCGGACCAACGACGATATCGCTCGCTGAGAAGCAGTGGGACAAATCACTCAGTATCCCTCCGAAGTCAATCGGATAATTTCATAGAATCACACCCACAAAATGAACCCACGAAGAGCAGTAATGAGTAACACCAATCCCCCACGTTTATCTCATCGTCGAAGTGCTCCCAACATTATGCTCCAAATTCATCGCAGCGGGTGGAAAGGTGAAATGTGCTCGTTGGGCCACCTAGTAGGTTCGCATATTCTACGCAAGATGGATTTATACTATAATGAGTCACTAGAGGATCTAATAGTCGACGTTATACACATAGATTTGAAAGCATCTCCGGAATCTAAGCGTATCCTTCTCGGGATACACCTGATTTCCAGAGATTATAACCTCAAATCTATTCAAAATAACGTCTTCCGCACAATTATGTTGAATAGGGTTGAATTGGGGATTGACCATATGGAGTACGTAGGATGATGCAAGGGGCCGAAAGCCTGGTGTTTCCATATGACTAACTATATACACCAGGGTTTTCTTCTCTTTAGCAACTCCCTACCTACACTTATAGATATGGAGGTATGCGCCCTTGCCTATCGTCACAAGATCTCATTGGGTCGGGCGAAATCACTTTATTACGGAATGGAGCGGGGCACATATATTCCAAGAAAAAGGGATAGATAAAGGACCCTACCTTACGTATAAGTTTAAGCCCCCCATAAATAGTTAATAGTGGGGGCTTAATAACTGCCTCTATGGTTATATCTCCTCTCACCGCCTCTTAGGGGTAGGTCTTACTGGCACAATACTGGTTTATATTCGGGTAGACTCACTAACTGGAATGGTTGGTTCTGGACAACTAGCTTATGAGTAATCGGGCTTCGCTTGGCTCAGTTTTTTATAATAATTCGCTATTCATAATATGTATGTATTAAATAATTGGGCCTCGAGAGTCGAAAGTTGGCTTGCTTTCTTGGTTTCGGTTCGAATCCGATCGTCTCTGTTCTTATTGATGTAACCCCGTACACTGGACCAAAGGGTGTTAACGCTCACTCATCATATGGGTGAGGTAGAGTGCTCAGTTGAAAGAGTGCATTGTTGCTCAGTTGTGGGTGGGACTAATAGGAGAGGTAAGGCATCGTGAAACCGGGTTATGAATGCATGTTGTAGTTGCAACTTTCAAATAATAAGTCAATTGTGCGGGCCCAATATTTTGAAGCTCGAGCCCTAGCGAGTGCATTGAAGCTACGTTTTTGCTCCAGGTTGAGTGCTCTCTCCTTAATGGCACGTTATTACATACGTAATATGAATGCATGTTGGCCTAAACCAAAATTGGTGCTTCTCACTTTTCTGTTGTGGGGTAAGCTGCTCCTGCAGGCACGGGGTCCTCTATTGAATTGGTTACTTATAGCTTTCTTTGTCACGAGGTCTGTTGCTAGCTCTATTTATGCCTCTATTGCTTCAACCGAGTAAACCATTGTTTTTTTCTATGCTTCCTCTTTTTTCCATGCAATAAATGCTACCTTTGCCTCTTAAGCCTCTGCCTTTCCTCCCGCTACTCGAACTCCAACCGGATATGGAAAAGGAACGAGCCCCTACCCTATAGGTGAGGGATTTGGATCTCGACCTGGAATTGCTCGAACAACGACTTATATATTATAATGAAGGGTAAAAACTATATCTCCATTGACCTAATATTGTATTATGCAGCTCATCTACCCGTTCAATCCCTCTTATCCTCTCTGGTTGTTCTGCCCATTCTTTGCAAATCTCTATATCTTTTACTTTTAGGTGTAAGGTCCATATGGATCCCCCTCTATCTCCTGATTCTAATTTAGTTTTAGAGTAATAGGCAGCGATGAAGCAAGTAGCAGAGACAATAAAGGCAGAAGCAGATCCTCCACTGCGCTTATACTAACTAGTTCACATCTCTTCACTTGATATCATACTTACTAGTTAAATTTTCTAATTCATAGATTGAACGTTGATACATAGCCTATTATCCACTGGTATTCATATAGCTAGTAACTATTATTGAGTGAGTCCTTGCAAGCGGCAGTCGATAATCCATATCTGATTAGGTGGTCATATCTTCCTCGGTGTTGGGCTAGTTGATTAGGTGGGCTACTAGCAGTTGATATGCACTATGGTTGGATACCCATAAATTTGGGATAAATAAGCCCAAGGGGCTATAGGAACTTATACAAGTTATCATCACTCAATCAACCAACCAAATGAACAACAATGAGTCCTAAAAGAAAGTAATATGACATAGGGAAATTTGTGTGTATGATGCATGGTCCAATGAAGGATCTAACATGTGATCCAGATCCTAAAGATTTCATTAAGCATCGGAATTGCCAAAACCCAATCTCATACTGTAGAGAATTGTGGGTGGAGAGTGAATGACGTAAATTTCCGTAATGTAATGGTGTTTTTAGCGCGTATCAAAATGAAACAAAATAATGCTATTAGAGCACCTATGGATAGAATGTCAGGACACAGTAGATAATGTTAGTACCGTAGGAGTACCTTTATTTTTGTCACCTCCTGGGACTGACCGGTTGGGTTGGTTCTCGGCTGGGACTGATGGTCTCTCAGCTGTCAATGCCCCTCTAGTAATGATTTCCTATTGGAAAATTTCTTTGAGCTTGAGAGCCTTTATTTTCTATAACGTGCAAGAGGATAGAGCCAAGGAGCAGGGCTATAACGAACAGGTGCTACTCAGAGGTGTTACCCAGAAGTGCAACTACCAAGAGGGGCCAGGTTATTAGGTGCTGCTACGAATGAGGTGCTACAAGCGTGTATGTGCGGTGAACGAAGAAGAGGTATACAAAGGAGGTATACAAATGAATATGTGCCACGATTATGTAAGTGATACCACCTCAATTCACCCATTGATTCACCATATGAAATAGAAGGACATGTTCAATCATAGTCATATGTTCAATAATCTTACCTCGTTCACATCTTACCTGAGATAAAGTTACCCCATTCCCCTCTCTCTCCCTTTGGTCTCGCAACTCCGTACCTCAAAGGCTTTCAATACGTGTAGCCTTCCCTTACAGACTCACTTTATAATACGTGACGTCGTTACGCCTAGCTTGAAATACGTTGTTACACCCCGTATTTTCCCCTAAAAGAGCGTAGCTCAGGGGATAACCTTCTATTTATTTATTCCCCTCACTCATAAATTTAATATCATGCCTATTATATATGAGATTATGCTTTTCTTATTATTTCATTTCCGACCAAGCCAAGAAGTAAGAGGCTTCCATTCATTCATTATATATATATTATACTAGTTTTATAATCATTTTGTTTTGGAAATGAGAACCATGATCAATGAAAAGCTCCTTGGGTACACCAAACCTAGGGATAATATGATTGAATATGAAGAGTGACACCGTCTTACCATCATTTGAAAAGTTACCATAGAGTCTCTTTATTATAATCGATGCACATAGCTTCACTATAATCTATTGATGCATATCTTTACTATTATCGATGCATTGATGTAACACTAGTATCTGAAGGCATTGATGCAACACTAGTATCTGAAGGCTAGAAGATGTTTGAATGTACAATTACTGATGTTTGAATGTACAAAAGGTGGTAAGCTGCTTCTTAAACTGCTGCTGGCTACCCACTGCATTTATATACGATTCATTCTATGCCCAACCTATGCATCCACACACGTGCATCCATAAGTCATCCACCACAAGCCGCTGATCAATCGTTTAGCCGTCCTATGCCCTATCTGTGCCACTTAGCCACACAACCATCGATTAGCCCTACGTGTGACTTACTTATTGTTTGGTACCCCTTTTGATTGATCAATCACCAAGCAAATGCCATGTTCACTCTCTCAAAATAACCAGGTACAAGGCCACGTTCGTGATGGGGAATTCACCAGTACAGTGCCAGATTCATGCAGATCCATTAACTAATTGATGACTAACTTACACTTTTTGCCACCTCCATTTTGGGGCCCCCACCCAAAGATAGAACCACTCGCTCATCCCTCACTTCTCATTTTCGCTCTTAAATTGACCAGTTATTCAAGTTTTTCCCGGCACTTTCTTCTTTCGCTATCAGTTATTTAAGCCTATATGAAATTGCATAATCTCATATATAATGAATTAATGAAAGAACTTAGCGGTCGGGTGGTCCCACTGATCGAAGGGTGGACTTCCCATGACCAGGAGAAGCTCTCTCGCTATTTACATCTTATGCATGTTGAAGCAGGTAGAGCTTCCTTAAGGCACCAAAGGAAATGGGGTGAAGCTAATAACGATATTCTAGCTTGATGGAATGCACTCTCTCTATAGCCCGGTAGGAGGGTTATTTCATTAGCCCTTCCTCAGCTAATTAGCGATGAAACGCGATATGGCTGGCTCGGCTGAATCGAATCTAGCTGGCTCGGCCCTAACCAAATAGAAAATTCCCTGCCTCCCTCCTGATATAATGATACCATGGCCCTAGTGGATTTCACATTAAGAATACCCCTTATCAGACTCGTCGCCCGCCTGCCCATATGTATGTCTTGACTCCTAGTGTTCTATCACCTGAAACCACATGGTATTTCCCCCCCTATCTAGTGAAGGAAGCTCCATAAAGGAAGGAAGGTAGGTGAGGTCCTGCCCGCTTTCCCTTTCCAATCCAAATTTGACCAACCAGAACCTAAACTAAGTGACCTCTCTTCTCTAATTCCTTCCCCCAAATAGATGGATGACTAAATCCTTGCTCAGGTAGGAAATACCAACACCATAGCTCATGTCCTGAGGACAATACCTTTCTTCCTCAGGCTCTAACCCCATAACCATTCCGGTGTGTGCTCAGTATCCCTTCACCGTACAATGCTAGCTTTCACTAACATAATCTTACTACTTACTTATGCATTCATATTTGTCGGCAGGTCCTTCTAATAGTTTCAAGATGGCTTATCATATCCTTCCTTTCACTAGA
Source organism: Pinus albicaulis (assembly GCA_034641835.2). NCBI lineage: Eukaryota > Viridiplantae > Streptophyta > Pinopsida > Pinales > Pinaceae > Pinus > Pinus albicaulis. Next base: position 1,222,533,946 of record CM076581.1, on the reverse strand, counting down.
TCAGCTACCCTTATATCTATATAGTTTGTTTCCCTCATCTAACTTCCTGATCCAGCAAGCCTTACCTTCGCTTCGCTCTGCTCTTTGAGGAGCCAAATCCAACCTTCCAACCAAATCATCGTAGAAAATATCCTGGTGACCACCATCGGTCCCATGCTCCCTATCGGTTTCGGTGATCCAATTCTAGTTATAATGCTCGACCACCCGATAGTGTCAGGGTTGTGGCAGGTCTGAAAAAACCAGCTAGTATTGTATAGGTTGGATGATCAACCACTATTATTATGGCATAACATCATATATACGATGCGATCCCCGATCTGCCCGCCTATATTTCCCTAACGACCCATACAGAAATGAATTAATGGGCGGTATGGCCTTTTAGTATTACCCACCCATGTACGACACCTACACGCACGAAACACGGGCAGCCTGCCTTTCTCTCTCTATATGATATTAGGAGCACGGAATGAATGCGTAATATCGGGATTAGGGGGGGGAGGGAAAGAAAGGGGGAAGGAAGAAATAAAAATGAGGGACAACACCACACGGAAACTCACACACACGAGAGTCCCAGATAAGTTGAAACCAACCAACAACGTTGGGCTGGCAGGACTAGGCGAAAACCTCGTAGCAGAGAAACAACACTCACTCTCTGACTGATTTTCCTTGACTCTCCATACCATCCCATCTCCTAAGCCCTTATCTTAGCTTATATATGGTTTGGGAAAAGAGAAAAGTCTACCTACCTTCCTTACCTGAGCGAGCGTAGCGAAGGGTCGGTCCTTTCAGGCAGTAGGTCCTGCCCACCCAGTAGTAAGGTCCTGATCAACCCTTAGATAACTTACTTACAGATACTTTCGAGAATAAGGTTATGAAAGGAAGGTAGGTCCAGGTCCTGAAAGGTCAATCCAGTAAGGATCATCCCAACCCTTTCTTTCTCATGATTGGTTGTCCGGCTTCGGATGCTGGTCCTGATTGATTTGTTTGATTCTGCTATCGAATTATGAGTCTTGCGTTATGCCCCCGCTATCCATCCACCCCATTGCAACCCGTCTTCGGTAAGCCTTCCGGGCAGACACCTTTATGAACAGGAATAAAGGAGTATGGTGGGCCAAGGTCATCTAGAGTGGGAAAAGCATAAGAGGCAAAGACAGAGAAGCAAAGGCAAGTATCCCAGCCAACATTCTCGCCGATTCAATAGCCATCATCTCGCCCGAATCCAGATCTTGACTGAGTGGACCCACTTCCAATTGTTTCATAGGACCATCTCAACACAGGTTGGGCAGAAAGAGAAAAGGCCAATAAGCATGTTTACCGACATGGCCTAACAGATAGTCATAGGGCCGAGTTACTGCAAGATCGGAACATAAAGGGATCACCTCCATTCTATCACTATAGATCATAATTGCTAAGCTAGAAGGTCATTACTTACCGGGTGAAATTGAGGTTCGGGAAGATATGACTGACCCTATATTTCTTCCCCTCAAATAGCTAGCTAGAAGGTAAGGTCCTGGCACTCTATTTCTTCCCCTCAAAGACGTTTATTTGCCAGTTAGGGATCATACGCAAAGGGTACTCTGAAAGGGATTGAGACGGGGTTTATCCATTAACCATTAGCCATTCGCATTAGATATAAGCCTTCCACCTATAACCAGAAGACATTCACCTTTCACCTTCAGCCAAGACCACCATAAACCAGGTATCCAAGCCCGAGTATCCGAGCCAAGTATTCAAACCGAGCAACCAAACCAAGCCCAAGTATCCCGGTCGAGTATCCCAAGGCAGGATCCCACCATGAGCTCAATTGAGTAGCAGCCCAACCGAGCAGCCCATCCATCCCAGGATCCAAGCCCAACTATGCTCGCCTGGTTACAATGATCAGCTATCAAAAAAGGAATTATAGCTATGTCCGTCAGTATGGCTATATCTCTATGTGAGGTGTTGTAGTAACCTTGTGTTCTGTATACGTAAGCTAAATCATCCATGCCCTCTGGATGCTCCTTCCGGCTAGCATCATCAGACTAATAAGTGAAAAATCCAATCCAATCCGTTAAACTCAATGTATCCTCTCGTAAGTAAAAGCCATGTCTTTTCATTGTCTTCAGGTGGGTAAAATGTAATATTTCTCGATATATGTAGTCTGTGCCCCTCCCTGTGGATTAGTTCCCATTGAGTAGCCCTAGTGATAAGGCCCTCCCTGTGGTGGATAAGGCCCCTTCCCAGTGAGTAGCTGTAGGCCCCTTATGTTCTGTATGGATCGGTAACCCTAAAGCATTCATTCATTCATTCATGCGTCCGTCCGTGCGCCCCTCCATCTCGATAGACCATCGTCAATGCCCCTTCCCAGTGAATAGGCCCCCTTTTCGATTAGGCTCCTTCGATTAGCAGCTCTATGTGTAGCTGTGTGATTAGGCCCCTTCAATTAGTCCAGTCAAATAGCCAAGCAGCTGAGTATCCAAGCCCCATTGGATTAGCGGAGCAGTCCATGAGCCCAACCTAAGCCGAGTATCCCAGCCCAACCGTGCAATCCATCTCAGGTAGGATATCCATTCGTTCCCGTACCGTGTGCCATACCGTACCGTCGTACCATGAATATGTCCAGAGTTATGTGGTTGCTTTATGTGGCTTCCTCCTAAGAGTGTATCAAGCCCATCCCTGTATCAAACAAGGGGTGCAAGTCTATAAAGCACTCAACTGGTAAATCAACTTGTCTTTCTTTGCTATCAACTGTGCCTTGAACTCGGCGACAACTGGCATATACCGGTGGGTATGGGCTCCGGGGTATTGTCAACGAATGGTTATCCATTGGCAACAATCAATCGGCACCTCCTTCCTGGGAATGATCAACAGTTGTATCGACTGTTGGCATTTAGTGGTTTAAACCTGTCATTGAGTGCACCCACACTTGGATCGCCACCGGCATCTAAACCTGTCATCGAGTGAATAGGCTACCGGCATGGAGTAGCAGCATTGGAACCTAGAATTGACTAGCAGCTCTTGTAACTTTCTGTCAAAGACTACCTCCTTCCTTATCGGCAACCATTGGACTGACCTCTTGGCATCGACAACCTGAAGACTAGTGGCAATCGTATACCCTCAGTGCCTCACTCACTCGGCCCTGTACCGTACCTTCCCATACTGTACCATCCGTAGTAGCGCCCCACCCCAATATGTGTGCTGCTTCCGTCTGTTGGCCCGGCCCTCTCAGTAGACTAATCAGTTTAAAATCCAATCCAATCTAATCCAATCATTCTCAATCGAAATGCTCGTAAGTAACAACCATGTAATATTCCTGTCTCTAGTCGATTAAGCAAGCTGAGTATCCCAGGCCAAGTATGAGCCCTCCCTGTGTTCCGTAGGGTAAGGTTCTAGGCCAAGGTTCTAGGATTTCTCTGTGGGTTCAAGGGTCTAGTTGGAGGGTCGAGGTTGGAGGTGTAGGGCCACGGTTGTGTAAATTGAAAGGGTCGAGGTAATAAAGTGTGTAGGGCCATTTTGTCTCTATTTCAAAATGCACACTCTCTGTGCCTTTTACAAAACTCTGTCTGTCTATTTTAGCCTTCGGGCTCACTCACTGTTTTTAACACACTGCTGTGTATTACATGCTTTTTTTTACATTAGCCTCACAGGCTCTTTTCATATGTGTCACAGCACATTTTAATAAAACAAACAACTATAAAAAAAATAAACTAAACCGTGTATGGCCCTCTGGGCCCACATTACATTGGTGCGTATATATATTGATATATGTTAAAACATAACATAACCAATGGTTTAACATAAAGTTTCATTGCACGTTAAAAAAAAACATTGTAACATAAAACATTAAAACAAACTTCCGCCTAGACTTCAAAAACTATAAACCAAACTTCAATGAAAAATCGTGTAACAATTCTGCATGATGTCACTTCTTCAAAACTCTGCGCGATCGCGTTCTCATTGGTCGAGGACTGGGGCCCGCGGACTCCAACCAAAAAATAAGCAATGTTTTATAAAAATTTTCCGTAACAAATGGGGTCGCTGAAGTCAGGCCCATTTGTAACGCGAAAAGTTTAGGCTGCGGTTTATAAAACTTTTCGGGTCCGGAAATCTAGTTTCTGACGTCGGCTCCAATGTAACGCGATAAGACGCGATTGGTCCATGTCTTCTGAGAGCTGGTGGTGGGACCACTATTGCGTGGCCCATTTCAAAACAAACAAAAAACTTTGCTGTGCATACAAAGAAAAAAACAAAAGCTCTACTTCCCAAACAAAGGACTATAAGGGTTTTAATTTCGAATTGACTGTGCAATGAAAATAGCAAGCGGTTGTTTGTTAAAAACATGAAGATGAAAGAGGAAAGTGGCTAATGTAGAGCCTGGAAGCTACTTCTGCACAATATAATTCAACAAGGACCTCTCCTGCTATCATTTTGTCCTCCTGCATAAAATCAGCAAGTGGATTTATATTTTCAACATAATCAACAACAAAATTACACTATTTAAAATACTCCGGTGGTAGATTTGCACAACAAGATATTTGCTACAATGGTCATTATAATTTGTAGGGTCTCTTGATGGTGTGAAGGGAAGAACGTGGGATAAATGTAAACCGAACATCTTGGTTCAAAACTTCAAATGTTCACTCCAGCAAAATTACCCCTCCAAAACCAGCTTGGTTTTGAATTTCCATCTATTTAGTTAGGTTTGTAAACAAAGTGCGAAGATGATATTTAGAAAAAAAATCGTTAACTTCAATATTATTTCTCAAATTATTACGGTGTGGGTCAGCAGCACAACTGAGATGCAGTGGAAATAAATTGAGAAAATTCAAAAGCGTTTGATTACAAACAAATTCAAAATTAAAAGTGCAGTTCCTTATGTTATCCTGTTAAGTGAAACAGGGGTTGTTCCTATTGAAGCAATTGCTATGGTGCGAGTCATAAAGTATTTGAAAAAAATTGAGCAAATGGAAGAGGGTAGATGGCCTAAGGTTGCGTTTAGTGACAGATTGTGCAAAAGAAAGAAGACTTGGATGCGGCAAAATAAAAAATGGTTTAGTAAATGGGGCGTTTGCTTGAGCATGTGTCCTACAAATAGTAAAGAGATAAAAACTTTTATTATGGATAAGTTCCACAAACATACTTGGGAGAAAGAGCTAGGGAGAAAGAAGAAGTACTACATTGAAGAGTTTAACCCACTCATAACCATCAGAAAAAGGCGTACATAGGGGCCAATATTTCTTGGAGATCTAAAATTCTTATTGCTCAATTAAGGACTAATTCTCATTAACTCCGTTGTGAAATAGGGCGCTGGAAAAGGCCAAAAGAAATGTGAGAGGAAAGAGTATGTAATTTTTTGCTCTTCCGAAAAAGTGGAAACAGAAAAGCATTTCATTTTAGAATGTGAGGCCTTCAAAGACAGCAGGGAAAATTATGCAGGTATTCTGGCAGCTAGTTCTTGGGATAATCTATTCAGCGAAGAGTTTGTCGAGAAGCTAGGAGTGGTTATTGTAAAAATTCACAGGAAAAGGGCCGAATACAAAAGCCAGATGGAAAAGCAATCTGTCCCATAGGCTATTTTTAGCCTCATAGACGTTAAAAATACTTTCTTTCTTTCTTTCCCTTCTATGAAATCTGGTGATTTCGACACTACTACTGAAACTCAACTTAATACTTAATACAAGTATTTGGTAGTTGGCCAAATACAAGTAGTTGGCAGTTGGTGAAATGAAAGTTAATAGCATGGAAGAAATTGACCAAATGCGTAATTATGATAATGATATACAATTTCAAGTAGATGCCTTTGGAAAGGATAAGTTGAGCCATCGCATTATAGTTATAGACCTTGTGGATTAGGTGAGGTTAGCAAAAAGCTTGTTACAGGACAGGCAAGGTCCAAAGCCTAGGAAAGTGCCAAATGCCAGTTAATGTTTAAATACAATTCTATAGTTACATGAATTATAACTCACATAGTCATATGAGCTAAAAACAGAGGTGACTTGTGTCTTATATTAATGGTTTTTTTACAAATATGCATCACATTATTGGTCCGCCCCTGCAACTTAGTACTTTATTTGCAATCCACGGTCATATAAGCCTTGTGCTTATGTCTGAGAATAGGAAAAGGTGAAGTAAAGAAATTAGAATGGGCTTTAGTTTGTTGGATGGAGGTGCTGCAAGCCTCAATGCCATGATCTTCTGAATGGGCATCAATCGAGGTGTTATATTGGTGCTATATTCGTTAATGGTGGATGCATGTTCCCTTTGTATATCTAGGGATAAAGGGTGATATATAATTGTTTTAAATTAATTGTTCGATTCAACGCTTTGTTCTCCAAAATCTGACGAGGTTACTCCAAAAACCCACACAATTGTTCATAGTGAGATTGCTCGCCGATCGAAAGGTAGAAGAACAAAGTCGCAGGGACTATTTATTATGGCCCATAAAGCATTGAATTTTGGTCTTTGTTGTAGCCTTTGAGTATCAAACTTAAGTTCCAGGACACAATGTATATTCTTAGCTTAATCATTGAGTAAATGAGTCTATGTAGGGCGCTAATTGGCAACCTCAATGATCGATTTTTGCGATAGAGGAAGGTTGCATTACCAATGGTTCAAATGGAATGGAAACTACTATGGGAAATGTTAGTGTATTACAGCTCAAGATCGTGGAAAAATAAAGGCCCATTTTATCTACATCTATAGGCAAATTTTCAATAAAAAAAACATTATATCTTACAGTTAAGCCATTATATATATATATATTTTTTTTCATACTAAAAAAATAGACTTTCACTTCAATAATGGAGAAAATTACAATTTTATGGATCTATATCAGATCATATTAAATAGTTAAAAATGAATTCTACAAATTATTTCAACAAAGAAGAATATCGTCCACAGAACTCTTAATAGGAAAAGAGCTATAAAGCAAGAAAAAGGGGAGTCTGCAAGATTCCCCACCCAAATGGATACCATCAAAAAAGAAGACCAAATCACAGCATCATAGATGAACATCTCAAATGATCCCATGCCACAACTCCTGCCATCAGAGAACTTTTCAAAGAACATAAAGCTTGGACAGAGAGAGACCAAGTTTTGAGAGTGCATCAACTTCCATGTTCTGTTCTGGATAAACATATTGGAAGGAGACAGCTGAGAAAAAAGGATAATGTTCCTAATCAGCTAAATCCAATTGCAGAGAAATGGAATCTCAAGAGAGCTGTGACCCCAAATCTAGTTGATCAAAACAAAGGAATCACCAAAAATAAGAATATTATCAATACCCAACTAAAAAAAACACTAAATAGCACCCCAAAACGCGATCAGCTAAACTCTACAATCGTCTCCCTACCACCATACCAAAAGAAACATCAAATAGGTGAATGTGTAAATGTTTTAATCGAAGGATATTTTCAATGCAAATCCACTGTGGTTTTATTTTAAATGCCCACACACGCAATATCCATTAAAATAATGCACTAAATACCTAAAGTTGAAGAAGAAATTGATTGGTGTCTCTGATCGTTCTGAAGTAGGTCGAAGTTGTAATCGCTTGGGAAGATTGTGGTCTAATCTGTAGTGCCCTACTCTAGTTGACTGACAGTGATATGAATTTTAACATTATTTAGCCCTTAGACCCTCACTTTATTCTTTGAGGACCTCAAGTTGAGGATCCGGACACATGACTCTATTATTAGTGGATGTGATGGTTATGTATGTTTTTATTGATACTATGATGATGATAGCATTTATGGATATGCATGTTCTCTATTGATATCATGATGATGATAGACTTTATGGATAGATATGGTTTCTATTGATGTTACGATTATAATGCATTTGATGGATATGTTAATTTACCATTCATGTTATGATTATGATAAACATGATGGATGTGTCCCATATGTAGCTACTTACATGAGTTCTGATTCAAAATAAACAATGATGTGAATGACTAAGTCATGTTGATGTTTTTATTATGATAATGACTAACACTGAGAACTTTGTTACTGATGATTATTGAGTAGGACAGTAAACCACTAGAGGCACTCACATATGATGAGTGGATAACATCTGGTTTGATAGAAATTAATATTTTGTCTTTGAAATTCTAAGTTCAGTTTGAAACTTGTTATATATATTACATATACTCTGATGATATGTTAGTGGTTGCAGGAACATGTTAGTTGCTTGGCCGAATGACTCACATATGGGTAATGGGGTTGTACAATTGGATGGAACAACATGGGAGGGGTGGAACAGTGTTCCTGATCTCACCCGCTAGCACTCCCGCCGTGACTTAGGCTAGAAAGGACGAATTACCTTCGCCTTGAAGATCACGATGTCGTGGGGGCAGGTCCCAAATTTGGTTCGTGCACGAGGATTTTCTGGGGGGCGCGCATCAAGTCAGATTCCTTGATCCCCAGCACCATTAGTCTCATTATAGCAGGCAACTTACGAGATGATAGAGGTCTCTGTCATTGCACATATAATTTCCCCTCGTAACCACTGGATACTTGAAGGGCAAGTGGTGTGGCACCCTTGGAATTTTAAGAGAAATTCTTGAAGGGCACGACTGACTTGGCACCCTTGGTATCAAAAATAAATTCTTAGGCATGGCACCCTTGGAACTTCGAATGGAAGTTCTTGAAGGGCATGACCAACTTGACACCCTCGACATCATTAAAGAAACTAATCAATATAATCAATATATGAAAATCCAACTAAGTCATATCAAGTGACATATGATGTTAGAACCAAAGGAATTAAATCAAGAATAAAACTTAGGGTAAGGGAGGAATAGGAAGAGATAAAATATTTTACCATGATAGCTCTACCCTTTCCATGTTAAAACAAAATATTAAGTACATAAGACTTAATTAGGCAAAAAGGGGAAAGAGGGACATAGAGTTAAGTATAAGATTTATTAAAAACTTCATTAAGAGAAGAGGGCGGTGAATTAAAATAAGATTAATAAATTAAAATTTGATAAATTTAGAGAACTTCCATGTGGCAAGAGCCAACATAAGAATATTCATCTAAAAGGCAAATTGAGGTAGTTAGGGGACCAAATCTGAGACTTATCAATTAATTAACTTTAGTAATAAACACAAATTAAGGAGTAGAAAATGGAGAATCAAGAGACAACTAGGAGAAGAAATAGGAAGTCTTGTTGGGTTGAGGGAAATACTATTTTAAATGAATAATTAAGTAAATTATTTTTGGAGAGTCTTGATGAGAGGGTGACACATGGGTGGGTGAATAATCAAATTTTGGGGTAGTAAAAAAATAATTATTTATGCATGAAATTCCAAGTGTCACCTATGAAACCTTCTACAAAAGAAAGGGAAAGGGAAGGGAAAAGGACCTTTGTTTTACCCTATTGTTGGATGGAGGAGATTATGTCATTTTGAGTGGTTACGAGCTATAGTTGAGTTTGGTGAGGTAGAGTATTATAGAGATGGGACTCTTGAGCCAAGAGGGGGTCACCTCTATCAGCTAGCACATTCCTTCGTTGTACAACCCCATTGCAGCTCGGGGGTCCGCGAGGAAGGAGAGTACCCAAGGAGTAGGCTGGGAGGTCAACCAGTGGCTCATTCCATTCAGATAAGCACAACAACATTCAGGCTTGGAGGTAGACGACAACAAAGGAGCTCAAGTAGCAGTAGTCAAGTTTGGTTCTCGTCTAAGGGTGAACGGTACATGTGTTAGTTATATTGTTTTTATTTATGATGATTTCATTGTGCCTATAATCAACCAGTTAAATAGATATATGTGTTATGAAGTTAAATTTATGGACTTTGATATAAGTGATTTAATTTTACTGAGTTTCAAACTTGTATGATTATGGTTTAAATTCCTAGTTACTGTGGTTTAAAAATAAAATTAAAAAAATTTAAGCCTAGCACTCAACTAGTAAAATATAAGGTTGGTCGCTACACTTGGTATCAAAGCAAGGTTCAACCTCTAGGACCTATAGGCCCATAAAGTATTAAATTTTTCCTTGTATTTTTTTTTTTTTTGTGAACCATGAGTTCTGTAGTCCTTGTGGACTCAGAAACATTCTTGATTATGTTTTGTTCTATGAAAAAATCAAACTCTGTTATACCGTTATGACTCCATCCATAACTATCATTTTTCTTCCTTTCATAATTCTGTTGTAATAAATATTGAACAACGCAAGCTACTTAATTTTAAAGGTATCAATTATTATGAGAATATTTTGAAATCACACTCAATTAAGCTAACTCTTATTCATTAGTTTTAAACTCTACAATGAAATTAAGTTCAACGGAATCTTTTTAACCACAGCTCATCAAGTAAAATACGTAACTTTAAACGAATCTTCTCGCATTTGCTCAACTAAAACACTAACTAATTCATTTACCTTTTAAGAAAAAACAAAAACAAACTCGTAACCCCACCCACATCCGTCGTGGTATTGTCCTCCATACCAAACCAATCCAAGAGCAAAATAAGCAAGCCTGATTTCACAAAACAAGCTCGATTGGCGGTAGATTCTTCTAATAAGTGATGGAAGGTGTCAAGACCATAACACTGCAATTTTTCGTTGCACTGGCAAAGTATATTAAAACACAATGTGATCACATCCTCATTCTGTATTACCATATTAGATGGCATAATGATGTTCCCATCAACAAGCATGTCCAAAAGAGCATTCAACAATTCCAAACTTGGTAGTCCCTTCCAACAATCTAAAATCAATCTCTCTAAAGCCTTATAACCTGGTCCCACAAGTGATCTGAATGTGACTTTTGATGCTTCATTTCCAGCAAGAAGATCTATCAATGTTTGAACAACATCTAAACTAAATTGTTCTCCAAGTCCATCTACAAAGTTCCCATTTAACAATGTAACAATGTGCAGAAAGCATTCCCCGTCACAAAATAGAGCCTGATAATAAGTCAGATCTGTTCGTAGTACATCTCGCACACCCGCCAGCAAATCTGAAGTGATAGTTTTTTCAAATTTCCAATCTGATTCTTTTGTACGTGGAAACATTTCAAAGTACTCAGAATACTTGAAACATAATCCTAACTTTGCGTCTTGATCTTTTTCAGATAATGGACATAACTTTATTAAGTCAAGGATATGTTTCAATGCAAATTTTCTTGAATGGTCTTCCCATAATGAGTTGAACAAATTATCCACAGTTGTAGAGTTATACAATGCCAAAACTTTTGCATCCTCTGATACAGAAAAATATTCTACAAATAAGGCAAAGACAGCTTCCATGCATCGACTCCAAATTTCATCAATACATGCCTCACTAAATCTTTCTACCTCTTCCATGCTCTCCATCAGATTCTTATTGTTAGTAGATGTGGGTAAACTAACTATTTCTGCAAAGCCCTGCATTTTTCTATATATTACTTCTAAAAATCGTGTTGTTGCATCCAAATGCTTGAAGAAGCAACAGTTGGGTCAGTTGCAAGTTGTAGAATACGATGAAAACTAGCAGAGAAAAGGCTCTCCTGGAGTCACCTACTGCCAAACCTGCAACCTCTGATTTTCGTACAGGAGAAATAGACGCTTTTCTCAGATGCGGGGTTTCTACATACCTATGAGCGTTTTCTAATTACCATATTTTTTTTAGAGGGGTTTTTAGTTAGAAATGGGCCAATTCTCGATTTCTGTTGTTTAAATTAAATTCCAAGAAATCCCTAATGGAAAATTTGGAAAATTTTCCAAAACCTTTACCAGATAAACTACGGCATATTTATGTGGACTGAGGTTTCAACGATCCATCACGATCTTAAACTAATAAATATTTCTGTGAAATTAAGTTTAGAGGATATCACGATCCTAAACCAATAAATATTTCTGAGGACTTGAAAACAAATAATCTGTTTAAATAGCACATTCCATTAAACGATGGAAATTGTATTAAAACTAACTCAACAAACTAGTATTAATAAGTGACACTTTAAAAGGATTTTTTTTGGACTCGTGGATTCATTTTCCTATTAACAGATCGTGGATATTAGGTATGGCTTTCATTGAGGTTTCTGAATGTTGTACCATTATGCACATTAACATCGGTTGTGTCTGTTTTCTATGATCTTATTTGGAGTGTCGTGAAATTATAAATGACGTATTGTTCAGTCCAGGATTGGAATTTCACTTTCTATAATTAATTAGAGAGTGTGTGAAGGGTGAATTTGAACCCACAATAGCTGGGCACATGTATCGCAAATTTGAATGTTATCATTGCATGTGCATCACCCCAGAATTTCTAAAGCACTCTGTGAATCCCTGCAAATTTTTCTAAAGCACCGTGTGAATCTCTGCAAAATAAGAATCACGAGATCCCCAAAATATACTTATTTAGTTATTAATCAACTTATTTTAAATTTTAATTGGATCATTCTCAAAATTTCATTATTATGCAACCTCTAGTACGATACTTAACTGCGCACACAATCACGAAGTTTATATTTCTAGTATGTCTATATTTATGTTTGTTTCACTGGAAGTGATGAAACGGGAATGACAGCATGGAAGCCCACCGGAATAATTCGTCAGCCATTTCCGTTAGTTTTGAATTATAAATAAAAATTTTAATCTTAAATATACTTTTAATATACATGTATTGTACCTTTGGTTGTGTAAGCTTATTTTGGGTTTTTTTTTTTATAAAATATTTTAATATAATATTATAATATGCATGTTGAAATATTCTTCTTGTGTGCCAAGTTTCTTTTTCGCTAATTAAATTATTTTTAGGTCAGTGCAAATAATATATAGATGGTATTCTTTGGGGTGGGAATCAATGAGCAAGAGTATATCGAAGTATTAAGTAGTAAATTCTAGTGGTGGGCGGTAGACAGAAGAAGAGATTGAGGAGAAGATGGAACTGTTATTGGAGAAGACATTGTTTAAGAGTGACTTAAATGGAAATTGTAGATTCTTGATTCCTAAGGAGGTTGTTACACATCGTATTTCTAACATCTTAACGCCTGAGGAGAAAATTATGTTCAAATTTTACTTTGTCATATTTAATTCACGTGATTTGAATTCTACTCAAATTTTAGTTCATTATATTTAACATGCTTATGAAATTAAGTTTTATTCCAAGCACAAATGAATTTTAATTTGAGATGAATTTCAATTTTGGATTGAAGTGGATATATATTTTTATATTTTATTTGTGTGATAATATTAAATTTTATGAATCCGAAAGAAAAAAAAATTAAAAATTAAAATTTCCATGTGTTACCCAATGTGTTATATATTAAACTTATAGTTTTTTGCAGTTTTAAAATTTTAAATTTATTTATGATGGGTATTAAATTAATAGTTTTATAGTTTAAAATGATTTATGTTGTGTATTAAAGTGATAGTTATCATATAATGTAGTATTTTAAAATTTTAAATTTATGTATGTTGTGTATAAAAGTAATATTTTTATGCTGTGTAGTCTAAAATTTTAAATATATTTATGTTAGAATATAATTTCTAAATTATCTAAAAGATGGACATTTAACTATATATATATATATATATATATTTCAGGTTTACACATGAAACAAATATTTAAGGAAAATCATGTTAAATTTTGGCAGGATTCATTGGTGAACCATGGTTACAAGAAGTACAAGAAGGAGTGGGGCAGCTAGAGGGCGCAACGTGGCACCACCGTAACAGCCAACTCCTGCCACCCCACCCAATGATGAGGAAAACATCTCAACACAAGAACAAATACTAGTAGGAGAAGTGTTAAACTTAATGAAATCATTCCAACACATGTCTGAGGCATTAATAAACTGTCTGGAACGAGATCATGGAGGATCAGTTATACAAAATGAAGCACCCCAAAACACTACAAGAAATGATGTGCTTTGAGATTTGGAAAAAGTAAAATTTCCAGAGTTTTGGGGGTCCACAGATGGTCAATCTACAGAGGCATGGTTAGAAAACATGGCTATGTGCTTTACCCTGAGAGTATACCTCAAACATGAAAGCCAAGATGGGTATATTCCAGCTAAAGGGAAACACAATACTTTCGTGGAAGACTTTATTACCCCAATTGGGGATGGATATCTCCGTAGTAACTTGGGAATTGTTTGAAGAAAAGTTTAGAGAACGCTACCTATCAGAGGAATTTCTTGAGAGGCAATTAAATGAATTCAATGCATTGAAGCAGGGGAGTCGCTCAATACCGGAGTATGAGGCTCGTTTCATGGAATTACTCCATTATGCCCCTCACTTAAACACAGAAAGACTCAAGGTGAACAAATTTGTGTATGGATTAAATGGTAACATCCGGGCTAAGGTTAGGATCTTAACGCCTTGCACCTTGCACGAGGCAGTTCAACGAGCAATTATCGCATAGGAGGAGATCATGAATAGTGGACCTAGTAAGACAAACAGGCCCGCATGATCAGGAGTAAACAATGGAAATAGTATGGAACGTAGAAATTTTCAAAGGGGTCCTATGCTCAATCATCAAAAGTGATCTACCGAAACACCTTATAGGCATCCAACTCAGCAGCTACATAGGGTACCTCAGCAAACTCATCAACAACAACATCATCATCTTTTGCGACAAAACCAGGTCACACCACCTCAGCATCGACCCCAACAGTCTGGCTCTTTCCAACAGAGTTCCAGGCCAACTCCCAGTTCAGTCAATAATAGAAGCCAAGCTCCTAAGAGGGGGTGTTGTACTTTTGGAGGTGCTCACTACGAGAGGGATTTCCCTCAAAATACAGGTAATACTAACTCAACTCAGAAAGCAGCTACGGTGGGGGACCTAGGGAAGGCTCATCGCATCCACGCAGCAATGAACAATTGTCAGGTCGAACACCAGTCCATTGTGTTGGAAACCACAGGTAATATTGATGGTATGAGTTTTGTCATTTTAATATATCCAGGAGCTACTGATTCTTTTATTTCTTTAAATGAATTATCAAGGATTAAACATAAATCAATTGCTCAACATGATTTTAGACATGTAGAAATGGCATGTGGTATGAAAAGAAATGTAGGAAAGATGGTAAGGGATTGTGAGGTGGACCTGGGTGTATGTAAAACCAAGGTATCCTTGTATTCTACGATATTAGGAGTCTATGACATAGTTATAGGAATGGATTGGTTGGAGCAACATGAGGCACTCCTAGATTGCAAAGACAAGGTACTATATTTCACATATGATGATGGACAAAGAAAATCATTGAGGGGAAAGAACCGAGGGGTGTCCCTAAGGTTCATCTCCTCCATGCAACTAATGAAATATAGACGAAAGGGGTGTCAAATGTTCACGGTGTTGGCTCTAAATGATAAGGGTGATTCTGAAACCTTTGATAAACATCCAATTCTTGTTGAATTCAAGGATGTATTTCTTGAAGAATTACCTAGCCTACCCCCAAAAAGGGAAATTGATTTCACCATCGACCTTAAACCAGGCACTGAGCCTATTACAAAGACACCTTATCGTATGTCAGATCTAGAACTAAAGGAATTGCAAATAAATTTAAAGGAATTGTTGGACTTGGGGTTTATACGACCCAGCATATCTCCATGGGGAGACCCCATGATTTTCGTTAAGAAGAAGGATGGGTCTTGGAGACTATGCATTGACTATTGCCAGTTGAACAAAGTGACAATAAAGAATCAATATCCTTTACCTATGATAGATGACTTGTTTGATCAAATGAAGGGGGCAACTGTGTTTTCAAAAATAGATTTGAGGTCAGGATATCATCAATTAAGAATCAAGGAAGAAGATATTTCGAAGACAGCCTTTAAGACAAGATTTGGGCATTATGAATTTGTAGTTTTACCCTTCGAACTGACAAATGCCTCGGGTGTTTTCATGAGTTTGATGAATGGGATATTCTGGGATTACTTAGACAAGTTTGTACAAGTATTTCTCGATGACATTTTGATCTACTCAAGGACCCCAGAAGATCATGACGAACACTTGAGGATAGTTCTTTAATGTCTTAAAGAAAACCAATTGTATGGAAAATTGTCAAAGTGTTCCTTTTACCAATCAAAGATTCATCATGTTGGGCACATTATCTCTGGGGTTGGCATCGCGGTAGACCCGACAAAGATAGAGGCCATCATGGAATGGCTAGCGCCAACCAATGTTCATGAAATACGAAGTTTCATGGGCATGGCAGGGTATTATTGTAGATTTTTCAAAGGGTTTTTGAGGGTAGCAAGCCCCATTACCGATCTCCAAAGAAAGAACAAGAAATTAATTTGGACTGAAAAATGTGAAGAGGCATTCCAAAGGTTGAAAGTATTGTTAACGACATCACCAATTTTGAAAGTGCCAGATATGGAACAAGAATTTTTGGTTTGCACTGATGCCTCCAAGCAAGGGTTGGGTTGTGTATTGATGCAGGAAGGAAGAGTAATAGCATATGCATCAAGAAAACTTAGAACCCACGAAGAGAACTATGCAACCCATGATCTAGAAATGGCAGCAATTGTTTATGCACTAAAGATTTGGAGACACTACCTTCTAGGAAGGAAGTTTGAACTTAGAACTGACCATTGTGGGCTACAACACATATTCACTCAGGACCACTTAAATGCAAGGCAAAGAAGATGGTCTGAGCTAATCAGTGAATATGATTTTGATATTAATTACATAAAAGGAACGTTAAATAGGGTGGTTGATGCTTTAAGTAGGAGGCCTTGAATATTTTCAGTGATTCCCTTAAAGACAAATTTGAGGGAGAAGTTGCTTGACTTGCAAATTAAGGACACCTGGTACAAGGAGGTTAGCAAGAGTTTGAGGGAGGACGAAATGAGAATCCCAAAATATGAAGAATACTCCCTTGATAGTGATGGACTTCTACGATTCCGGGGAAGGATATACGTGCCACCGAATGAAGATATACGCTAGTTGATCTTGAATGAAGCACATCGTGCAATATACATGGCACACCCTGGTGTTAAGAATATGAGTGCAGACCTGAAACCACTTCTATTTTGGAAAGGAATGAAGAAGGACATTGTAAACTTTGTAGCAAGATGCTTAGAGTCTCAGCGATTAAAAGCTGAACACAGACATCCAGCAGGGTTATTGCAACCCCATGAGATACCAGAATCTACATGGGAAGTTATATCAATGGACTTCATTGTGGGAATACCAATGACCTCAAGATGACATGATTCCATATTTGTAGTGGTGGACACATTGACCAAGAGTGCCCATTTTATACCAGTTAAGACTACATATAAGGCACCAGAGATAGCGAGAGTTTTTATTGATGAGATTGTAAGATTACATGGAGTTCCTAGGAAGATCATATCAGATAGGGGAGCAGTGTTTACAGGAGGTTTTGGACCAGTTTCCAAGAAGCCTTGGGAACCCAATTGAACTTCAACACTGCATACCACCCTGAGACAGATGGTTAGACAGAGAGGACTAATCAAATCCTCGAAGACATGCTACGAATGTATGTGATGGACCAACAAAAGAAATGGGAGGGGTTTTTACCTTTGGTAGAATTTGCTTACATTAACAGTTATCAAAGCTCCATCAAGATGGCACCATTTGATTTCTTGTATGGAAGACCGTGCAGAACACCTCTTAGTTGGGACCGACTAGAGGACTGAGTATTAATAGGGCCAAAAGTGGTGCAATAGATGGAAGAACAAATGACTAGGATTAAAGGGAGGCTGAAGGAAGCACGAGATCGACAAAAGAGTTATGCTGACTCTCATCGAATAGATCGAAGTTATGAAGTGGGAGATAGGGTGTTCCTAAGAGTAAGGCCCAAAAAGAGCTCTATAAGATTTGGAAAGGGAGCAAAATTGTCTCCACGGTTTGTGGGACCTTTTGAGGTTTTAGAAAGAAAAGGGTCGGTAGCATATAGACTTGCATTACCTCCATCCCTAGCATGTATTCATGATGTGTTTCATGTTTCTGTTTTGCATCATTATATTTCAGATCCATCACAGGTTATTGACTTAGGTCACTTGTAGGTTTCAGATGAGGGCAAGGTGATGGTCGAACCAGTTCGCATATTGGACCAGCGAACTTTGCAGCTTAGACAGCGATTATTGGACTAGGTTAAGGTCCAGTGGGACAATTACAGTCCTAGTCTAGCCACTTTGGAGGATGCCGAAGAGATGCATCATCGTTTTCCTTATCTATTCCAAGGACTTCGAGACGAAGTCCAGTATTAAGAGGGGGTGTATGTAGTGCCCTACTCTAGTTGACTGATAGTGATATGAATTTTAACATTATTTAGCCCTTAGACCCGCACTTTATTCTTTGAGGACCTCAGGTTGAGGATCCGGACACATGACTCTATTATTAGTGGATGTGATGGTTATGTATGTTTTTATTGATACTATGATGATGATAGCATTTATGGATATGCATGTTCTCTATTGATATCATGATTATGATAGAATTTATGGATAGATATGGTTTCTATTGATGTTACGATGATAATGCCTTTGATGGATATGTTAATTTACCATTGATGTTACGATTATGATAAACATGATGGATGTGTCCCATATGTAGCTACTTACATTAGTTCTGATTCAAAACAAACAATGATGTGAATGAATAGGTCATGTTGATGTTTCTATTATGATAATGACTAACACTGAGAACTTTGTTATTAATGATTATTGAGTAGGAAAGGAAACCACTAGAGGCACTCGCATATGATGAGTGGATAACATCTGGTTTGATAGAAATTAATATTTTGTCTTTGAAATTCTAAGTTCATTTTGAAACTTGTTATATACATTACATATACTCTGATGATATGTTAGTGGTTGCAGGAACATGTTAGTTGCTTGGCCGAATGACTCATATATGGGTAATGGGGCTGTACAATTGGATGGAACAACATGGGAGGGGTGGAATAGTGTTCCTGATCTCACCCGCTAGCACTCCCACCGTGACTTAGGCTGGAAAGGACGAAATACATTCGCCTTGAAGATCACGATGTTGTGGGGGCAGGTCCCAAATTTGATTCGCTCACGAGGATTTTCTGGGGGTCGCGCATCAAGGCGAATTCCTTGATCCCCCGCACCATTAGTCTCACTATAGCAGGAAACTTACGAGATGATAGGGGTCTCTGTCGTTGCACATATAATTTCTCCTCATAACCATTGGATACTTGAAGGGCAAGTGGTGTGGCACCCTTAGAATTTCAAGACAAATTCTTGAAGGGCGCGACCGACTTGGCACCCATGGTATCAAAAATAAATTCTTAGGCATGGCACCCTTGGAACTTCGAATGGAAGTTCTTGAAGGGCATGACCAAATTAACACCCTCGACAAAATTAAAGAAACTAATAAATATAATCAATATATGAAAATCCAACTAATTCATATCAAGTGACATATGATGTTAGAACCAAAGGAATTAAAACGAGAATAAAACTTAGGGTAAGTGAGGAATAGGAGGAGATAAAGTATTTTACCATGATAGCTCTACTCTTTCCATGTTAAAACAAAATATTAAGTACATAAGACTTAATTAGGCAAAAATGGGAAAAGAGGGACATAGAGTTAAGTATAAGATTTATTAAAAACTTCATTAAAAGAAGAGGGTGGTGAATTAAAATAAGAATAATAAATTAAAATTTGAGAAATTTAGAGAACTTCTATGTGGAAAGAGCCAACATAAGAATATTCATCTAAAAGGAAAATTGAGGTAGTTAGGGGACCAAATTTGAGACTTATCAATTAACTTCAATAATAAACACAAATTAAGGAGTAGAAAAGGGGGAATCAAGAGACAACTAGGAGAAGAAATAGGAAGATTTGTTGGGTTGAGGGAAATACTATTTTAAATGAATAATTAAGTAAATTATTTTTGGAGAGTCTTGATGAGAGGGTGACACATGGGTGGGTGAATAATTAAATTTTGGGGTAATAAAAAAATAATTATTTATGCATGAAATTCCAAGTGTCACCTATGAAACCTTCTATAAAAGAAAGGGAAAGGGAAGGGAAAAGGACCTTTGATTTACCCTATTGTTGGATGGAGGAGATTATGTCATTTTGAGTGGTTACGAGCTATAGTTGAGTTTGGTGAGATAGAGTATTATAGAGAGGGGACTCTTGAGCCAAGAGAGGCTCACCTCTATCAGCTAGCACATTCCTTCGTTGTACAACCCCATTGCAGCTCGGGGGGTCCGTGGGGAAGGAGAGTACCTAAGGAGAAGGCTAGGAGGTCAACCGGTGGGTCATTACATTCGGATAAGCACGACAACATTCAGGCTTGGAGGTAGATGACAACAAAAGAGCTCAAGTAGCGGCAATCAAGTTTGGTTCTCGTCTAAGGGTGAACGGTACATGTGTTAGTTATATTTTTTTTATTTATGATGATTTCATTGTGCCTATAATCAACCAGTTAAATAGATATATGTGTTATGAAGTTAAATTTATGGACTTTGATATAAGTGATTTAATTTTACTGAGTTTCAAACTTGTATGATTATGTTTTAAATTCCTAGTTACTGTGGTTAAAAAAAGAAAAAAAATTTAAAGCCTAGCGCTCATCTAGTAAAATATAGGGTGGTCACTACATAATCTTAATGGATTGGAAATGTGTATGGAGGCCAAAATTGCAGAGTTCATATTTCACCAAGTGCGCCTTGGAATTCGTGGGCTAAATACTGTTTTAGTAATTCAATGTTGGTTTGTATTTAAAATTGAGCAGGGTACAATTCCATCTAAGAAGGAAATAAAAATTAAGTTTATTATAAGAGCTCTAGTCAAAGTTCGAAGATAGTGACATCAGAGAAATGTTTTCTACTCAGTCAAAGCCCCATATTTTTTAAAATGATCAATGGTTTATAAAATTGTATCTTAACGCCTGACTTGAAGTTTTAGGGTTTGGAGTATGTTCTAAAAAATTTTTTGTTTGGTTAAGAGTTCGTTTTCCTCAGACATAAGAAAACATGTTTTCGACCTATGTCCCTGAGGTATCTAGAAAGAGTGAAAACTTGCCCCTTACGGACCACTAGCAGGTTATTCTAGATGACGTGGTTTTCCTTCAATAACGGTGATGTGTCAGCGTGCATTCCAGGATAGTAGCCAAAGATGATTGTCCTCACTACTAGTTTGACAACTAAATTATAATAAATTTTCTCACCATGTAAAAAAAAAAAAAAAGATATTCAATATTTCATAGACAAATGAAATTTAACAAGCATTAATCTTGACGACACCCCTTCATATTTCCAAAAACCAGTAGAGGAAGTTCAATGACATGTGCTTGATGAGATACCTGACCTCGCACATACTTCTCTCATTATAGCATTCATTCATATATATATATATATATATATATATATATATATATATATATATATATATATTCATTTTGGTTTTAAAGGCCCGATGCATGTATTGTGAAGATTTTTAAAAGAGGCCGAAATTTACTTTTTTAAATAGAGACTTCTTAATTTAATGTAATGTTATACC
The DNA here is from genome assembly GCA_034641835.2 of Pinus albicaulis. Lineage (NCBI taxonomy): Eukaryota > Viridiplantae > Streptophyta > Pinopsida > Pinales > Pinaceae > Pinus > Pinus albicaulis. The sequence continues at coordinate 1,222,512,522 of CM076581.1, read as the reverse complement.
TATCAAATATATATAATATTAAATTATTATTTGTAATTAAAAAAAATAGTTTTCATAATAGTAAAAAAACTTAGTTTTAAAACCTATAGAAATAGTTAGCTTTAGAATAAGAATAAAAAGTCGGAAATAGATAGTGGGTAGGGGTTTAAAAATTAAAATGTTTTGGGCAAAAATGTAATGTGAAATATTCCTCGGAGATTAATGAAAGAAAACCAGTGCGATTCCAGCTCGTTGATGCATTTATGTATGTATTGTTTATTTCTTATAAGTTTTTTTCATGGTTGTTTTTCTTCAAGTGAGGTTGATGTATGATGTAGTAGGTTTTTCCTGAAGGCATACAAATTTATTTATGATATGATACATAACAAAAAATACATGTGTTCATTCAAATAAAGCCTTCAAGGGCACTCCATGGCCTCAACACTCTTGTTTTCTTTGTTTGCACTGTTCCACTAGCCATTACCCTCTCAAATTGTAAACATTAGATTCCTTTTGGTAGAATTGACCAAGTCCCATCCTTTTTAGGCAGAATTGCGAAGGGTGAACAATATGGTGAAGTACCTAGTTGAATAACACCATGCTCTAACAGTTGTTGCGATTGATTATTCACTTCACTTGCTTTTAAAATAGACTGTATGTATAACCCAATGTTTGGAAATGAGGATTATGGAAACAATTGAATCTCATGCTCCACTTCCCTTTTGTGTGGTATCCCTTTAGGCTCCTTGAACACTACCTTGTATGCTTGTAGCAACTCTTCAAGTTGTTGTCTCTATTCCATAATGTACCCATATAGGGATTCCTTTTCTCTCATTGACTCTTCTACAGACCAAGTTTCTCTTAAAAATAATAAAACATGCTTCTTTCCAGAATTGATAAGTTTCTTAGCGTGGTTGACACTTGCCAGTGCAAGTTTTAAACTATCCATTATGTGCATTGATGATGAGGATTTTTCGTCCTTGATGAGGTGGAACTATTTGGATCTCTGCATGAATACTTCATCCTTCATGTATATATAGGGACTACCAAATACCACTCCACATACATTAAGTGGAACTGAATCCAGTTATATTTCATCATTAAAATCAACCCTTATAACAAGTTCTATTTTACATTGTTTTGTTACCTTGATTTCTGCATCCTTATTTTCCCACTACAATGGATATGTGATAGGATGATATCAAACCTCCAATCCTAATTTTTTGACTAGCTTTGTTGTAATGAGATTCACATATGATCTTGAGTTGAACAAACCATCAATTTTTGTTTTCTTGATCTATATCTTTATATGGAAGGGATTGGCCATCTCCTTCTCTTCATGTTGCTAATGGCTAGTCAGATTCACCCCCTTATGCACAGTTGTGTATAAAATATTATCATACACATTAAAATAAATTTCCACCTAATTTCTTGAATATGTGGCTATGAGAATTTTCTTCTTCCCATCCTTCTCCAAGTTCTTTGGGTTGATTTTTGGATGTTATTGTGTGACCATCAATGTTATTGTGGTTTTAGTGGTTGCCAGGATCTTTGGACTAGTGTCATGTGGATGCTTCCTTCTTGTCCTTCCCCACTTTTCATTTATTCTTCCCCTATTAGGAAGCTTCCTGATGTTCCTTCTACATTTAACCACTCATATTCCCTTTCTTCTAGCCTATGTTTTCTATGTTTTGTGCCTATACACAAACCTCATCCACTATTATGGGTTTGAACAACATCACTTTATTTTGCAGATGGCTATGTAGACCTCAAAACTACTTAAGGAGTATGTCTTGATTCTTGGGAGAGATACCCAACATTATTTCCATCTTCCTGAATTTTGTGGTGTACTCTTGTCTCTACTCCTATCTCTACCTGAATTAATGCCCGAGTAGGTCCATTTTTTCTCTACACACATGATGGATTAGAATTGGGAATTCATGAGAGTTTTAAAATAATATTACTTGGTTACTTGAGTGTCTCCCTCTAGCCTTAGGGTTTCCATGTGGCTTTCCCACTAGGTGAGGGCATGGATCTCTAATTTCAAATGAGAAAATTAAACTTTGTATTCCCCCTTTATATGGTGAACACTAAAATAAACCTGTAATTGTCGCAACCAATGATTTAATTTCAAGCATTGATCTCACCTTGATACAACTTGATATCAACCTTCGAGTCCATATTGAAGAGAGACTCTAAATGGTTTAGGAAATTCGAACTTGATTCCTCTTTTTTGACTTTCCTAGACTCCATCTTTGGTTCTTATTGATCCCTAAATTTCATCTCCAATCTAACCTCTATGTTGGAACCTCCATATTCTCTAAACAACTTTAGATTATTGGCTAGGGATTCCATGAGGAGGCTCACACTATGGTTTATATCTACAAATTTTACTTCTAGATGTGTAAACCTATCCTTTGTTTGATCTCAAGGGTTATCATAAATTGGTTCGTCAACAATTGTTGGTGTTTTATGGCTTTCTACTTAAACCAATCTCATACCCTAAAAATTCCCGCAAAAATACCTAAAGAAACTTGCTATGATACCAATATAATATATAAACTGTCATGGATATTCCATTGGACAGTTTATCATAATATATCTAATAAAAATAGATTGAAATATGAATCTATACTATGAGGGTTAATTTTCCTGAGATTTCTAGATTTATTGATTTTTTTTTTTACTTATGAATGTAATAGATAAAATGAAAAAAATAAATGAAAGTGAAATATAAACACACACCAAACACAATGAACACCAATATATGATATGGGAAACCCTTTTAGGATAAAACCCAAATGGAATGTGAGGCTACTTCACTCTCATATGTTTAGAATGGAAATGATGCATGTACAAAGGAGAAGGCACTCTCCACAGATTTTACCGATAGTTGTGGCCCATGGGTTGCTACGTAACACAAACCCAATATGATATTTTCTCCCTCTCTCTCTCTCTATCCACACTTAGCTAATTCACTCTACTATGGAACAAATGAAATAAAATAGAATAGGACCCCTTTTCATCCTAGTGACCTAGTTATAACATAGCTTAATAGCCAACTAGGGGTTAAATTTGACCCTTTCAACCCTAAAAATGAGTTACTTCTAGAGTCTTATTCATAATTCCCACGTGTCTATCCCATTTTCCATGAGTAACAAGGGTTGATATAACATCCTATCCAATTATGGTGGTCTATCATGATATGCCAACTTCTGGAGAGCATAAATTTCACATTCAAACTCTAATTGATGTCTTTCTTGGACCATTGGAAAGGTGACTATGTGTATAATATCGTTAGGGGGTTCCACACTAAAGAAAACAAATTTTACCCTAAAAAAGCATCATTTAAGGTTTCAAACTAGCCCTGATAGGTTTTTTACCCTAATTCTCCAAACATATTTCCACCGCTAAAACTACTCTGGTAAGATGATTTATTTGATTTTTCCACCATGAAAGGATTGATATGGAAGAAAAAAGAAAAAAATTTCACTATAAATTCTTTTTTGACTCAAATTATATTACAACCTCCATCCCTTAACTATAATTAGGAAATTCTACGCTAAAGAATCATGTGTCGAAAATCACCAAAAGTGGACACAAAAATCAATTATATTTTGGGGGCTATTGACGGTGTTGGACCACGTCAACATACAAGGGATCTCCCCAATAGGAATTCCCAATTATACCTCACACCGTTCAATATAGGAGTCCCATTCGCATCATAGCCCAACTTCCATTTACTTAAAGATTTTCCTTGGCTTGAGAAATTAGCATGAGAGAGAAGCGTGCACATACTTTTCAATAAGAAAGAGAGTTTTCCTTGTGAAATGTCCAATTGTAGAATGTATCAAGGTTATTTCACTAAAAGGAACAAAAGTGAGCCTTCAAGAGGCAAGTATTAGTACTGATCAAGTGAAGACACACACACATATGCATGAGAGAATCATTAGAGTTCAAGCGAAATAGTTCACATAAATTCAACGATCATTCTAACCATCAAAACACACTTTCAAAAATATAAGCACCAAATTCACCAAAATATTTTAATTTCTTCGGTACATAAGGATGAAAACATAAATCACAAACATTCGAAGAATAGTCTTAAAACATCAATGATCTATGCAGAGAAATTTGTTGGTCAATGACCTTCAAGTATTAAGTAAAAATTCCAAGATACATGAATACAATGAACACCACTTGCTCCAAATAGTGGAGCATCAAAGCCACCACTTTCTGTCCAAAAGAACTATCTATATCTCTCTAATGCCTTTGTGGGAGAAGCCAAGGTTAAAATTCCACTCTTTGAGTAATAAGGCCTCTTTTATAACTAGAGACATGACTCTTCATATCATCATGACTCTTGAGTTTCTCATATGGATTTTTGACTTCTAACGACCTTTCAGATTCTAAATAACCCTTGGTCTTCCAAATGACTTTTAAACTTCAACGTGACTTTTGATCTCCTTTGTTTCTTTTCGAATTATACGTGTGAGCTTTAGACTTATACATGTGGCTCTTTTGTCCAAACATGACTCTTGGAATTCCACATATTTATATTTACACTAATTACAATATTACATCATTACTTCCACATGATGATGTGGCAACAAAAAGACAAGTCACTAACATTGATGACTTAAACCCATAATGACTTGTGAGAGGGAATTTCTTGAGAGATGGCAATGCTTCCACCTATTTCTTCAACTCTTGATGCAGATTAGTAATTTTTGTTTCGATTTACCCTCAAAAGGGTCTTGAGATATACGGAGTATTTATGGATTACTTTGGTCATCAGATTATGGTGTTCTTTCACTTGTTTTCCATCATGTATTCTTTGTCCATGAATACTCCTTTATGCTTCATCCTTTGAAAAATATTATCATGCCTCCTTGACATGCTCCTATAGTAACACCTTCAAGTAAGATCACTCATGGAAAGTTAGAATAATCTTTAAAAATATCTTATTCAATCATATTTCATGCAAACTTTCAAACTATGAATTAACAGTGTGCTCAGGAGAGGAAGGGAAAGCTTCTATGTGCAGGGCGCATTTTGACGGGTCAAGGGAAGTGTGTTGATCAATAATAGTTATGTATGCACTGTAATGGGAAGAGGAAGCTTGATGGAGGGTCCAAGGCGCAGTCTCAAGGGTCTAAAAGGCTCAATGATGCTTGTTTATGCGTCATGTGCTCAAATTGAGGAGGCGTGAGTCACAAGGAAGTCATAGGGCGCAGTGTCAGGGCTCAAGGGAGGCTTGAAGATCACTTTTGGTGTGCCATGCATTAGGTTGAGGGCACAGGGCCCAATTTCAAGGTTTAAGGAAGGACTAATGACCACTGTCGATGTTATATGCGCTCAACTCTATGAGAGGCTTAAATACGGGTGTAGTTTGGAAGAAAAAGGAGAGTGTGTGTCTTGAGCCTTGTGTTGTTCCCCCAAGAGGAAGGGAAGAGTTAGTCTAGGTACAAAGTGCATCATAAAAAAACAAGTGGGGGGGGGGGGATTTAGGCTTGGGAGTGCATTGTGAACTCTTTGTTTCCTAGAGGGGAAGCTTGTAGAAACCAAAAATTTTCTAATCCTGGAAGATGAAACATGGGAAATGATGTATCTTAAGGGACAATCCCTCGGTTTTGAAAGGAATCAGTGCTTAAGAAATTTTAAAAGTGTGTCACAGAAATAATTTTATCATGAGATCTCAGTTTTATCCCACTAGAAACTAGTTTTATAAAACCCTTAATGATCTGGAATAATAAAATATTTCACAATTCCATTGATAACTGATATCTGAATGGAAAATAAGAACTGCAGGGGAAACTCAAAGTAATATGTTGTAAACACAGAATCTATTACTTTTTAGTTTTAGAGGAACTTCATGGAGAGAGAGGAACTCAAAATAACATGTTGTAAACACAGAATCTATTACTTTAAAGTTTCAGAGAGAGTTTGTGAAGAGAGAGGGAACTCAAAATAATATGATGTAAACACAGAATCTATTACTTTTAAGTTTCAGAGAGAATTTGTGAAGGGAGAAGCGATGTAGTGAAGGAGCACTTATTAAGGCTATTTAACTCTTACTTGCAAACGTAAATCAGAGACCAAATGCTTCTTTACTTCACTTCATTTAAGGAGGAAACCACATAAAATGGCACAAGAGACACGAATCACCATCAACAATTGCAGGAAACTTGTTGTTTATTTCATTCACCCATCAAAAAAATAAGTACAAAATGTAGTCCCCAAGAGGTCCAAAACTCGAAACCCTTCCTCTCTCTTTCTCACTTCCTTAAATCCAAACAAATTTAGTTTGTAAATTCTCGAGCTTCTTGAAACTCCTAGACTACCTAAAATGTTAAACTACTTATTACATTGCAATCGAGGACATCATTGTAGCTTCGATCTTAACAAAGAAAACAAAATAAAACTTGAAATACAATCCTTTGGTTGAATCTGATTTGCTTCTAATGTGTCTCCTTCCGTTTTTGCTGTGATATCCTAAAAATTTGCATAAACTCATCTCCACACAACTTTGCCCATGCATTTGTGTTTCGAACACTGGCACCATGTCACCTACCACCTGACTCTAACAGTTCTGCTCGTGTCAGCGGCGTTCTGTCTTCTCTTCTCCTTTGCTCTGTGTCGGGTCACTCACCAAATTCCACCGCCGTTGTGTTCAAGCTCTAGTTTATTACAAGGTGCAACACATACGACATTGTTTTGCACGTGGCCAGGTGTTTTCTTACCTGAGTTTGTCCTATGTTCAGACTTTCCCTTGTAACTGTCATAAGAATGGACTTTAAAAGATATTCCATTACCTTTGAAAACGGTATCACATTCGCTTCTCTATCGCATCTCATCATTCCAACATTCTACGTTATAATCTACTTTTTCCCTCTGATGCGACTTTTACGAAGGAAAAACCCTTGTACCCGGACTTAGAAATCTTTAGACTTTAATGATAACTTCCATCGCGCCTGATTCATTATCGCACTTCGCACTTCGGCGATTCAACCTTGCTCCTTATCACCTTTCCTCCTGAGTTTGCAATGCGCGATGTGCGATGTGCGAGAGGGTCCCACAACCGGACTTTAAATACTTCAGATTCGAGCTTTGAACTATATCACATCCGGTCTTCGTATCGCATTTCACATATCGGCATTCTTAACATGTTCCTTAGCACCTTCCCTCCTGAACTTGCGACGTGCGATGTACGATAACGGTATGGATGACGTGGAAAGTGGAGGTGGGGCCGATCGCAAATCGCAATCGGCAATATGAAACTTTACGGCACTTTGCATTTCAGCCTTTATAACATGTTCCTTAGCGCCTTTCCTCCTGAGATTGCGATTGTGATTTTTGATATGTGATCAATCTGATCCAGGTGGATATTGGTGGCCACCCACCTATTCCACTTGGGGCCCCACCATTTTCTCTTTCAGTTTTTTAGTTTCGGCACAACTTACTATTTTTGACAGTTTTTTGGGTCCAGAACTTTCGGAGCTGTTTTGAGGCCCTAAACGACATTTTTTAGGGGAAATTGAGAGTGGAGGAGGCTATCTTTCTTGAACCAAAGTTGTACTCCTTGGATAGATCTTTCTAACGAACTATTGAGCGCTTCAAACAGAGATCGTATGCCAAAGTTACGTCCCCAGGAAGTTGAAACACCAATTTACCCAAACGGGGCCCATAGTTTTGGCGCTTCATCTCCTAGGGTTATGGTTTTGGATGTTTAGGGTTTTCCATTGTTTCTAAATAATAAATAGGCCCTAGAGCCTCATTGTAACTCAGTTCAGAGGCCTGTAGCCGCCACATCTATTCTCAGAGATAAGCTACCAGTGCCCTAGCTATTTTATTTATGTTCTGTCTGTAAGAAAATTTCAGTTCTTTGATATTAATGAAATTAAGCGTTATTTCCGCTGCATATTTATACTTATGGTTACATGTGTATTATGTTGTGTTTTTTCATAAATCTGGATCAGTGGTATCATAGCGGTCTTCTTTTTCTCGATCCTTCTTTGCATGTCCCCAACGAGGTCGGGGTATAAGGAGTTGAGGCTAGATCTGATTGAACCTTTGCAAGATCAGCCTCGCAAACCTCGACGGCTACCCATGGGGGACGAAAATAAAGATGAGGGATCTGGAGATCTTATCAAAATATTGCTTTAGGAGGCCCTCGAAAAACAAAGGAACGCGATGATGGATAACTTTTCCCAGATCCTTCAACGATTGCCCACCGGCGGCGCATCTGCATCCAACAGCCACTCTGGAGGCGCGACTCCTTTTAAGGTACAAGTAAACTTTGACATTCCAATATTTGAGGGTCAAATAGATGCATATGTCGTAGATATATGGTTGAATTTATTAGAAGCATATTTCTCGGTCCATGACTTTTTCGACTGGGAGAAAATTATTTTTTCACTCCTCAAAGCTACCCCCCATGTCAAGGACTAGTGGGAAACCTACTGTGAGAAAAAGGATGAGACAAAACCCTCTCTATTATCAGTCGTACCCACTTGGAATTATTTCCAAGATGCCATCAAGGAACAATACTATCCCGTGGGGAGCTATGAGGACAAGTACATACAATGGACCACGCTGCGGCAACAAAGGGATCAAGATATGCATGAGCTGACAAATGTGTTCCATACCCTGCGCACAAAGTTGGGTATCAAAGATTTAGAGAAACATTTGGTGCTAAAGTATCGCATTTGTCTACACAGATACATTCAAGAGGAAATGGAGTTCCTTGACATCTCCTCGCTTTGTACGGCATACTGATATGCTGCCAAGATTGAGCAGAAATTCAATCAGAAGAAGCGATACTTTGGATCTGTGAATCAAAAGCAAGGGAAAGGTGCCCCCAAACCGCAGAACAAAGGACAAAGCCAAGGCATGGTGGCCCAAGACAACCTGCCAAAGCCACAAGCAAAGAACAACACCACGAAGCCAAAGAAGGACACGGGAAAGTGGTGTGAGTTCCATAAGAGCTCCACTCACAAAACAAGTGAGTGTCCGGCCAAGCATTGGCTCGTGGCCGAGATGAGGGCTTCTGAATCAGATGCATGCTCCGACTCTGAATCTGAATATGACAAGGGGGATGACAAAGAGAAACAGATTATTAATGCAGAGCCCAATGCCACTGCAAAGATCCAGAAGGAGGATCCAGAGGAAGCAGAACGTCTCTTCCACTCCCAAATGTGGGTAAATGGTTCCCCACAACAGTTCATTGTCGACAATGGGAGCCAAAAGAACCTCATTGCAGCAGATGTCGTGAATCGTTTGGGCTTGTCGACCACAACACACCCACAGCCAAACACCATCGGGTGGCTTCACCAAGGACGAGATCTCTGTGTCAACCAACAGTGATGCCTTCCCTATAGCATCAATCCCTTCACGGATGAGTTATTATGTGTCATTACTCATATTGATGTTTCCGATGTATTATTAGGCCAACTATACTTATGGAAGTGGCATGTTTTGTATGAGTCACGGCCTCACGTTCTTATTGTTACCTTGGGAAATAAGTTGTACAGGATACCAGAGGTACCACCGCCTACCACTATCTCTTTGGTTACTGCAAAACAATGCAGTAAGATCATTTCCAAAACCAGGAAATTTGTTTTCCTAATGATCCACCCCCAGGGCAAGAAGAAAACTGTGGCCATGACCTCCAGACATGGCTCCTCTACACGACAACAACAAATGGACAAGGTTTTTTGGAGTACGAGGACATTTTCACCTTACCCACAGGGGTGCCTCTGCACTGTCAGGTCAAGAACCCCATTGATCTGACCCCAGGTGCGCCGCTACCCAATGGATCGATCTATCAGCGCTCTGTTCTGGAGAACGATGAAATCAAGAGGGAAATTCAGGAGCTGTTGCAGAAAGGTCATATGCGGCCAAGTTCATCGCCCTGTGGGAGCCTGATTGCGTTAGTACAGAAGAAGGATGGGACTTGGAGACTCTATATTGACTATCGGGCGTTGAACAAGATCACTGTCCGGAATAGGTACCCGATCCCACGGATTGATGACCTTATAGACCAACTCAAGGGGGCGAAATATTTCAGCAAGATCGACTTGAAGTCTGGGTATCACCATGTACCCATATGTTAGGATCCCCATAGTTTTCAAGATTGGCAAGAAAAAACGTTGCAGGGCCTACATCAGAACCACTTTGGAATCCTAGGATCTAGCCCTCCTGGATTCAGAGAGGGATCTCTCTATATGTGTTTTAAAATGATATGCTTATAGGCTCATGATATGATATTAGGCTAGTTATGAAGCTCAAGGGAACTTGTTTTGGTTTTGGTTGGGTAGGATATCATCAAAATAAAGGAAGTCTTTTGAAGGGTAAAGGTGTGAGTAAGTTGAAAGAATGGTTCAGCTGATAGGATAGGAAAGAGACAGTATCAATCCATTGGGCCATGGAGTCACAAAAGGATTTAATTGCACAACAAGTTTCAAGAGTGGTCCATGGGGCAAGTCATCTATATCAAAGGATATCTTTAGATTGATTTTGTGGTATGGAACATTAGGAAGTGTGGTGAAAGAAGCAAACATATAAGAAAACAAAAGGGCAGCCTAAGATCAGGTAAGGACTTTGAACCTATCCTACTTTCGACATACTCTCAAGGGAAAACATTTAAGATAAACATAAAAATTAGCCTAAGATCAGGTAAGGACTTTAAACCTATCCTGCTTTTGGCATACTCTTCAAGGGAAACTTTCAAAATAGTCGTTGAAGACTAAACAAGGGACAGGGCTAGCCATAAACTTGCTTGATTAGGACTCTACTTAGCATGCAGTAAAAAGATCATTCAATAACAACATCTCAAGTTTTACTCAGCAAGACATGGGCTCACCAACATTCCTTGACTGGTTATACTCTATTGAAATCATTCCCAAAGCAAAAATTAGAAGAAAACATAGAGATAAAGCTTATCTGTGAGAAATAGGGTGCTTTGCTGTAAATCCTAATCTATATTTCTTGTTCTTTATCAGAGAGAGTGGACAGTATGAAAACATAAGAAAAACAACAATTACAGTAAGAAAAACATCACCATTGACATAGACCAGGATCCCATAAATCAACTTATATATTTGATGTTCAAACCAGTTACAATCTTCAAGTCCAATAGGTCTTTACAGCTTCAAACTTCTCTTCTCAGCCTATCTTTCTTCAATTACTAACAGAACTTCAGCAGCCTCAACAACTATTTACATTCAATAAGTATTCAACCAACAACAACAATGTCTCTTTGTGAAGTATTTATAGAAGAATGAGGAGGTGGAGTGAAAGAAAGGGTTATTTTTTCAATTAATACAGAGTAAATTCTTCTCGACCTTTGGGAGGCCTAATGGAGAAGATATCTAATGTCTTAACTCTATTATTTATTTTTACATTAACTTTCATCCAGTTCAATCACTTTTTTCGACTTTTGAGGCTTTGGGTAGGCTGGCAATAACTTCTGAGCTATCTTTGACAAATATCTCTGACTGTGCATGAACTTTGTATTTTGATCTTTGGAGGGAGTAATTGTTCCACCGATGTGTCATTTGAAGCAGTATCCTAGGTGATCTATCTTGATTTGTCACTTTAAACTTGAATTAGGCTTTTGATATGCTTTTAGGCCTTCTTTATCATCTTTCTGCTTTATACTGTGTCTTTATCCTTTAAACTGTGGGATTAATTCTTTTAATCTTTAGGCTCTTGACTTCAATCCTTTCTCTTTATTCCTTCTGATCTTCACTACTTTGTTCGATTTTATGTACAGGTGGCTTGCGCTAGAGGGTTTTGCTGTGTAACCAATGCTCATGAAACAATTGGTTAAAACGTGGAAATTAACCCTTTATGTCTCTTTTTTCCTTTGAATTCGGTCATAGAGGATCGTCACCCTCGGCCTTTTTCACTTTCTTTGACTGTGGGATGGCTTTTATGATTACCGCCATTAAAATTGCAACAAACATCAAAATTTTAATAAAAACCCTCCGAATTGGATAAACTGCTTTACAAAGACTCGGGGTGAAGGCAGAAGAGCTATGCTGAGGGGGATGAATGCATTGATGGAGGATTCCATGACAACAGAGCAAAGAACCAGGGTTTAAATTTGTTTTCGGCGCGAATATTGAGCATCAGTTATTTGGCGGAAAACCGGAGGTGGTTTTCGCACGGGGCCACGACGGCTTGTGGTTTTACGCAGAGTGGACGCGATACGCGTCTGAGGCTATCGCATGTCCACTAAAAACCACCTTTTTCGTGTTAAAAATGGGGTTTAATCAGTTATGGAGAAACGGGCGCGAAGATGAATGTGGGTCGTTAGATCTGTGGGATCCGGATCAACGGTGGAGAGGGAGCGTGATGGCACAACGTGCTTGGCGGAGGGACTAATGGATGACGTCATAGCGGGGGGACTAGGGGTACGGAGGAAAATCTCGGGGTGTGCCTCCGCATAAAACCTCTGCCGTAGATTTGAGATCTTCCATAGTTAAAAGAGTCAACTGCGGGGGCACTGGGGAGTACGGGCCACTTTGGTCGGATGTCCCTGTAGTGAACCTGCGTCGTAGAACTGGGTTAAATGGATGGTTTAGATTGAATCGAGACCTTGCAAATCGGGGGAACAACGATGTGTGGGGTAAAGGAGGAAACAACGGGAGTCGTCGGATGTGGGAGCAGATCGACGGTTGGGATTAAATCAGGTCAGGGGGGTGGAAAAATTGCGATGAAGCGAGGGCCGTTAGATCTTGAGGATCAACGTCGAAGATTAAATTGAAGGAAAGGGAGTGGGGTAAAAGCAAAAACGCGCTGGTCGTTGGATCAAGATTATCAACGGTGGAGGATGCATCACGGAATCTCACAAGGACATGAATGGTGCGAGGGGAGGGGTGAAAGGCGAATGTGCGATGAAGCAATGACCGTCCAATCAGGGGGATTGACAGTCCAGATGAAATCGGAGAATGGTAGGCAGAAGGGGCTTGGACGGGAGGAAAGCGAAATTGCGATGGTCGATTACCAATGGGAAGGAGTGTAGACCGTCCGATCTGAGAGAGATCAACGGTCGGGATCTAATCGACGGGGGATTCCTTCGGCGGAAAAAGGTTTGGGAACAAAGAAACGGGGATCGCCGATGGAGTGAAAACCATTAGATTCGGGAGATCAACGACGGAGATTTACTCGGGGGATCGGCCTATCGGCGGAGAAAAGGAATGGGAATGAAGAATTTGGAATCGCCGAAGTGCGATGGCGATGGTGGATTAAGAATTTTAGCCGACGTTCTCGGGCCTCAGTCTTATGGTGAAAAGGGGCTAGGGGCTTAAGAAAAAAGCGCTTAAGGCCCAAAGTTAAAAGGTCAGAAAATAGGCCGAAATGGGATTTTTTGAGGGATATTTAGGGTTCCGATGGATATAAAAGGAGGGTTTAAAACCAAATAAGGAGGATTTATAAGGTTTTAAGGGAATTTCGAATGAAATGAGGGATAAATGAGGGATTTTTTGAAAGGGAAAATGATGGAAAATGAGACTGAAAATTGTCCCTTTAAAACAGCAGGACTTCTTTGAGGAATTTTGAATGAAGATTGCTCCTTGGGGATAAAGAACATAGAGAGCCTTCAAGAAGTCATAGATTTTGCATGAAATTTGTTTCTTGAAGACTGAAAGACTTGTTTTAGCCATCATAGTATATGGAAAATTTATAGATGCCTAATAGTGGCTCCACTTAGGGAGGGCAGCTCCATGGAGGTGTTAAGAACCTTAGAGATAAATATCTGGAAAGTAGACCAGTGCCTTGATGTTTTGCTACAGTTTGACAATACTCTATATCTTTGATGATCATGCTGCTTAAAAAGATGATCTGCAGATTTACAACAAGATTATTTTATCTCCCAAACTTCTACCTACCCAACCTACTTGTCCTAACATTTTTTCTTCAATGGGTGCACTTGGACTTGCAAACCCTTTCAACATCATTTTATTTTTTTATTTGAAAACAGGAACTAATCTATTTCTACCCTTATGTCATGTTCAGATTAAATAGTTGAACTCAAAAAATTCTCTACCTAAGCTACTATCTGTCAAGATTAAAATGTTTGACAGATCTGCATTCTCGATATTCTAAAACAGAAATTTAAATACAGACAAACCAGGATTAAGGTGTCTGATTTGTTGTAAGATTATGGCATAAAAGCAAGCTACACATAGACTGAAATTTACAGAAATTTTAAAAAAAATTGTGAAGGCTTAAGATCTGAAAATTATGAATATCCTTCCCTCTTCTTATGATTCAGATTTTGATCTGTTTAGAGTCATCCTTTTTCTTTTTATGTCTTGGTTCAGATTTTGAGCATGTTTGAACCATTTTTTCTTCTATCCTAATCTAGTCTACTGATAAGCCAAGATTAAATTGTTTGGCTAATCTAATTCACTAACCTATCAACAGTAAATTGAAATATATCTAGTCATGATTAAGTTGTATGACTAAATAGTAATGCTCCCTTTTCGTAGTGGCCTTTAAACTTGCGCACTTTCAGACTCTCTTTCCTTTTTTGGTATGGGGCTGTACCTTTCTTCTTTTTCTAATCTGCCCTCTTTTTCTCCTTTTCTATTGTTTTTGAATTTTTTCTTTTTTCAAATTCAAAAGCAGTGTTATATACAATGAAAAAAAAGCTTTGAAATTAAAATATCAGTTAACAGAAATAATGTTTGAGAATCCTGCCATTGACAGGACCTCCAAAATATTCAGCTCCATCCAATTCTTGCAGAAAGAATGCATTGTTTCCAATAGCAGATTGAATAAGATAAGGGACTTGCCATAAATTATCAAATTTTCCATGTTTTCCCTTATTTTCTCTCCTTCAATCCCATTTCAATACTTTGTCACCAATTTTAAAGTCACTTGCCTTGGTTCTTTTGTCAAACAGCTTCTTGATGTTTTCTTGTAGTTGTTGTGCTCTGATGTATACCTCCTCTCTGGTTTGTTGTAGATGTATAGTCTAGTTTATTCTTCCTGTCATATGATCATCTTCAGACTTTACTTCTTGGATCAGCTTCATGACTGGCACTCCTAGACTGGTTGGAAATATTGCATATGTTCCATAAACTAGTTAATAGGGAGACATTCCAATTGATTTTTAATTGTTAGTCTGTCTGCCCATAATGCATGTACTAGCTTACTGTGCCATGATTTCTTGTTATCTTCCAGCAATTTCTTGATTATGTTCACCAAAATTCTATTTGAGGATTCTGCCAACCCATTACCTTGAGGGTAATAAGCTGTAGAATGACCCAATATAATCTGATATTTATGACAGAATTCCGCCATCTTTTTAGACCCAAATGCAGCAGCATTGTCAGTTATGATCTTTCTAGGACAGTCAAATCTAGACAGTATATGATTTTCAAGGAATGAAATGAAAACTGAGTATGTGGCATTCCTAGAAGGGATGGCTTCTATCCATTTGGTAAAATAGTCTGTTGCTATGAGGATCCATTTATGTTGGGCAAATGAGGCAGGATGGATTTCCCCAATGAAGTCTAGACCCCACTGCTGAAAATGAGCTTCAACAATGATTGGTTGCAGAGGTAATGGAAGCAACTTTCTTTTGCCTTCAAAGATTTTGCATTTGTGACAGGCAATAATCATTTTGTAGACATCTTGAAAGAGGGTGGGCCAGTAGTAACCAACTCTAAGGATTTTGTTAGCATTTGACTTCCAGTAGAGATGGCCTCCACATTCTCCTTCATGAAACTCGTGCTTATCTTATCTGCATCATTCTTAGGAAAACATTTAAGAAATAATCCACTAGCACTTTTCCAATATAAAAATTTATTCAAAATGCAGTAATTTATAGCTTTCAACTTTAAGAATCTTGCCTTTGTTTTAGACAACCCAGGAGGGACATTTAGGTTGAGCAACACATACAAAATATCAACATACCAAGATGAATTCAGAAAATAATCTTCAATAATTGGAATTGTCAACTACTCTTGTTCATCTAATGCATTAAACATGTTTATATCAAGAGCTTGAAAATTAGATTCAGCCATAAGTTTTGCTATTCCTTGACCCTTTATGAGCTTAGTGGGCTTGATTTCTAAGTCATATTCTAAAATTACAACAATCCACTTTCCTCTTTTTCCATCTGGATCTTGTGTCAAGATGTTGTTTACAACTGAATGAGGAAAAAACGCTATAATGTGGGAATGTAAAATGTAAACTCTGAAGTATTTTAAGGCTTTGACGAAGGCAAAGGCTTGTTTTTCTATGATATTGTACTTCAGAGATGCTTCTCTTAATTCCTTATTAAAAAATGCAATTGGCTGCTCTTGTCCCTTCAATTTTTTCTGTAATAGGAGAGCAGCTACTGTGTGTTCTGATGCAAATGAAAAAATGAAGAAATCCTTTGTAAAATCAGGACTGATAAGAATTAGTGTTTTGGTAAGTGTTTGTTTTATCAGCTCAAATGATTTCTTTTCTTCTAAGGTCCATTTAACTCCTCCTTCTCTTTTAAGCATGTTTGTATGTTTCTTAGGAGTTCAGCTAGATTGGGTATGAACCTTCTCAAGAAATTAATCTTTCCAATCAAAGATTGAAGTTCCTTGATGTTTCTAGGATGGTTGATTTGCAATATACCATCGATCCTCTTTGGGTCTATCCTTATTCCCTCTTCTGATATGAGATGTCCAAGAAGTTTACCTTATTGGAGACCAAACAATGTTTTCTTTGGATTTAAGAACAACCCATATTTTCTACATTTCTCAAAGACTTTTCTCAAATGTATTAGGTATTCTTCATCTGTTTTAGAATAGACAGGGATATCATCAAGGTAAATCACAATGAAGTTGTTGGAAATACTGAGAGGGGGGGTGAATCAGTATTTCTTTCAATCAGAGCATTAGTTAATCTTCAATTATTATCAGTGTTTGTACAATGATAGTAGCAAACAAGAGGAACACAAATGCGCACAGTGTTTAAGGTGGAAACCCACTCCGGGACAAAAACCACCTAATTCTTTTCTAATAATTCTTTAATATTCAACTCCAATTGAAAATAAAGCTCCAACTTCCTAGAATCTAGAAAAGCATTCTTCTCCAGCTCCCACTGGATGCACACTCCAACACCCGAGATTCTTCAAAGAGGTCAAATCGAACTTCACCTTATGATGAGCTACAACTCACCCTAGTACCACCCTACCACCCTATAGAAGAATAAAAGAATGACTCCCACAGTGAAAATGTATCCACTTTACAATGATATAGAATGATGCACAGTATATAAGATCTGATCAGGATTTACAACCTCAACTTTGACACAACCACCTAATGATGATCCTAGACCTCCCAACACCGCCTCCTCAACTCCTGGCATATGACATTTAGTACAATTTCAGCACAATGTATTTACACATTCATGCAATGATACTCTTGATAATGATCAGATGCAAGAGCACACAGACCAAGACTTCATATGATGAACTTCTTGCTGTTGTTATGCACCTTGGTTGTTGCTCTTGTCATGCTACCCTCTGTTGCACCTTGCTTTGCTTTTCTGCAATAGAAAGTCTAGTCCTTTGCAACCCTTGACAAAACATGATCTAGCTTTTTCTTGCCTTCTAGGAGCTCGATATTGAAACTGGTGTATCTCTGTTATTTCAGATCCTCAATTTTTGATTTTTGGTCCTGTAGTAGTCCTCTGAGTCATCTTTCCAATGCCATAGGTCAGACCCAATTTGGATTCTCCAAGAGAGAGTTATACCCAATCTCTCACAATGCCCTAATTATGGACTGTTTCAGCAAAGCGCATTTGTACGGAGTGCCACGTGTCATTGTTTCTTCATTTGGATCTGAAATTGATAGAGCACAAAGTACAGACTATGCACTATCTACCAAATTTTACAAAATTCCAATCCGATACTCAGAGAGAGAGTTATGATGAATTTACCAAGGTCACTTCTTTGAGATGAATTTCAAGAGCCTACAAAAACTCTGACTTCCACAGATCATATCTCCAAAAATGTTACGCACCTTGATCTGAAATTTTTACTGCAACTTCCTCATGGTTTCGGCTTCCCCTCATAGAAATTTCAGCTTCTAAACCTTCGTAGAAAAAAATTTAGAGTGAAAATTCCACGATGCCCTGTTTCAGATGGCCTAATCCCTTGCATAAGGAGGAAATGAAGATCACAATTTATAGGAATGCTTAAGTTGAGAGGGGCTTCAACAAGTGAACGTGGGAGGGATTTTAGGAGCTTAAAAAGATATTAATTATGACTTTTCAATGACCCATGCCCCAACCCCATGGGGTTTTAGCCCACTAACTGGGGGTACAAACTTCAAACATGAATATCTCTCAAACCGTGAAGAATTACATGGCGTGCCATATATCAACGGAAACATCTTGACAAGTAGAAACCATAAAAAGCATTATTGACCCAAAATATATTAATTTGGTAGGTCAAAATTCCCATGAAATATTGGGTTAGCCCCTGGTGCTGCGTGGATTGACATCAATGACAACCGCTGATCAACAATCTCCCCCTTTGGCATTGATGGCAACACAAGTACTCCCCCTGCGATCATGACACCTATTCCTACAACATTCTCTCCCGCTTTGACATCAATGGCAAAGGGTAACTCCCTCTGAAACACAACCATCCTGCGGACTTGTACACACTTCCACTCCCCCTGACACACAACCGTCCTGCAGACCTGTAATCTACTGAGAACTTGGGATAATCCCAAGTTTTTGACGAAGATATTCCAATGCTGGCGAATATTTAATATGTGATTCTTTTGGTGCTGCTTGGAATCTTGCTACTTGTCCAACTGCTTGCATAACATCTGTTTGGGAGGCTGTTACATATAGAAGACTACTAATCATATATATGTACAACCTTTGATCCACATCCTTAGATGAGTCGTCTATGCTCAATTTGCAACCTGTTACCATTGGAGTAAGGATGGGTTTACAATCTTCCATTTTAAATTTCCTGAGCATTTCCTTGATGTGCTTGGCTTGACATATAAATATTCCTTTCTCTTACTGAGATATTTGAAGCCCTAAGAAGTATGTCAGCTTACCAAGTAAAGACATCTCGAAATCACTTTTCACCTTTGTAGCAAAATTCTTACTTTGTCGATCATCATTGCTACCAATTATTGTATCATCCTCTTTAGCTATTATACATGCTTTAGTTGCTTCATCCATAACATATATTTCGTTTGGAGTTCGACTTGTTGTAGCCACAATTTCACCATACACGCCTTTCCTCATTTCACATTTCGTGGAGTTGAATAGTATTGTGTGTCCTTGATCACACATTTGTCCAACACTGAGCAGATTGTGATTCATGTTTTCAACCAATAGAACATTCTTGGCTAGAACATCTTTGCTTCCAAGAGTGACAGTACCTGATCCTATAACATTTGAAGATCCATCATTTCCAAAGGACACGGTTCCATCCTTATTCTCTTTCAGAGATACAAATTTATTTCTATCTCCAGTCATATGCGTTGAGAAACCGCTATCAACATACCACACATCTTTGTTCTTTTGAGCCTTGAGAGCGAGAGCACAATTATTATTCTTCTTCTTCTTCCATGTTCGTTCATTATGTGGCTTTGAAGATTATTCTAGAGGATTTTCAAGTCTGTAGTCTTTGGCTATGTGTCTAAGGTTTCAACATTTGTAACATTTAGTATTATTTATTAAATGTTCAAATCTATTGATGTTTCGCTGAGCCCTGGGAGGTTCATATTTGACAGATCTCCTCAAATTGTATTCGTTCCTAGGGTACGTGCGACATTCTACAGCTTTATGACCAAATTTTCCACATGAATAAGAGTAGCCATAAAAAATATGTTGGTACCTGGATGGAAATTTTCGTCGAGGAATTGTCTTCCAAGTCTGTTCTTGTGAATCTTGTCCAATGAAGTCTACATGCATGTCAAATCTCATAGGTTCATTGTATTTTGTTGTAGAAGGTCCTGCTTCTTCTTCTTTGTAACCGATGCCAGTTTTTTCATTGTAAGATCATTGATTGTTGATGAGTTCTTCCAATTCCCTTGAGCTGTTGGCATAGTTTTGGATAGTCTTTCCTTCCTTCACTTCCTCACGCAGCGAGACTACTTCGGCTTCTAATTCTTCCCTTTCTTGGTTGCTTTCTTCCAACTTCTTTTTAAGTGACTCTTCAATGCATTTTTGTTCTTCAACTTCGATTTTTAGACCTTGAACTTGTTCTTCAAGAGTTTTGGAACAGATCTTCTCCGCCTTGAGCTCTTTTATAAGCTTGATTGCTTCCTTAGAAAATTATTCTATGGTCAATCCTTCTTCTTTGTTGTTTGATACCTTTCGTTTATTGTTCTTGGCCATAGAAAATACTCTCTCATTGGCTTCTTCTTCGCTGTCATTTTCTTCATCGGATGATGAGCTATCTTCTTTAGAGATAAAGTTCCTTTTAGATCCTTTCTTGTTGAATTTATTAAAGCTTTTATTTCCTTTTGAGTTTCCATCACTTTTGTTCGGACATTTTGTTGTGAAATGCCCAACCTCACCACAGTTGAAACATATCAATGGAAGTTTACCTTTGAATTTTCCCTTACCAATTTTTAGTTTTCTCATAAGGTAAGCATATTCTTCATCTGAAAGACCTTCTCCATCATCTCCCTTTTCTTCACACTTACAGGTGCATGTATTTTCAATTGAAGATTGTTTGTCCTTATTGGTTTTCTTAGATTCAATGAACGCAATTTCTAGATGCGAAGTACCCTCTTCTTCATCAAGTCTCATTTCATATCTTATGAGAACTCCATGTAATTCCTCTTTCTTGAGTTTGTCAGTTGCAACGTGATACAGACCGATACCTTTGGGTTGAATCTCCCTGGTAACGTTCTAAGAATCTTATGTATAATAGTCTTCTCGTCAACTGGCTCTCCCAATCCTTCCAGAGTATTGGTTATTTCATCAACGTATTGGAAGTATGCAGCAATGTTGCAATCTTCTTTCATTCTGAGTTGCTCAAATTTTGCTCTATAGATTTGAAGCTTTGCTTCTTTGACATTTGAGTCACCTGCATATATATTCTCAAACTTGTCCCACACATTTTTGGCGGTTTTACAACCCAACACCTTATGATAAGCAGATTCAATAAGTCCACTGATAATAATATTCTTTGCTTTTGCATCATTTACCAAATTCTTCTTACCTTGTTCATCCACGGTTGATGTAAATCCATTTTGAACAGTGTCCCATACTTCGTAACCTTGCGCCAAGAGATAGACCTCCATTCTTCCTTTCCAAAGTTCATAATTATTTTCATTGAATAGAGGTACACCATTCTTGGTATGCTCCATGACCTCCTTCAAGCTGTTAAACTGCTATTGAAGGAACCAAGCTCTGATACCAATTTTTGGAAATACTGAGGGGGGGGGGTGTGAATCAATATTTCTTTCAATTAGAGCATTAGTTAATCTTCAATTATTATCAGTGTTTGTACAATGATAGCAGCAAACAAGAGGAACACAAATGCGCACAGTTTTTAAGGTGGAAACCCACTCCGGGACAAAAACCACCTAATGCTTTTCTAATAATTCTTTAATATTCAACTCCAATTGAAAATAAAGCTCCAACTTCCTAGAATCTAGAAAAGCATTCTTCTCCAGCTCCCACTGGATGGACGCTCCAACGCCCGAGATTCTTCAGTAGTCAATTGAACGGATGCCTCAACACCCAATGAGCTACAACTCACCCTAGCACCACCCTACCACCCTATAGAAGAATAAAAGAAGAATGGACTCTCGTACCAGGGAAAGTGGTCCACTTTACAATGATATAGAATGATGCAGAAGAAGAAGATATACTAGACCATAACCCCAACTTTGACACAACCACTTAATGATGATCCTAGACCTTCCAACACTACCTCTTCAACCCTTGGCAGATAGATACTAGTACAATTTGTACAATAATGTATTTACAATGACTAAGTACAATGATACCTTTACAATGATTGTATGCAGTGTTGCCCACTTGAAGACTTCATATGATGAACTTATTGCTGCTGTTATGCACCTTGGTTGCTGCTCTTGTCATACTACCCTCTGTTTCACCTTTCTTTGCTTTTCTGCCATAGAAATTTTGGTCCTTTGCAACCCTTGACAACACATGATCTAGCTTTTTCTTGCCTTCTAGGAGCTCGATATTGAAACTGGTGTATCTCTATTATTTCAGATCCTCAATATCTGATTTTCGGTCATGTACTATTCCTCTGATTCATCTTTCCAATGCCATAGGTCTGACCCAATTTGGATTCTCCAAGAGAGAGTTATACCCAATCTCTCACAATGCCCTAATTATGGACTGTTTCAGCATAGCGCAATTGTACGGCGTGCCACGTGTCACTTTTTCTTCATTTGGATCTGAAATTGATAGAGCGCAAAGTATAGACTGTGCACTATCAGCTACATTTTACAAAATTCCAATCCGATACTCAGAGAGAGAGTTATGACGAATTTACCAAGGTCACTTCTTTGAGATGAATTTCAGGAGCCTGCAAAAACCTTGACTTCCACAGGTCATATCTTCAAAAATGTTGCGCAACTTGATCTGAAAGTTTTACTGCAGCTTCCTCGGGATTTTGGCATTGCCTCATAAAAATTTCAGCATCTGAGCCTTTATAGAAACAAAGTTAGAGTGAAAATTCCACGATGACCTGTTTCAGATGGTCGAATCCCATGCATAAGGAGGAAATGAGGATCACAATTTATATAAGTGCTTAAGTTGAGGGGGCTTCAACAAGTGAACGTGGGAAGGATTTTAGGAGCTTAAAAAAAATATTAATTATGACTTTTCAATGACCCATGCCCCAACCCCATGGGGTTTTAGCCCACTAACTGGGGGTACAAACTTCAAACATGAATATCTCTCAAACCGTGAAGAATTACATGGCATGCCATATATCAACGAAAACATCTCGACAAGTAGAAACCATAAAAAGAATTATTGACCCAGAATATATTAATTTGGTAGGTCAAAATTCCCATGCAATATTGGGTTAGCCCCTGGTGCTGCTTGGGTTGACATCAATGACAACCGCTGAAAAATAGAAGTAACATATTTCTTCTGAGAATGCTATATTCATGGCTCTCTGAAATGTGGCACCATCATTCATTAAACCAAAGGGCATTTTCAAATACATGAAAGTACCCCAAGGAGTAGTAAAGGTTGTTTTAAGTTGATCATCAGGATGTACCAATATCTGATTGTAACCTAAGAAGCCATCTAGCAAAGAAATTCTTCTAGAACTAACTACCCTTTGTAAGATATGATCCATTTTGGGCAAGGGATAGTTGTCCTTTAATGAGGCTTTGTTTAAGTTTCTGAAGTCAATTCAAAGCCTTATCTCTCATGTTTTCTTCCTAACTGATACAAGATTAGACACCCACTTTGAGTATCTAACAGGGACTATAATTCCAGCATCATACATTTTCTTAATTTCTTTCGCAACCAGAGGTAATTGAACAGGGTTGATTCTGCGCAATTTTTGTCTAAAAGGCTTATGGTTTTCTTTGAGGGGTATCTTATGCTAAATTATTTCTGTATCATATGATTTTAGATCTTCATAGCTCCATGAAAAAACATCAGAAAACTCTCTAAATAGCTTAATGTATTTATGTTTTAACGTGAGATAACAGTAGACAGTTTGATCATTTTGGGTTTCTTTTCACTGCCTATGTTGCATTCTTCCACTTCAGTTTCAATAGGTTCCAATTTTGGCTTTTTGGCAACATCACTCAAGTCAAACAATTCTTCTAATGGGACCAGTCCTTTTGGCAAGCTTTGATTTTTAGATTGCAACACTTCTAAGTCTTCTTTTTCTAAATCTGTGCTATTTTCTGTTGTATGTTTAGGTCTATTAGTTAACAGATTTATTTCAGCAATCTCAGGAGACTTTTCTTCTTCAAAAAGTGGGTTTTCTTCAGTATGACAGTCTTGTTCATACTCTGAATCTGAGTTTGGTATTTCAAATTCATTTTTGGACTGTAGGAAGTCTTCTATTTGTTTATCTCCTTCAAAAACTTGCCGGTATTTTTCATTATCCAGGACAGCTAGTCTATATTTTACTTGGATGGTGTATTGTTTGCTTTCATAAGGTCTTAGACAAGTACTAGCAGCAAAGGCTAATCCATTGGCAAGAATGTTTTGGTTCCTTGGGACAAAGGTAAGTTGGAATTCAACAAACGTTTTTAACAAGTCCATGGCATCATCTCTATAGGCTCTAAGTCTGGGATGTTTAGCAGTGTATTCCCCATTTACTTGCCTAATTATCAATTCTGAATCTGCATGAACTGTTATCCTTTTGGCCCCTAATTTTTTCAATAAATACAGGCCTAAAAGGAGAGTTTCATACTCTGCTATGTTATTTGTGCATTGGAAGTTTAATCTATAAGAATGACCCTCAGCATGATTATTTACAGTGTTGAGTACCCATATGCCTGCTCCTGCACCAGTTTTAGAGCAAGACCCATCAAAACTCATACTCCAAAGAGGATTGTTTTCAGATTTTCATTCATTTCATTGTTGTCCTCTCTGTTTTGTTTGCCTAATATGTGACTGTGTTATTCCTGTAGGACTGCACTGTGTTTGTCTTTATTTTGTTCCTCAATATTTTCAATTTTTTGAGGCTTTATTCTTTGATTTTCTTGATTGGTACTATGTTCATGATTGTTTTGATGCTCAAGACCTGTGATCTGTTTGCTGTGATTTTCTGAATTAGCAAACTTTCTTTTAGTTTTCTCCTTGTTTTCCTCTTCATCTATGGCTGCCACTATGTTTGGGGATGGAGTGGCCACTATATTGGTTGATGTTTCATTGATTAATCCTTGCTCATTAGAAATCTCATCATTATAAAGAATGAATGAGTCAAGGTTAGTATGTATAGAATAGAGAGGGGAGTTTTTTGGTCTTTCTTGACTACTCACCATATATTTCATGTGTGTTTCCCTATAGAGTCTTCTAGGTTGACTGAAGACAAAGATGGTGGCATAAGTCATATCCATCTACATAGTACCTTGCAACTTAGCACCCCATGATCTTGAAAGAAGCATGCCATATTTGGGGGGTATATCAGCCACTACAATGTCCACCACTAGGCTTTTGGCTAAAATTTGGGCTAAGTTAACACATAGATCTTTTATTAGGCCTAGGCATTTCACTCTACTTGAATCAAAGGAATATAAATCTTTGTATGGTCTAGTTACCTCAAGGCCTAATCTTTCCATTATTACTTTGGGCATGAGGTTATGTGATGCCCCTGAATCAAGCATGGTGTTGTGTAACATCTTATCATGGATATTCAAACTGATGTAGAATGGAGGGGTAGTTCCTTCTTGAAATTTTCATTCAATATTTGGATCGAATAGAAGCTCTGGTGTATCATCATTCAAGTTAACAGTATCATGAATATCTTCTATGTTTAAGGCTTTCAAATTTGACATATATATACATTTTGAGTGACTAACTCAGTGAGTGGGACAAAGATCTTAATTTTGGCAATTTCATTCTCTAGGCTAAAGGGAATCTGATTTCTCAAAATGTTTGATTCAACCTTGTTAGCCACTCCTTTATCAACAAAATCAGCTTGCTGATTTCTACTATTTACAGCAATCAAAATGGTTTTTTCAGGAGCATTAGCTTAAATGCTAGTGCTGCAAGGGTCACCACTATGTTTGTCCTAAATCTGAGCGTTTTTTATCTTATTTTGATCAGAACCTTCAGCCATTGTTTTATGATTTTCTGTTGCCTTTTTGGAAGTATTTACAGGGCTGTATTTGGCAGAATTATCAGAGGTTTTATTTTTGGGAGTTTCTGGGTTCTTTTTACTTCTTAGGTCATATTGTTTGGGCGCTCCTATGATGGCATTTTCGAAATCTTGTTCATTGTATTCAGTTTCTAGTCTTCTATCATCATAGGGCGTATATAGACCTTGTTTTATTTCATGGAGGAAATCAGAATCCTCATTGCTTACTCCCAACATGTTTATGTTATCATCCTTTGTTTTTTCATTTGTTTCTCCATCCTCATTAACATAATTTTCTTGAAAAGAAGGTCTGATTTATTGATCAGCATCTCTTTGTCTGTTCTGAGGTTGATTTCTCCTAAAGTTCTGATTTTGATTCTGGGATTGGTTTCTATTTTGAGGAGCGGTTTGGTTTTCTCTAGATTGAGTTTTTTCATATATGCTCATCCTCTCCATCATCTTCTCCATCATCCTTTCCAGTTTTGAGTTAGATGTGGAAGGTGAAGCTTCATCCCTATATGATACCCTCTTCTCTGCTTTGAGTCTTGCCCTTCTGGCATTCAGGTTAGCTTCTACACTTACTGCCCCCTTTTGCATTTCTTCTAATGTGAGGGGTTCATTTTCTTTAAGTTGATAGGCCATTTCGTGATCAAATCCATCAGTGAATTTCATTATAGCTAGGCCTTGTGGAGGTTTCATATGGATGGGTAGGGCGTTGTACACACTATTGAATCTGGTGCAATAGTCTTGGACACTCTCTCCAACATTTCTTTTAAGATCATTGTACTCTGACAGGATTTGAAGGGGATTTCTCTTGACTTCCCATTTGTTTAAAAATAATTGATGAAAAGCAGGAAGGTCATTGATACTGTTAGGGGTTAAGTTCTTGAACCATTTTCTTTCTTCTCCCCCTAAACTTTGAGCAAACAATATGAGTTTAATGGTTTCATCATCTATCTCATTTCTATCAAAATAGTCATTCATCTTGTCCACATGTTGTAAAGCAATAGTAGAACTATTAGTATCATATAATGGAATCTTGGACTGATAGTCCTATGGCAAATTTACTAAAGGTAAAGGAAGTACTAGAGGAACATACCATGTAGCCATGATAGGAGGTTATGGAAAAAATGGGGGGTTTACAGGTGGACGATGTAGGATAGGAGGGGGAAGATGGAATGGAGTAGTTTGAACAGTGGGTGTATGGATAACAGAAGTACTTGGACCAGCAAGAGACTGTTGAGCAGATCTAGGATGAGAGAAACCAAAGTTATGAATGAAATCCAGATCAAGTGGGGTGGTTTCTCTGCTATCAGTATGTTCAACACTATGTTGGGGTGAGTGTGGAGGCTCAAAGTCTATCTGATCTATATCACTAAGTGACTTAGTTCTGGATGGGTTTCTTATGAATGGTAAGTCAACTTGTGTATCTTGCAAAGTTGAGAGATTTTCAGGGACATAATTAGCTCTATGAATTGGTCTGACAACAGTTGAAGTCTTGGATTTAGGATATTTCCTAAGGATACTTTCTGGATTATCAAATATCTCAGGAGGATTTGGGTCAGGATAGGCTCTAGTATAAATTCTTCTAGAAGCCACTATGTGGTGTTTTTAGACCTAATGATGAGAAAAGTTCAGCCAAGTAAGACAGTCTTTTAAAGGCTAACTAATATTTTTCAAAGAAAATTCAATCCTCAAAGTCTTCTTAACTAGGTTTGAATGATGTTTGAAGGATAAAAGAATTTCGTAGTGGAGTCTTAGGAAAAACTAGTGGGGTCAGCAGGCCTACTGAATACCAATGGAGTCGCCAGGTGAAGGATTTTTACTTGTTTCCAAGGTTTGGTTGTTGTTCACCATCAACAATCAATAATAACCAGTCTTGGTGACACTTGTCTCATTTAGGAATAGGGGTTTGTTGAGTGGTGAAGTTATCTATTACTCAATTTGTCCCCAGTATGGTCGCCACTATGTTAGGATCCCCGTAGTTTGCAAGATTCGCAAGAACAAACGCTGTAGGGCCTACACCAGAACCACTTTGGAATCCTAGGATCTAGCCCTCCTGGATTCAGGGAGGGATCTCTCTATATGTGTTTTAAAATGATATGCTTATAGGCTCATGATATGATATTAGGCTAGTTATGACGCTCAAGGGAACTTGTTTTGGTTTTGGTTGGGTAGGATATCATCAAAATAAAGGAAGTATTTTGAAGGGTAAAGGTGTGAGTAAGTTGAAAGAATGGTTCGGCTGATAGGATAAGTAAGAGACAGTATCAATCCATTGGGTTATGGAGTCACAAAAATATTTAATTGCACAACAAGTTTCAAGAGTGGTCCATGGGGCAAGTCATCTATATCAAAGGATCTCTTTAGATTGATTTTGTGGTATGGAACAGTAAGAAGTGTGGTGAAAGAAGCAAACATATAAGAAAAAAAAAGGGCAGCATAAGATCAGGTAAGGAATTTGAACCTATCCTTCTTTCGGCATACTCTCAAGGGAAATCCTTTAAGATAAACATAAAAAGTAGCCTAAGATCAGGTAAGGACTTTGAACCTATCCTACTTTTGGCATACTCTTAAAGGGAAACTTTCAAAATAGTTGTTGAAGACTAAACAAGGGACAGGGCTAACCATAAAATTCCTTGATTAGGACTCTACTTAGCATGCAGTGAAAAGATCATTCAAGAACAACATCTCAAGTTTTAATCAGCAAGACATGGGCTCACCAACATTCCTTGACTGGTTATACTCTATTGAAATCATTCCCAAAGCAACAATTAGAAGAAAACATAGAGATAAAGCTTATCTGTGAGAAATAGGGTACTTTGCATTAAATCCTAATCTATATTTCCTGTTCTTTATCAGAGAGAGTGGACAATATGAAAACATAAGAAAAACAACAATTACAGTAAGAAAAACATCACCATTGACATAGACCAGGATCCCATAAATCAGCTTGTATATTTGATGTTCAAACCAGTTACAATCTTCAAGTCCAGTAGGTATTTACAGCTTCAAACTTCTCTTCTCAGCCTATCTTTCTTCAATTACTAACAGAGCTTCAGCAGCCTCAGCAACTATTTACATTCAATAAGTATTCAACCAACAACAACAATGTCTCTTTGTGAAGTATTTATAGAAGAATGAGGAGGTGGAGTGAAAGAAAGGGTTATTTGTTCAATTAATACAGAGTAAATGCTTCTCGACCTTTGGGAGGCCTAATGGAGAGGATATCTAATGTCTTAACTCTGTTAATTTATTTTTACATTAACTTTCATCTACTTCAGTCACTTTTGTTGACTTTTGAGACTTTGAGTAGGCTAGAAATAACTTCCGAGCTGTCTTTGACAAATATCTCTAATTGTGCATTAACTTTGTATGCTTTTGAGGTAAAATAAGCTGGCAGGTGGCATTTTGATCTTTGGAGGGAGTAATTGTTCCACTGATGTGTCATTCGAAGCAGTCTCCTGGGTGATCTGTCTTGATTTGTCACTTTAAACTTGAATTAGGCCTTTGATATGCTTTTAGGCCTTCTTTATCGTCTTTCTGATTTATACTGTGTCTTTATCCTTTAAACTGTGGTATTAAGTCTTTTAATATTCAGGCTCTTGAATTCAATCCTTTCTCTTTATTCCTTCTTATCTTCACTGCTTTGTTCGATTTGATGTACAGGTGGCTTGCGCTGGAAGGTTTTGTTGTGTAACCAATGCTCATGAAACAATTGGTTAAAACGTGGAAATTAACCCTTTATGTCTCTTTTTGCCTTTGAATTCAACCACAGAGGATCCTCACCCTCATCCTTTGTCACTTTCTTTGACTGTGGGATGGATTTTATGATTACCGCCATTAAACCTGCACCAAACATTAAACTTTTAATAAAAACCCTGCGAATTGGATAAACTACTTTACAGAGGCTCCGGGTGAAGGCGGAAGACCTGTGCAGAGGGGGATGAATGCATTGATGGAGGATTCCATGACCGCAAAGTAAAGAACCAGGGTTTAAATTTGCTTTCGGCGCGAAGATTGAGCATCGGTGGTTTGGCGGAAAACCAGAGGCAGTTTTCGCACAAGGCCGGGGTGGTTTGTGGTTTTACGCACGGTGGACACGATACACGTCGAAGGCTACCGCATGTCCACTAAAAACCACCTTTTTCGCATTGAAAATGGGGTTTAAGTAGTTGTGGAGAAACGGGCGCGAAGATGAATGTGGGCCGTTAGATCTGGGGGATCTGGATCAATGGTGGAGAGGGAGCGCGATGGCACAACGTGCTTGGCGGTGGGACCAGTGGATGACATCATAGCAGGGGGACTGGGGTACAGAGGAAAATCTCGGGGTGTGCCTCCACAGAAAAACTCTGTCGTAGATCTGAGATCTTCCATAGTTAAAAGAGTCAACTGCGGGGGCACTGGGGAGTACGGGCCACTTTTTTCGGATGCCCCCGTACTGAACCTGCGCCGTAGATCTGGGTTAAATAGACAGTCCAGATTGAATCGATACCTCGCAAATCGGGGGAACAACGATGTGTGGGGTAAAGGAGGAAACAGCGGGAGTCGTCAGATCTGGGAGCAGATCGACGGTTGGGATTAAATCAGAGGATCAGAGATTAAATATGGTGGATGAGGGGTTAGGGGGATGGCGAAATTGCGATGAAGCGAGGGCCGTTAGATCTTGAGGATCAACGGCGGAGATTAAATTGGAGGAAAGGGACCAGGGTAAAAGCAGAAGTGCGTTGGCCATTAGATCAAGATGATCAACGGTGGAGGATGCATCGCGGAATCGCACAAGGGCGAGAATGGTGCGAGGGGATGGTTGAAAGGCGAATGTGCGATGAAGCGATGCCCATCTGATCAGGGGAATCAACGGTCTAGATGAAATCCGAGAATGGCAGGCAGAAGGGGCTTGGACGGGAGAAAAGCGAAATTGCGATGGACGATTGCCGATGGGAAGGAGCGTAGACCATCCGATCTGAGAGAGATCAACGGTCAGGATCTAATCGGTGGGGGATTCCATCAGTGGAAAAAGGTTTGGGAACAAAGAAACGGGGATCGCGGATGGAGCGAGAACTGTTAGATCCGGGATATCAACGGCGGAGATTTACTCGGGGGATTGGCCTATCGATGGGGAAAAGGAATGGGAACGAATAATTTGGAATCGCCGAAGTTCGATGGTGATGGGGGCTTAAGACTTTTAGCTGACGGTCTCGAGCCTCGGTCTTATGGTGAAAAG
This sequence comes from Pinus albicaulis, assembly GCA_034641835.2. Taxonomy (NCBI): domain Eukaryota; kingdom Viridiplantae; phylum Streptophyta; class Pinopsida; order Pinales; family Pinaceae; genus Pinus; species Pinus albicaulis. Next base: position 1,222,481,530 of record CM076581.1, on the reverse strand, counting down.
GGGCTAGGGGCTTAAGCAAAAAGAGCTTAAGGCCCAAAGTTAAAAGGTCGGAAAATAGGCTGAAACAGGGTTTTTTGAGGGTTTTTGAGGGTTTTGATAGATATAAAAGGAGGGTTTAAAACCAGATAAGGAGGATTTATAAGGTTTTAAGAGAATTTCAAATGAAATGAGGGATAAATGAGGGATTTTTTGAAATGGAAAATGAGTCTGAAAACATTCCTTTTAGAAAAGCAGGACTTCTTTGAGGAATTTTGAATGAAGATTGATCCTTGAGGATAAAGAACACAAAGAGGCTTCAAGAAGTCACATATTTTGCATGAAATTTGTTTCTTGAAGACTGAAAGACTTGTTTTAGCCATCATAGTATATGGAAAATTTATAGATGGCTAACACCATCAAGCCCTCTGATGTGTGGAAGACTGCCTTCAAAGCTAAGGAGGGCCTTTTCCAATGGTTGGTCATGCCTTTCGAGTTGATGAATGCTCCCACAACCTTCATGAGGTTGATGGACGACATCTTGAGGCCATTCACCAACTCATTTGTAGTAGTGTACTTGCATGACATTCTGATCTTCAGCCAAACTTGGGAAGAGCACCTCCACCACATTCGGCAAGTCCTCCAAACACTACGACAACACAAGTTGTGTGCCAATTTGGAGAAGTGCACTTTTGGCATGACCCAGGTTCAATATCTGGGATACATTATTGATGAAATGGGGGTGCATGTGGATCCAACAAAGATCCAAGTCATTCGAGACTAGCCAGCCCCAACCACTATAACAGAGCTTCACAGCTTTCTAGGTCTTGCTAATTTCTACCGCAGGTTCATGTTGGAATTCTCTCATATCACTTGGCCCTTGAGTCAAGTCACCAAGGGAGGAGCGAGAGAAAAATTCTTTTGGTCAGAATCTCAACAAAAGGCGTTCATAGAATTGAAACATCGCCTCTGTTCTGCCCCCGTGCTCACATTACCATAATTGCAACAACCATTTGATATCGAGACAGATGCCTCTGACTATTCTATTGGGGCAGTTCTTATTCAACTGGGGCATCCAGTGGCATATCACAGTGAGACATTGTCTGACACAGTTCGCAAGTATCCTACTTATGACAAAGAAATGTATTCCATTGTGCAGGCTTGTCGACAATGGAAGCATTACATTTTGGGGAAGGAAAAAATCATCCGCACAGACCACCGACCCCTACAGTTCATAAAGACACAAGGGAAGTTGCATAACGATCGCCATCAAAAGTGGTCCACATATCTGCAACACTTTCATTTGAACATCAAGTACAAGAAGGGTAGCACCAATAATGTTGCAAACTACCTCATCCAACCACCATTCGTGGCGCTAACCACCATTCTCAACTCTTGTGGGCACGAAACTTCTGATTAGCCGCTTCTCTACAAGAGAAATCCTGAATTCGGCCACACATACAAGGCACTCTTGGGGGGTACACAAGTTCCAAATTTTCACCTCCAAGATGCACTGTTATGTAACCTAGGACACCTTTGTGTTCCTTCAAGAGAGTGTGCGAAGATGATATGGGAAGCACACTATAGTCGAGTCGCTGGGCATTTTGGGGTCGAGAAAATAGTGGCAGTATTGCAGAAGTATTTCTATTGGTCGAACCTTCGACAGGATGTCGGGAAGTACATCAGATCCTGCACTACCTCAGCCAACCACCAATCGTGGCACTAGCCACCATTCTCAACTCTTGTGGGCACAAGATTTCTGATTGGCCGCTTCTCTACAAGAGCAATCCAGAATTTGGCCACACATACAAGGCACTCTTAGGGGGTACACAAGTTCCAAATTTTCACCTCCAAGATGCACTTTTATGTCACCTAGGACACCTTTGTGTTCCTTCAAGCGAGTGTGCGAAGATGATATGGGAAGCACACTATAGTCGAGTCGCTGGGCATTTTGGGGTCGAGAAAACAGTGGCAGTATTGCAGAAGTATTTCTATTGGCCGAACCTTCGCAGGATGTCGAGAAGTACATCAGATCCTGCACTGCTTGCGCCATTGCCAAATCGACCATCAAGAAGCAAGGCCTCTATACTCGACTACCTACCCCTATTCAACCTTGGGAATCCATATCCATGGATTACATGTTAGACCTTCCTTCTACTAAGCATGGAAATGACTGTGTTTTCGTGGTCGTCGACAGATTCTCGAAGATGGCCATTATGGCGGCCTACAAGAAAAACATCACAGCAGAAGCCACTGCTAAACTATTCTTTGAACAAGTTTGGGTGCACTTTGGGATCCCACAGTCTATCATATCAGATTGCAACAGCAAGTTCCTCAACAAATTTTGGTCTAGCCCCTAGTCAATGTTGGACACCAAGCCCACCAAGTCCACAGCTTTCCATCCCCAAACTGATGGCCAAACAGAGGTCGTCAATAGGATGATTGTACACATTCTTTGCATGTACAATTCAAAGCATCCACGCACATGGGATGAGAGCCTCCCCTATGTACAACACAGTTATAATCGGGCTCTCCACAGCTCAACCGACCACAGCCCCTTTCAGGTGGGCTTGGGATTACAGCCACTATCTCCCATAGTTTTGGCGCTTCATATCCTAGGGTTAGGGTTTTTGATGTTTAGGGTTTTCCATTGCTTCTAAATAATAAATAGGCCCTCAAGCCTCATTGTAACTTAGTTCAGAGGCATGTAGCCGCTACATATCTTCTCAAAGATAAGCTACCAGTGCCCTAGCTAGTTTATTTCTATTCTTCCTGTAAGCAAAATTCAATGCTTTGATATTAATGAAATGAAGTGTTATTTCCGCTACATATTTTTATTTATGGTTACATGTGTATTTTGTTGTGTTCCTGCATAAATCTGGATCACATTCCTTCCACATGCGATTGTGATTAAGCCTCCGAACATTGTTTTGCACGTACATTTGCACGACTTGACCCTGACCTGTGTGCAATGTTCTGAGCGCATCAATCAACTAGACTCGTGAATTGTTCTGCACATGAATAAGCCCGACTTGACCCTTGCTACACGCTTTTCTTCTTTGTTTCTCCTCTGGCTTAGATTGCACTTCCAATTTTGTTGTTGCTTCCCTAACTTTGGTTCCAGTTCACATGTGATGATGAATCCTCGTTGTGCTTGTGGTTATCCTTTTGAGCATAATGCAGGTCTTCTTAAAATTCTAACAATTTTTCCTCAGCAACCTTGAGTTTCTTAGGAACTCTCTTGAATTTTAGCTAAGTCAAAGTATGCTACAACATCTAGCTCCAATTGGGGACAACACTTTGGTAGCAAAGTTTTGATAACTTGTAGATTGGTAGCCTTTATTGGGCATGGAGTCAAAAAGAACTTGTAGATCAGTAGCCTTTATTGGGAATGGAGTCAAATAGCACTTATAGAACAATGGCCTCCATTGGGCATGGAGTCAAAGATCACTTGTAGATCAGTAGCCGTTATTGGGCATGGAGTCAATCCCGAATGGGAGTTAATCCAATATTAAATCCTCCCGAAACCTCCTACACTTTGGAGTTATTCCTTTATTCTTAAGCTGAAAATACCGAACTAGAAATACTACAACTGAAAATTCTCAACTCCTGAGCTTATTTATGCACAACTCCTACATACGTATTCATGCCTGAACTTAATCAGGTGAATTCAGCCTTCCAATGGCACCAATCCAACATCTGCATCTTAGACCTAATGCCTTCATACTGTTGAAATTTGAAGATCACAATAGGGAGGTACCATGAAAGTTTTCCAAATACAAAGCTTCGCACATACCTTTGCATAAATGCTTGTTGCTGACAAAATAAAGTTTTCATATAATCTGCTACTGGATCATAGAACTGATGAGCCCAGATTTTTGTTGCCTCCTTTTCTTGAATATCTTGTTGATGTAGACTTCTTTGAACATGATAGCTTCCTTCACTACTTGAATCCTCAATTTGAGGTTGTATGTGAGAAGACTGATTGTTGTTTTCTGCTGACAACCATTAGGCCGAAAAGAGAAATCTAAGATTTTTTCCTCATAATGCCGATGTTCTTCATATAATGCCCATTCTTGACAAAAATCTTCCCCCTCCTGTAAACACACCTGAGGAGCTCCACTAGTTTCTCCTCTATTCACAAAATCATTAAAATTATGAAAATTGTAATGATCTTCCAGGCTTTCAACGTGTAGTTCAATTGTTGCAACGAATTTTTTACCAGAATCTTTATAATTCTTAAATTCTTGTGTTTCAGCAATACAGGAATCCTCTGACACTATTTGAAAATCCTTGTTCATCTTTGAATTTGCATTCTCTTGTAAATAAATTGCAATGTTTTCTTGACAGGCCCTCTTGTCTTCAACAAAACTTGTTCTTTCAACATGACAGGAAAAAATTCTACAAGCCCACACATTATCTTCGATTTCCTGTGCATAAAGAAACATCAGCTCCAGAGTGCAAGGCTTTTTCTCCTTGAGATAAAAAACCTAAACAATATAAAGAGCCCTCAAATAGTAAACCATAGTTGCAGCTTCAGGAGGTAGAATTTCTTTTGGCATGCTGAAATAAAATTTTTGAAACATCCTATTAAACTCAGTGATTGATTCATTTCTCTACCCCTGGATAGAATATAATTCCCAAAGATGTTTTTCATATGACTTACGCTCGCCCCAATATCTAAGAAATATATCTTGAAAACCTTGCCATGAACTAATTGAACTTGCTTCCAAACAATGCAACCATTGTTGAGCACCCTGCTTTAATCAATGACAAAAAATCCTTAAAGCCACATCTTCATAAATAACTTGAAATTTGTCCAGAAAGTACTCAAATTCCAAGATATGTTGTTTAGCTGAAATATCCTCCACCTCTCCAGAGAAACTTGGCAAAAATTAGAATCCTTTTGAAGGATATTGATGGAGAATTGTGGGCAGCTTCGGGGGTTTAAATATTTCTTTGTTTTCGAGTTGAAAATCAATCGATTGCTTTTGAGATAGAATATTATCACCCAAATATGATGAATCATCGCCTTTATGCCAGACCATGAGTGATTATCTTCAGTAATTGTAATACAACAATCATCTCTCCTCTCATATTTAGGAGATAAGTTGTGTCAATATCACTAGTACAAGAAGAATAAAAATATTCTTCTTTCAATAAAGAATGTACTTTTTGGGCTTGTTAATCTTTTGAGAATATAAAGCAGGAAACAATCTTCTTGATATGTATGGGAAAATAGACCACTAAACTGATAGTGAAAAATAAAACTTCCTTTAAAAGATTCAAACTCTTATACCTGTTTTTTCCATGATGCTTTCTCATTTTCTTGCCAACAAAATTCCTTATCTAATTAAATCTTCACCAGTGGAGTTGCCAGGTGAATAATAAAAACCCAGATTTTATATCTAAATATTGTTCACCATCAAGAAATATATCTCAATATCTAGGAAAAAATAACTTCATGCCTTCGTCCCCTTCAACGGCAGCAAAAAAATGTTGTATCTTAAGAGACAATCCCTCGGTTGTGAAAGGAATCAGTCCTTAAGACATTTTAAAAGTGTGTCACATAAATAATTTTATCATGAGATCTCGGTTCTATCCCACTCGAAACTAGTTTTCTAAAACCCTTAATGATCTGGAATAATAAAAGATTTCACAATCCCATTCACTGTTGATATCTAAATGGAAAAGAAGAACTGCAAGGGAAACTCAAAGTAATATATTGTAAACACGGAATCTATTACTTTTAAGTTTTAGAAGAACTTCATTGAGAGATAGGAACTCAAAATAATATGTTGTAAACATGGAATCTATTACTTTAAAGTTTCAGAGAGATTTTGTGAAGAGAGACGGAACTCAAAATAATATGTTGTAAACACAAAATCTATTACTTTTAAGTTCTAGAGAGAATTTGTGAAGGGAGAAGAGATGGATTGAAGGAGCACTTATGAAGGCTATTTAACTCTTACTTACAAACATAAATCATAGACTAACTACTTCTTTACTTCACTTCATTCAAGGAGGTAACCACATAAAATGGCACAAGAGACATGAATCACCATCAACAGTTGCAGGAAACTTGTTTTTTCTTTCATTCACCCATCAGAAAAATAAGTGAAAAATGTAGTCCCCAAGAGGTCCAGAACTCGGAGCCCTTCCTCTCTCTTTCTCACTTCCTTAAATACAAACAAAAGCAGTTTGTAACTACTCGAGCTTCTTGAAACTCCTAGACCGCCTAAACTGTTAAACTACTTATTACATTGCAATCGAGGACATCATTGTAGCTTCGATATTAAAAAATAAAACAAAATAAAACTTGAAATATAATCCTTTTGCTGAATATGATTTGTTGCTGATGTGTCTCCTTCTGTTTTTGTTGATATCCTAACAGTCTGCATAAACACATCTCCACCCGACTCTACCCATGCTTTTGCATTTCGAACACTATCACCATGTCACCTACCACCCAACTCTGCCTCTTTGGCTCGTGCTCGCAGTTTTCTTTCTTCTCTTCTCCTATGCTATGTGTCGGGTAACTTACCTGAGTCCACCACCATTGTGTTCAAGCTTCCGTTTATTACAAGGCGCAACGCATACGACACTGTTTTGCACGTGGCCAGGTGTTTCTTACACGATTTTGTCCTGCGTTCATACTTTCCCTTGTAACTACCGTAATACTGGACTTTAAAATATATTCCATTACCTTTGAAAATTGTATAGCACCCGCTTCTCTGTCGCATTTCATCATTCCAATGTTCTATGTTATAATCCGCTTTTGCCCTCCGATGCTACTTTTACAAATGAAAAACCCCTGCACCCAGACTTAAAAACCTTTAGACTTTAGCGATAACTTCCATCGCATCCGCTTCATTATCGCACTTTGGTGATTCAACCTTGTTCCTTCCGCCTTTCCTCCTGAGTTTGTGATGCGCAATGTGCGATGTGTGAGAGGGTCCCACGGTCGGACTTTAAATAATTCAAATTCCAGCTTTGAACTATATCGCATCTGGTCTACGTATCACATTTTTCATATTGGAATTCTTAACACGTTCCTTGGCACCTTTCCTCTTGAACTTGCGACGTGCGATGTGCGATAATGGTAGGGATGACATGGCAAGTGGAGGTGGGGCCGATCCCAATCGACAATATGAAACTTTACCGTACTTTGCATTTTTTCCTTTATAACATGTTCCTTAGCGCCTTTCCTCCTGAGATTGCGATTGTGATTTGTGATATGCGATCAAGCCTTCCACATGTGATTGTGATTAAGCCTCCAAACATTGTTCTGCACGTACATTTGCACGACTTGACCCTGACCTGTGTGCAATGTTCTGAGTGCATCAATCGGCCTGAATAATGAATTGTTCTGCATGCGAATAAGCTCGACTTGACACTTGTTGCGGACTTTTCTTCTTTGTTTCTCCTCTGGCTTAGATTGCACTTCCAATGCTGTTGTTGATTCCCTGACTTTGGTTCCAGTGCACATGTGATGATGAATCCTCGTTGCGCTTGTAGTTATCCTTTTGAGCATATTGCAGGTATTCTTGAAATTCTAACAATTGTTCTTCAACAACCTTGAATTTCTCAGGACCTCTCTTGAATTTTAGCTGAGTCAAATTATGCTACAATAGGAAACACAATGAGTTAGGAGTGAGACTAGGTGAGACAAAAACCAAGTCACCAGTAAAATTATACAAGACCTAATACTAAGAAATATGCATCAAAACACTTGTTTACAGACACTATCCAAGTATAATGGACAAAGTATGTGTGACTGCGACCAAAAAGTGTCATTTTGTGAATAAAGTGTACTAAAACTGTGAAGTGCATTATGGATGCTCTTGATGATGTGAAGACACTTAGTAAAGAGAAAGGACACTTGAAACATATGAAATAACATAAAACAACACTTAGTGACCGAAAGTTACACTTGATATGAAAGACGATAGGCTCCAAAATATAAATGTAACAAAATTTTGGAGGGTGTTATAGTAGTGACAACACTTGGCGACACACTAAACGAACTTCGACTTCTCTACCTAGGAATAAATTTTAGTAAAGGCTCAACCCTTTAAGAAGTATTAATTCATTAATTGGATTACTTTGGATTCCCCATTCAACTTGATTATAGATGTAGTATCCATCATTCCTTTCCTTGGTTTCACACACAAGGATTATGCCATATCACAATTGTTTCAATTCAGGAAAGGGTAATATATACTTGTGAGTTTAGGATATTTAGAGTATGAGTTTCATCTCTGGTGTTGCTCGGTTTCCAGTAGGCCTAGACAATATACTGACGGAGTAACTACAGAAGCACAAGAATTTCTTCGCTATCAACGAGATTGGACAGTACCCCGATGAAGTTACTTGCTTCACCTCTCTGCACAGGAATCATTTATCTTCTTTCACCCTTTATTTATTTATATATGTAACTATTTTGTGGCACTTATTATTTCAATGGGGCAGAAGAGGGATCCTGATTTATTTAGAGAAAAATAGGTTTCCCCTTCATAGAAGTATATATATATATAACCTTTGATATAGGTTTACCCACTATAGATTTTCCCCTTATACTGCCTCTACTAGATTGGATGAGCATGTAAAACACAAAGAAGATTCAATACCAAGTCTAAGGAATAATGACACTATTATAAGTACATGTATCATAGGTTCACTTAAGGTTTTCTTATTGAATGTATCATATTTTCCGTCTTTCCTTTACTTGAACTAAGGTATCTTCCCAAACAAAGAAGAAGAACTAACAAATATCCAAGAATTGCAGTTGTCACATTCCTTATGTATCTCGCCACATAGTATTTTAAATCCATACAAACTTTCACACAGGTCTTATTTATGTACAATTACCAAAGAAAATGGAAATAAGATGAGACACAACTGGAAATGACGAATAAATTAATAAACAACAAAATATAAACTATACAAGGGACATAACTTGATCTTCCACTGAAAATAATGTTTTAGATCTTGACCATTAATGGGAAAAGGTTCAGTCCTCCCATCCAAATATTTTAACTTGAAATCATTATGATCGAGATTTTGTTTAATGGTAAAGGGGTCAATCCAAATTGATTGAAACTTCGTGTGTTTTCATTTTTCTTTGTGAGATTTATCCCACTTCAATACTAAGTCACCCACCTCAAAATTCTTAGTCCCTACATATTTCTTATCAAACCAACGCTTGATACGGTTTTGGTGCACAACAAATCTTTCTTTAGCTTTGAGCCTTTCTTCCTCAGTTTTAAGCAAGGTATCTATCATACTTTCAACCAAAAGGCATGGTTTTCCTTGGGACTCTTGGGAGAGTTGCAACGCTGGTAAATACATATTGGGTGACAGGATAGCTTCTTTACCATTCACGAGGAAGTACAAAGAGGTTTTGAGAGAGCATTTTGGGGTTACATAGTCAACCCATTGTGCATTCACCAAAGCATTGTGCCCGTTCCTTTGGTCAAAGAAATCAATTTTCTTGATTATGTGAATGAGATTTTTATTTTTTGATTCTGCTAAACCATTCCCATATGGGTAACAATTACATTCATGCTTCAAAACAATACAATTTTCTAATGCAAACTCATAAAGTTTCAATGGGTAAAAGTAATTTTCATTATCAAAGAAAATAACTTTGGAACACCTAACCTGGTGATTCTGCTTCACAAATTGGGTGACTTCCTAGTCATTGACTTGTATTAAAGGAACCGCTTCAGCCCATCAAGTAAAATAATTTGTTGCAGTTAAAATGTATCGGTGTTACTTCGACAGATGTGGAAAGTTATCACCAATAACATCTAGTCCCCATTGTTGGAAAGGTTCCTCAACTACCATTGGTAGTAGTGGGGTGGCTTACTTCTAATCTCGACCTACACAAATCTGACATACTAGGAATTTTTGGGCATAAGTATAAGCATCCTTAAATAAAGTGGGACAACAATGACCAACCCTTATTACTTTATGCACAATTGTGTCACCTGCAAAGTGTCTACCTATTAGACCATCGTGCAAATATTTTAATACACTTTATGTATCTCGAGGCTCTAGGAATCTTAGAAGGATACCAATATGGTGCTTTAAAAAAAGAACTCCATGTATGAGTTGGTAAGATATAGTTTTAAGGAGAATTTCCCTTTTATTTTTATTTGATAAATGCGTAGGCAAGGTGCCATGCTCTAGATATTGTTGTATATCTAAATACCAAGGCATGGTTGAACTTTTTGGAGGAACTTTTTCAACGTCATACATATATATTTCCTATTCCCATCTTGAACTATATTATTTCAAAGAATTTTTTGTTGCTACTGCAAATTGACAAAGGTCGTGGCCCCAGTATGATATGACTTGAAATATAGATCATATACTTGTAAAAGGGTCATCCAGTTCACCCTCTTCTCACCCATTTCTTGTTGTACGAAGAACGTTCTGACCACTAGATGAGACACATATATAATTGTGTGAGCTTTGAGGAGATAAGGTTTGAAATGCTTGACTTCTTTATATACTGCATAGGATTGTTTATCAAAATCAAAGGTATATAACAAGAAAATTTTGCCATAATCCAAACTATGTAGTGCAGGAGTGTCAATGATATATTTCTTAATACAGGAAAAAACATCATTCTCCCTTTTATCCCATTTGTATATTGCATATTTCTTAATCATCTCTTGAAATGGCTTGAAAATATGAGCATAATCAAAGATGAACTTTCACAGGAAATCAATCTTCCTAAGGAAAGACTGCACATATTTCTTGTTTATAAGAAAATGGATTTGAGATATAGTATGGACCCTTTGAGGATCAACCTTGATTCTAATTTTAAAAATGATGTGTCCCAAGAGAATACCTTATGACACACCGAAGATGTTCTTTTTAGGATTGAAAGAAATCCCATACTTACGACTTTTCTCGATATTTGCTTCAAATGATGCACATGGTCTGATATTTTCTTTGAAAAAATAGCTACATCATCCAAATAAAATACTTCACTTTCCAATTAATCCACATAATGTGATGTGTGTATCCCTCTGAAAATTAGTTCTCACATTAATAATTCTAAATGGCGTGTGCTTGAATGCTAAAGTTCCCCCCTTTGTTCTGAAGGTGGTCTTTAAGCGATCTGGTTCTGCTACTAGCACCTAATTATATCCAGAGAACCCATATAGCAGTGAAAGACATATTCAACCCAAATACTGTGGAGAATTTGTTACATCGATGGCATTGAGTAACTGTCTTTGTCTAATGCCCGGTTGAGGTTGCGAATATTGACACACAGTAGTATCTCACCTGAATTTTTCCTCACAGAGACCATGTTGGAAACCCAAGTAGAATGTCTTACTTTAAAGATGATCCTATCATCCAACAACTTCCTTAACTCCTTTTGGATGATAGGTTCAAGTGCCATATGAACTTTTCTAAGATTTTGTTGATATGACTTCACCCCTTCTTTAATGGGAATGACATGCTATATAACACACATATCATATTTCTTTAAATCATCATATGTCCATGCAAACACATAAAAATACTACTTGAAAAAATGGCTAAATGAATTTTGTTCTTGTGGAGAACAACATGTACCTAGGTTTACATAGTTTAGATCGTCGTGGGTTCCGAAGTTGACTTGTTCATATGATAACTTTGTGCTTTGAGCCTTGGCGTTCTAGTCCTCTAAGGTGGTTTTGCAGGTCATAAATTGTTTCCTGAGACACCACATCTTTAGGCAAGATATTTCCTTCCGATATTTCAACTGCTCCCTGCAAAGCCTTATCATGCCCATCTTCTTCAATGGTTGCATATTTGAAAACGTTTGCATTGGCCATAAAATGCAGTATTTGTTGGTTGTCATTAAAAACATAAAATTTAGTCATGTTTTCGAGAACAAATGGTTTATAAATAATCTATAAAAAATGCATTTCTTAAAGGTGGCATCCTAGCAGTTGCATTAGCTAATATATCTACAACATAATTTCTAATTCTAGGAAAAAAATTAATGTTAAATGCTTTAAAATGAGAAATAAGTTGCCATACCTCCTGCGGTAGTTTCTCAAATTTGGTAATACACAATGGATAGTGTTCCATACCTTATAGGTGAAAATATATGAATCACCAATTACCTTAAGCACATCCACCTTGAGGTCAATGGATTTCTTTATTCCCAAAACTAGTGCTTCATATTCAATAATGTTACTTATGCACTCAAACTCTAGGCAACATGATAAAATGTACCTCTTGTTATGTGAGTCTATAAGAACACAACCAACTTCAGAGCCATCCTAAGTCTTAGAACCATCAAAATATAAGGTCCACACAAATCAGTAGCTACTAAGCTAGTCCCTACATTACTACTACTATATACATCTATATTACAAGATTCATTTGCACCGGTTGGACTACAAGGAAGGATATCCAAATGTGTATTTGATGGGACGGGTAATGTACATGCTTGATAACACCCATGATCGATCTCTAAAAATAAATTTCCAAAAATCATGTTAGCAAAGATGACTAGCTCATTTTTTTCCTTCAAGTCGTGTCACAATGTTCTTCATAGAAGGGTCACTTTCTACTTGAATCTGGTTATTTGACTTGCCCTTATGCAGAAGCCATAGATGTTTCTAGTCTGTTGAGAAATATCCTTGTAGCTTACTGGACCAATCTCTACTCAAAAGTAAACCAGAGGCTTCAGGAATGTCCACAATGACAATAACGATGCAATGGTGTACTCTATGGTCTGATGATAAGAGAATGATAACATTGTTGAGTTCACCAAGGCCTGGACTAGTGATTTTTCCATATGTATGATTCATGCATTGATTTTATCCCATTTAGCATTATTTTTATTAGGTACAAATGGAGGAATTACATTTGCGAATGCACCAGAAAAAACGACAAAAAATTATGGACATTATAATTAAACATTTCAAACGTTAAGAGGAAAGGGGGATAAAGAGTGTTATTATTTAAATTTACAAGATTAATTATAGATTCAAGAAATACAAATAGACTTACCGAACACGCCTTGAGAAGCAAATACTTTGTCACCTAACGCGAGTTGTGATGAAAATTCTTGGACAATCAACTGACGTTGATCTGCTATCTCAGTGAGCTAAAAATTGAAATGTTGGCATGATATATCTTCATATCTTCAATGATGTTATAATTAATATTTTCATTTCTAACAGGAAGTGTTGAGGTATCTGGAGGTGTAACTTTGTTAGAAACTTCTGGAGTGATGGGCTTGTTCTTATTATTTGTGGAATCATTCTTAGAAGTTGGAGTACTCCAGACTTGTTTTGTGCATTCTGAGCAGGTTGAGTTGGTGGTAAAATCTTTCAACATTTATTTCTTCAAATCCCGCTTGGAATCTGGTCCTTACTCCTCAGGTTATATCGACCAGTTGTAGACTAAGGAGGAGGTTCACTTACTGGTTGTTATTCAACACTTTTCTTATCAACATTGAATATGATGTCAAATGCGTTAATTGAGTGTCCTGCACTTGTACTTTCCTCGAACACAACAGGTTCATTTCTCTGATTAGTCTACTCGTACTACTCAACAATGTGAGCTTCCATAACATTCTTGTTGTGATTCCACTATGGGCATGTCCTCTCTGAATGCCTCTCCTAATGGAAGGTGAAATAGTTTTCCAGGCCTAAAATTTCAACAATGAACAAAACATTTGAACTTTGAGAAAATTTGGCCACTTGATAATTTGACATGAAGGATTTTGGATTGAAGCATTATTTTCTGGGGTTGGAATTTTGGTAGCAGAAGGATGAAATCTTCCTTGGACAAGGGAGATATGCTACAGAAATTCTGAAGAGGTTCAGGATGCAGGACTATAGACCCATGGCTACTCCAATGATCACTAACTGGAAGAAGATTGATGCATTTGAGCATAAATAAGTTGATCCCACCTTGTACAAACAACTCATAGGATCCCTAATGTATCTAGTTAAGAAAAGACCAGAATTTTTTTTTTGCAGTCAACACTCTCAGTTAGTTCATGGTGGAACAAAAGAGGGTGCACTGGGCAGCAGCCAAGCATGTTCTCAGATGCATACAAGGAACAATCGAGCATGGATTAAAGTACACCTGAGGAAATAACATCAAACTGAGTGGGTTCACTAATGCAGATTGGGCTGGAATTCAGTAAATCATAAAAGTACCACTAGGTATTGTTTCAACATTGGATCGGGAATGACATCTTGGTGCAATAGGAAACAGAAATCTGTGGCTTTGAGATCAGCCGAGGCAGAATATATGGCAGCCAACACAACTTCATGTGAATCCATATGGCTTAGGAAGTTGCTTGTGAATTTATTCAGGAGAAGGATGGAAGCGACCAACATTTTATGTGATAAAAAAAGTTACATCAAGCTCTCTAAGAATCTGGTGTTTCATGATTGGTCGAAGCACATTGACATCAAGTGTCACTTCATCAGAGATTGTGTCCAGTGGGGAGTAGTACAATTGCAATACACTCCGACAGGAGAATAGGTGGCAGACATCCTCACTAAGCCTCTGGGAGGAACAAAGTTTGTTTATTTCAGGGAGAAGTTGGTGATGATTAAGAATTTGTTTTAGTAGCAGAAATGGATAGGTTCAGTGCTTAAGAGGGAGTTGCAGTACAGATGAGGTAGTGATGGTGACAGTATCATGGGAAGCAGTACAGAAAGCAGCAGCGCAGCAGATGAGGGGCAGTAGACCAAGCATTAGCAGCGCAGAGGACCTATGTCGTGGATCAGGGTGATGTTTCTAGTGGTACGTATTGCTAGAGCACTTTCCTCGCTAAGAGGGAGCCTTGATTTTTTTTTTTTTAGCATCGGATGTGCTCTAGCTTCGAAATTTTGTGGAGGGGATATAACACACGATATATCCCAGACCTAGAAATCGTTTGGAGAAATTCCAAACGAAATGCAAGTTATTAAAATAATTAATTATTTTTAATGAAGCCTAAGTTAAAACTTAGAGAATTAAAATAATTAAAGTGAATTAACTTAAATGTGGGTGAGAAGCTTCTAAGTGATGAGGATCAAGTTTGTTTTAATCTTAGCCGTTGATTAAGATTAGATCACGACTGTTGATTTATCAATAGGAAAAGTATAAATGAAGACTTCTGGGTCAGTTGAAGAGAAGTCAGGAAAATACTCAGTAAACCGAGGGAAGTCGATTCTTCAGGATTAAGAATTTTATTTCAAAAGGAGAGTTGCAGAGTGGAGGAAGAGGAGGGTTTCAGCATCAGTTAGAGCCTGAGGAAGAAGGACGCAGAGCAACACAGGGGCATCGCAGAGGGACATTGCAGAGATGCAGCATATCTGGAACATAGTCCTCACTTATTCCCTGTGCAGAGGATCATGCAAAGGTGACATAGTGGAGGCCAGAGAGCCTCATGGGTGTCATAATTTATCTGGAAGTTAGGAGAAAATTATCTCAGGTGTTTTCTTGAAATTTTCTCAATTATTCTGCCAGTCATTCCTTGTAAAGATATTGTTGTTGAAGATTAATAAATAAACCCTCATATGTTGCACCAGTTTTCCCGCATTGGGTTTTTCCGGGGACAATTATCCAAAAATAATTATGTTGATGTGATTGATTCCTGTCCGTATATTTCAATTTTATTTTCTCTATGAAATTATGTGATAACTACAATAGAATTTATTTTGATGTTTACTGAAGGGTCTTTGTAAATAACTTATTGTGAAGAATAAGTAGGAGAAATAAATCAGTTACTACAGTAAAATCTCAAATTTGAAATTTTCACACAAAGATTTGAGGGTTTGATTTTATTAAGTAGTAGAAAATTATGAATATATCTCTGAATACCACAAAGTTAATTCAGTTATAGATAGAGAAATATTGGCAGAAAGATTGTGAGCTTTACCTTCCTCAATCACTAAAAATATCTCGGTTGATCCGGTCACAGAATGAAGTGCCCCTAGCAGGCCATGTGCTGCCTCTGCGCAGTCCCTGTGTCAGCCTCTCTAGGAAATGCATCACCTAGCTAGGTGATCGATCTGCAACCTAGAATCACTGCTCTCAGCCTCTCGGCCTCACACCCCAGTACCCGGCTTCTGCAACTTATTCTTCTGCAAAATCTCAGACTCTTTCTCCCCCTCTATGTTGCCTTTGTGTGGCTCTACATCAGCTTCGACGTGAGAGTTATTAGATCACTCGCTGCCTCTCTCTGTTGATGATTCTCCGGCTAAGAAAATCTCTCTCCGGAAGCTATCCCTACCCCTCATTGCGCTGGAATCACTTAGATCGAATTCTCCTCTCAGCAGCGCTCACTTCAGAAAAATCGATCACTTAGATTCACTTGGTGTCTCTTTCCAAATGACCCTCAAGTCTTCCACTATAGCCTTCTCTTTGAGACTTCAACCTCTGAGATTATATCTCCAATCAATGGTTAAGATTATAAGTTGACTTGATCCATGTTCTCTAGAAGATTCACACTTTGTTTTATTAATACCCTTTAATTATTTAATTATGCTAAGTTTAAACTTAGGGTCACATTAAAATAATTAATTATTTTAATAAAACACATTATGAGTGGAATTTTCAGAAACGGTTATGGGTTCTTTGGAATACATGTGCTTAAGCCTCTCCACAAATTTTGAGACTTAGAGCACTTGTAGTACCCCAATTTTACATTTTAACCAGACAATGAACCAAGGAGTTTAGCCCAATTTCATTTCAATTTCACAATATTATAAAAACCTATTTTTAACCTTTAGAACTGAAATTTCACAGAGAATTTTGGTAGAATACCTGGTAATCGTGTTTGTAGCAGTTCCTGATGCTGCAGTTGTCCAAACCGACCTTACCTCCCAACCTATCTAGGGTCTACCTGTACGGTCCCCAGACCTAGAAGGTGATCTTCTGGCCCTTCGTGTTGAGAATTCCAAGAACAAGCAAGACTCTAAGTCAGTATTATTATCAGAATTCCCTCTGCTCCCTTCAATTTCTCCTCCAATTTCTCCTATGTTCTCGAATTCCTCCTCTGTTCCTCTGTTCCTCTCTTCCAAAATTTCTCCCCCCATTCTGATATGTCTGAACTAGCTTAAGTACGCTTCTTAGACAGTTGTCACCTTCCTTCACTGTTCTCCACCGCTCAGGTTTAGGGAGCCATAGGTTACTTGTTGCTTTATTGGTGAGGCACGAGAGATATTTTGCAATTTGAAGAGTTACTTTCTTTTAATTATTTAATATAGGTATACATAGATTGTAATATTTATGATGTGATTTGATTTTTAAAATTTAATTCTTTTAAATTCTTAATTATAATTTTTAAATAAAATAAATGTTTATATATTTTTTATAATATCAACATATAACTTTGATGTCATGGTGATAAATATTATTTTAGTGGGATGGGGAGCATTAATAATCTTATACTTATGAAATATTTATTATGTATATTCTAAAAATGGGTCATTACATACTTCCTCCCTTTAGAAAACTTTGTCCCGAAGTTAGGGTTTATATAATATATTAGTAAGTGCTTTAGTGATTAGTGTGATTATGTAAGAATTGCACATCAATATTGAATTTTTGTTTGAATATTTATAGGTTTATAAATTTAATAGTTATATTTCGTTTCAGTCAAGTCCCCAAGTTATTCTAGAATCATCCTAACTTTCCTAATCTCTTTCGCTCCCATCCTATCCGTTCTCTACTGGATTATGACATGGCGTCAGATATATTTATCTAACCATTCATAGACTCTAAGGATAACATCGTTGATTATATCGACCTAATTTCCTAATAGGCATCCAGCAGTCATCATCACACGTCTAGGGGATCGTGACTCGCACAGTCCTCTCATGACTTCAGGTTTTGGGAGGATGGGAAATACCTCCACCCCTCCCAATAAGATCAATGTAAACACCTTATCATGGAATCTCATTGAGTGTTATTTCTTCTTGGAATTTTATCATCATGTGGTCGGTTTGGTAACAATGTTATCTACAATGAAAACACTTGTCCATAGTACATACGTTATAATATATGCATCTATATATATAAAAATAATTCGTATCCAAATAACAATTCTTGTATAATTCATACATGTTGCTATCTATGGTATAACATACTTGGCTATATCCAACCCATATATCAACAAGTTAACTTTCATATCCAAAATGTAATTATTCTTTTATTTATGTCTCATTAATCATGTCGATATATAGAAATGAAACAATTTATAAAATCTTCATCATAGCCTAATGCGTGATTTATATTTCTTAGCAAGGTTAATCAAAAACGAAACTTCATATGGGTATTCATATTCCAGCAATGTTAAAATAACATATTTCATATCGTTATCCATGTACCAGCGGATTTAAGCAAATAACATATATCATGTATCAATAGAGTCAAGTAAATATCATATCTTTACGGGTATCCATGTACCAGCAAAATAAAATTCATTTTTACGTGATATTTCAAAATAAAATATTAAGTATCCAAAATAGAGTAGTTATATATAGATAATATTTTTAAGTATCTCAAAATTTAGCACAAGTTGGGATATCTTTGACATATGGCCTATGTATCTTCCCAAGTAGCCGATATAGGGCTATACTTGTCCCATTGGACCTTAACTTGGCCTACCAGACGAATGGTCATGTCCTTAGAGATATGCCTCTTCAATACTAATTACTAGTTAATTAATCATTATTTATGACTATTACTATTTATATTATTTGTCTTATTATATATATATATATATATATATATATATATCATAACATTGCCTTCCTATTGAGAAATATTTGTCATCAAAGCTTACGGATGAGAAAGCATGTCATCTGTTTCTTGTTCTTGTAATTTGTTTGCATTCCTCTGAATTCTTGGAGTTGTCATCTTTGTTGATACAAGATGATAGGATCCTCTGAGTGATACATAAAATTTTCACATAGAATAATCGAACACAGAGATACAAATAAGGGTGTAGCTACTATTTTCTATACTAGATTAACCTATTAACCTTACAGAAGTCACAGGTTGAGACTCCAAAGCTAAATGGAGGGATGCTCCAATATTTATGATTGCATATATAGAAACGAAATGAATTGAAACAAGAGAACAAAACACTTTCTGCTCAGTTAAATCATGATCTAATTTCTTGATACAAGTTGATCAAGGACTCTAAAACCAAAACTACATATGGATCCAACCAACCTTTTAATTTTTGTTATTTATTTTTCTTTTAAGTCTAATTATCTTTTATCTTTAATCTGGATCCAAAGAGACAATAATAACAATAACTTCTTTATTATGTCATTCTAGCTCATGTTCAACCTAAAAATCTGGAAACCATGGAGTAGGGTTTTGCAGGGCTAACCATTAGGGTTATGTTGAAGATGGAGGAAGAGTTAATTCACTACTCTAAAGATCCCTTAGTGGGAGATTCATTTTCATTGAAGGAACTTTTTACTGCTTGAAAATGAACAGGCATTATTTTCATTGTAGTCCAACAAATTTGTTCTTGGTCTACCTTGTCCAAGCAGGGTTCTCTTCAAATTTCACGAATACACCAAGGTGTTAGAAAATCAATGTTGGCTTTTACAAATGTTTAAATGCATGTTTCTCAATTGAGGGTGTCTTTCATATTATCCAAGGTGTGACTTACAGATGTGGAGGCATTTATTTTGGTCACTTGAAGTGTTAATTTCAAGGTTTCAATATCGATTGGTAACCTAAGTTTCAAACTAGCATATGACCATAGTCTTTTCAGATATTGTAATGATCATAGCATTTTCATTTTTTATTACATTGACTTATTTAATCCAAACACATAACTCATCAATGGCATACCAACTTTTTATGCTTCACATTAATCATTTTCTCATTAGTCCTTAAGCCTCATCTTATCACCAAATGCATATCATTTTCTAATGGTATACAATTATTATCTTTAATATTTACTTTTAAACATTTTCCCAATTTATTACTTGTTATTAAAAAAAAATTAGGAGTTTTCACAACTCCTTATAGGTCATTAATTTTACCCTTACCAATCACGGTGCTCATATCTTTGAGAAAATTCTTCTTGATGGAAAACATCCCTTCACTTCCTCATACCAGATACTCCTAATATTCCATGTCTACTTTAACTTGGAAAAAAAAAAAACATTTTATCAAATTGGCTTTGTTTTCCCACCACTAGTCATCATGGTTTCCTTTCCTCCTCTCTTAATGCATAAAATTATTACACTTAGAAATGTCGTTACTATTCCCCAACTTGGGTAAGACCCTATAAATAAATTTAATAAAATGGACATCAAATGTAATCTACTTATAATTTCATGTTTTACGGCATCACATAATAGAATTTTCTAATGATACTCCATGATGTCCATAATCCAAGCATGTAGTTGGTCACCTAAGGAAAATTTTATAATGTGACTCTCCCATTAGAGGGAGAAACTATTATAGATGTCACTATGCACATATATTGTCCTCCAATTGATCAATTTTATTATGGATTTACTCTTTAATCTAATGTCATTGACTTCTTATATTGCTTTGTGAAGCTTCCACTCACTCACCTCTAGTGTTATTTTTGTTGATCTCATTATTCTAAGTTGATTATGATAACTAACATTCATTATCATCATTAGAACTTTGTAATTTCTTTCTTTCTCCACCCTCCCTTGGTAACTATATCGATTATATTATGGTAACATTGGAGATCAAACTTAGAAATTTTCCCATGTCTCTTTGTACTCATTTTTTTTCATCTTATTCTAATAGTGTGTTTACTACCTTACAGGGTGGTTTATTACCATCTTAACATATGTTTCATCAATTTTGTCTTCGTTTAATATGTACTTTTAGTGAACTATACTTGTACTCTCAATTTGATTACTTATAATTCCTCCAAAAATTTCTTGAATAGTTAGTGCATTTTTTCATCCATCGGTTTACCTCAAACTAGGTTTGCATTTTATGTGGTTGTATCTTACTTTACATCTAACCGTCTTGTCATAATGTCCATAGTCATGCTTTCATTACCATTCTTCCCCCCTTCAAGAGTTGACTTATTTAGATCAAAGTCAGCCAAATAATCTTTATATATGCCTAAATAATCACCATGAATCATCTTATATAGTTTAAACCGTTCATATCAACAATAAATTTCCCTTTCCTAATTCACATTGTTATCCTTAGGGGTCATTTAAATTGAATGAAAAATTCTATCTTGCGATATTATTTTGTTTTTTACATCAATATATCCTTATGGTTGAAAATTGGCTAATTATCCATCTCAACAATGACATAATGGTTGAATATCAAAATGTCCAATTAGTATATATTAAACTATAAAAATTTAAACCTTCACTCTTTTTTTTTAATCATATAATTAAATTCACCTATTTTTATAGTCATTTCGTCAATAAATCATGTATGTGAATTAGTTCTTATCATTCATTTTTTTTTAGTGTAAGTATACTTCGTTATTATTAATAACCCATAATACGAACAATTGATATATGTTTTCGATACATACATTCGCATTAAATATCCCATCTCTTTTAATAAAATGTATCACTCCAGGCTTCGTAGTTTTTTTGAATATCGAATTATATAAAATTCCATTTTATCATTGTTAAGAGCTTCAATTTCTTCCAAAAGTCGAAAACCATTTTCCCTACCATTGAATATTACATAAAACTGAATACTTTGAGTGAATTATCAAGGACGACTAGGAGTAATACACCCAGGGTTATATTATGATTGTTGCTATAATTATGAAAATAAGGCGGTGATACCCCAGAATCAACACAAGATCTTTGGGAATGGTTAAGAAACTAAGATATTTCCCCTTGTGATCATTCATCCAAGTACTTTCAACCTAATCAAACAGATCCTTAAAAAACTTTGCATTCCTCAACACTTAAACCTATGGACTGAAGTTCTCATGAAGCCATTTCTACCTGTCTGAAATCGTTTTGTTTGCAGGCTGCCAACCCACATTTATTTAAAGCATATGACGAAATGAAACTATCAGTAGCACCAGTATCACAAAAAAATTTGAGTTTTATGCAGTTAATAGTATCTGAGAATTCCACTAGAGTGGACTAATGTTCTGCTTAGTTATTGTTGACCACTGCATGGATTCTATGATTGACTTGAGCATTTGATGATGGTTGTTTCCCTGCGTTATACATTACATTTGACGAGACTTCTAGACAATCACGTTGAAAATGTGTTCCTCCATATCCCCATTAATTAACCTGGGATGGTCCCCTTGAGCATAGTTATAATATATATATAATAATAAATAAATAAAGTGATAATATAGTTAAGTAATAAATAAATAAAGTGATAAATATAATTTTAATTAAACTGGACTATTATACAATGAGGGGATAAACTTATGACTCTGACACACCAGAGATGATAATTGTTGGGTTTTCATCCTTTCAAATGTACTTTACATTATCATAGGATGATGGTGATCGACTTTGATTTCAATTTTAACACAAGAAGGGAAGAATTGTTATAGGTAAGGTATATACATAACATATATATGTATAACCATACATAGATATCTATTGATCTATTATGTAATGTAATTAAAATAAAAGTGTCAAAAAATACCATCTAATTGTGCGGCAACATGTGACATGTAGTTAAGGAAAATTCCCTAATATTTTTTTTATATATAAAATAAGGTAGTAATTATAAGTTTTATAGCATTGTAAGATCCCCACTTAGAATTGACTAAAAATACCACTGAATTTTCTGAGTTAATAGGAACTTTTCCAATGAGGACTTTTGTCAAACAGTTTGATGGTAATTTGTTGTAGGTGTACCTTCAATAGTTTTCAGAGAAATAATGATACATAGTGATAAGAAAATGCACTCAATTACTTCTTAATCATAAATATATTATGCTCTTCAATCTTAGAACCAATCACACCACCCTTGTGCGCATTATAACAGCTAATAACAATATTTTGTATTATTGAGAATAACCCAGAAATACTAGCAACATGCACTTTAGATTTATGAACGGATAAATATAAATGTACAATGAAACAATAGATGGGAACCTGGTATTTGCTTCAGCACTTTGATACTGCGGTAAATATCCCAAGATGAAAGTAATACCCTTTAACGTTCAGCCCAGAAAAAATGTCAATGAACAACTCCACAACAGGGACTTGTCCTCATTGAATAATGACAAAATACCATTTGCTGCCCAGCAAGGAGTGGACAATCTCTGGAATTATACAGTAGTTTGTCCTCTGGTATATTATATAAAATTTTAAAATATGGATGCCAACCCCATCAATCTTCAGCTCAAAATCAGTATACAACAGCGATATTCTAGCAAGAGATCCGACCTTGAACGACTATGGAATATGGATGCACACACAACACACAACAAATAAGAGGGAGATTGTCCCTCAATTAACAACAGCTAAATAATTCCCAAAGATTGATGATTATGTCCCTTCTTAAGACTGATATGACTCATTTTCAATGATAATTTAGACATGGGGCCGGAGTGAAACATGGAGAGAGGGAACGGATCCCTCAATTGATGTGTTGTGATTTGGTTGTTAGCCAAGCATTTGGGCTTGACATCGGGCTCGGGTGTTTTTTAAACAAATGTGATGTCACAGGTTTATGAGATCGATTAATCGCAAGTTGTCGTCAAAAGAGATTAAAGCACAGTGCTTCACAGCGCCCCGGAAAAAAAATTATTATGTAATGAATAACATTACAAAATTTAAATATATATATATTTACGTCCTGACTAAATATTTGATACATATGAATCATGTTATTGTGAATTTATAATTATTCAAGTGTAAAATTCCGTGTGAGACCAAACCATAATTCATGTGATTTCTTGTACGTCTTTTCTGGTTTAAAATATCTGATAGGGAAACCATTAAGTGCTCATGCGGGATTTAGAATTTTAATAGTTTGTTGAAGGGATTGATAGGTATAATACGGAAAAGAATACAGCCATCTCAAAACATTGGATAGACAGTGTCATTCATTATTGACCTGACTTACATCCTCGAAGGGTTGGATTAAAATTGGGGTAATTTTTATTTTATAAAAGTGATAATAAACAAACAAATGATGGAAATATTATGTTTTCATGATGGTCTTCAAAGGCATTCATTAAAGTTGAAAACCCCTATCTTGCGTAGGGCCTGTAAAGTCCCAAAATGTTTAACTCTGATACCAGATTATATTACCCCAATTTGACATTTTAACCAGACAATGAACCAGAGAGTTTAGCCCAATTTCATTTCAATTTCACAATATTATAAAAACCTATTTTTAATCTTTAGAACTGAAATTTCATAGAAAATTTTAGTAGAATACTTGGTAATCGCGTTTGTAGCAGTTCCTGACGCTGCATTTGTCCAAACCGACCTTACCTCCCAGCCTATATGTGGAGTCTGCTGCAATTTTCCAAACCGACCTTACCTCCCAACATATATGGGGTCCGCTGCAATTTTCCAAACCGACCTTACCTCCCAGCCTATATGGGGTCTACCTGTACGATCCCTAGACCCAGAAGGTGATCTTCTGGCCATCTGTGCCCAGAATTCCAAGAACAAGCAAGAATTTGAATCAGTGTTATTATCAAAATTCCCTCTGCTCCCTTCAATTTCTCCTCCAATTTATCCTCTGTTCCCAAATTTCTCTTATGTTCCTCCCTTCTATAATTTCTCCCCCCATTATGATCAGCCTGAACTAGCTTAAGTACCCTTCTTAGGCGGTTTCTGCCTTCCTTCACCGTTCTCCACTGCTTAGGTTTAGGGAGTCATAGGTTACGTGATGCTTTATTGGTGACAAGAGATATTTTGCAATTTGAAGAGTTACATAGATTGTAATATTTATGATGTGATTTAATTTTTAAAATTTAATTCTTTTAAATTCTTAATTATAATTTTTAAATAAAATAAATATTTATATATATATTTATAATATCGACTTCTAACTTTGATGTCATGGCGATAAATATTATTTTAGTGGGATAGGGAGCATTACTAATCTTATACTTATGAAATATTTATTATGTATATTCTGAAAATGGGTCATTACAGCACTTTCGATGCTACCAAAAATCAACACTCCCTCCTAGCGAGGAAAGTGCTCTAACAACATGCCTGTTGCACATTTCTCTAACCCTAAAGTATCCTCTGCATTGTTGATATTTGACAAGTTCTCCACCAACCATTGTGTTGATGTTGTAATTGTACCACTGCCCTTGACACTTCCACTGCCAATGCTACATCCATACTACATCTCCCTCTCAAGTGTTGCATCTACTATGTTGCTAGAACTGACACTGCTAACACTACATCTACACTGCAACTCAATTGACGAGATAAGCAACTAAAACCACCCAAAAACTGAACAAGAGTTCAGTGGATGCACCTCGGTGTTGAATATCTAACTATTGCTAGTCCCACGCTATCATATGAAGCCATTGCGATGTTGAAGCTACTGCATTGTGCCTCTACGCACTACTGCCTCCCTTCTTTGCGTTGCTTAGATTATGGCGCTGCTAACCATTGCATTTGTCACTCCATCACTCCTTGTCTCCCACTGAAAACTCCTCCATCCCGCTACAACTAATCATGGGCTCCCGTAACAAGGTGATGAACCATGAGGTGGGTTCCTCAAAGATCCCGCCCAACTAAAGTTCAAGGTGAACTACAATTCCATGTCACCCCATCTCCCTCCTGGAGATACGTGGGCACTCATGGCATAGTCATCCTCCTCGATCTTCGCAATTGCAACCTTTGGATCATGCTTCTCATCCTTGTCTTTTTTCTTCAAAGGACACTATGATGCATAGTGGCCCATCTCTCCACATCTTAAACACTTCACCTTGGAGACATCCTTCTTGCGTCTCGGTTTCCCTTATTGCCCCTTCGATGTGAGGGTTGCATTCTCCTCCTCCTCCACTTCGATCCGCTCCCACTGCTACCGTCAAGTTTACACTTGACCAGATCTCTTCTCAACTCCTCCTCCTGAAGAGTTGCCTGCATTGCCTCCCAACTCGGTAGTGTCACCCTGCCCAAGATACTTTGGACAAAAACTTGCGACTCCTTAGTGACTGCATTAAGGGCCAGTCTCACCATAGTTGTAGCAGATGGGGTAGATCCCACGACCGCAAATTGATCGCAGATATCTTGAAGTCTCATTAGGAATGGAAAAATACGCTCCCCCTTCTGCATCTGGATCATTCGGAGCTTCTGCTCCAAGTACATCTTCCACTGCTCGGAAGTTCCTTCGTATAGCATGGACAAGACCTCCCATATTTTCCTGGCTGTGTTCTTTCCAGCTATATGAGAGACTATATGATCCTTCACACCATCAAGGATAAGTCTCTTGGAATTTGCCATATCAGACTTGTACTTTTTATTCTAATCTGGATCTGTAGGCACAACAACCACGTTGTCTACGAACGCCTTGATATCATACTCGTCTAGAAGGAATTTGACTCTTTCCATCCAGATCACGTAGTTGGAGGATCCCTCCAACTGATCCTGATCTCTAAGTCCATGAGCTGCAATCTCAGCCGAAAAATGTCTAAGTTCTCCCTCTTTCTCCCTTCTATGTAGCTTCTAGGTTGGCTTATGCACTCCTTGATGGAGTTGGTAAGTGTGCTTCTCCTCTACTACCCAACAAACGAGAAAAATTGAATTCATCGGCAAGGAACTCACTAAGGAAGAATTCCCTCACTATGTGCTCTTCTTCTTCGTCTGACGCTTCTCTGCCCAGCAATTTCTTGCAGAAAAATTGTGTCCCTCTGGCTCTACATGAAGGATCTGCATTGCTCCCTCTGCCTCTGCAAGATATCGATCTAGAAGTCTTACCTCTTTGTCGACTCACTCAGAGAGAGACCACCTCCAAATTTCAACCCGTCTGGCTAGAACTCCGCAATCCCTCTGGGGATTCGATCTGTTGCTGCTACAGCAATTCAGCCTTCTCTTTAGTGCTAGATCTTCTCTTCTTGTTTCACATCAAACTTTGTTGTGATACCATGTGAAAATTCCTAGATCTAAATAATCTCCAGAATCCTATTGCAACCAGCTAAATTTACTTCTCCTATTTGTAACTTACATTACATAATTATTTCAGATTTGTTCACGAAAAATTTAAGAAAATTATTGAAGCAGTCTATACTCAATTACTTATGATTCTGAAACAAGGAAATTGAGCAAAGAAAAATATACACATAGGACACTATTATATTTGGACGAAAGTCCTCGGAAAAACCCAATGCAGAAAAACTGGTGCAGCAGATCTAAGGGTCTGATTTTATTAAGCAATAGCAAATTCTGAATACATCTTTGAATACCACAAAGGTAATTCAGTTACAGAGAGAGAAATATTGGCAGAAAGATTGTGATTTTTACCTTACACACTGAAAAAATCTTGGTTGATCCGGTCACTGGATGAAGTGCCCCTTGCAGGACTTGTGTTGCCTCTACGCAGTCCCTGCTTCAGCCTCTCTAGGCACTACGTCAACCAGCCAGGTGATCAATCTGCAGCCCAAAATCACTGCTCTCAACCTCTCGGTCTCACACCACAGTTCTCAGCTTCTGAAACTGATTCTTCTAGAAAATCTCATACTCTTTCTCACCCTTTGCACTACTTCTGCGTGGCCCTGCGTCAGCTTCTGCGTGAGAGTTGTTGGATCAATCTCTGCCTCTCTCTGCTAATGATTATTCGGCTAAGAAAATCTCTCTCTGGAAGCTATCCCTTCCCCTCACTGCGCTTGGAATCACTTAGATCGAATTCTCCTCTGAGCATTGCTCACTTCAGAAAATCAATCACTTAGATTCACTCGGTGTCTCTTTCCAAATGACACTCAAGTATTCCTTTATAGCCTTCTCATTGAGACTTCAACGGTCGAGATTAGATCTCCAACCAATGGCTAAGATTATAACTTGAATTGATCCATGTTCTCTAGAAGATTCACACTCTGTTTTATTAATACCCTTTAATTATTTAATTTTCCTAAGTTTAAACTTAAGGTCATATTAAAATTATTAACTATTTTAATAAAACACATTTGGAGTAGAATTTTCACAAACGATTTTTGGGTTCTTTGGAAAACATGTGCCTAAGCCTCTCCACAAATTTTGAGACTTAAAGCACTTCCGATGCTACCAAAAATAAACATGGTAAATATTTGAAGGTCATTCATACAACCATCACTGCAGTTCATGAATGGGGAATGAATTACAGAGGTGCACCGTCGGATTTGGTCAAGAAGACAAGACAAAAAGCTGAGTTGGAGAAAGTTGAAGTCGGAATGCTTCTACAAAGCAATAAACTACTCAACACTTTCGTAGCCAACATCTTGTCTTCTTATGTACAGTTGTACAACAGTGTGGACTCTTGGGTGAAATCTCATAAGATCCCTTCAGTCAGGACATTCACAAAAGCAAAGAGAAAAATTGTGATCGGGTAGGAATTCTATGATTACTTGGACCAGATGAAGCAAATCACTACCAAAGAGGACTTGGAGATCAATAGTAATACCATGCAGAAGTATATTGGTGGCCCTACTAAGATCAATACCATGTTCTTAATGAAGAAGGCGACACAAATTGGTTCCAAGACTGTTTACCCAGATGCAATGGAGGCTAGAGTCCACTTTTAGCCTAATCTTCTTACGAAGTTTGAGAAAATCATCGTACAATACAAAGCATAGCATCGCTATCTGGCTGGAGATCTATAATTCGAAGTTGATGAGCTAGAGTTTCCTAAAACTCAAGCTTGATATGTTTAGTTTTTCTTGTTAGGCCTTACCCATTTTTGTCTCATATGAGTTTTGTAATATTGTATTTGAAATAAATATGTAAGTGGGAGTCCAAGTGTCAAGTATGGAATATGAAAAAGAAAAGGACAAAATAAGTCAAAGAGTCATGAGGGTATCTCAAGAGTCACAACGGGAGATGAAGAGTCATCTCATATGTTATAAATATACCCTCATAACTCGAGCAAAAGGCTTGGAACCGAACGCTTGGAAGCTTTGTTCGGAACCTTGGCTTCTCTATTTTAGCATAGGAGCATTATCTTTCTTTGGAGAAGAAAGTGTTGACTTCATGTTCCACTATTGGGGTTAGTGCTTTGTCAATTGTAAATGTATGTCTCGAACTTTCACTCTTTAAGAAAATTTCAAAGTCAGCACGTCTTCATGCATATGTCGTGGATGTAGTAAGATTATTTTTATTATATTTGTGATATGTGTTGTTCCATTTATGCTAAGTTTTATGAACTAATTTGTTTGCTTTAGTATAAATCTTGTTGAATGTGTGTTGTTATGTTATTTTGACCATTGTTATCTTGTGAAATATCTTGCAGGTTAACTAATGGTTCTCTTTTATTGCTCGCGTGTCTTTTTTTAGTTAAGTACTATTACATGCTTCTAAGGGGCTCACTCTTTTCCCTTCGATGTGATGGAGCCTCTCATGCATTACAATTGACACTTCAGAAATTTTATACACTTGTTTCCACCAAAGTCATGTATATATCATTCTATGTGATTATCGCAGCCAAGGCCCATCTTTGAAACCACCACTTTGGCAACCAGTCGTTTTCTGATTGGGGCTCCTACTCCAAACGATGTGGGGTCTAATTGGGGCTTCACACTGGGGAGACCCCTTCCCTGCTGGTGGCTTCTAGCACCTTCTAAACACCAAATTTAAAGGCTCCGTCAAGTATGTCCTGATCTCTAGGTCTTGCTACAACCATCTCTGCGACACTCAAATAAACAGGAGAACTATATGTTGGAAATCTCCTTCTCCTTCCGACAAACTAACTCGACCTTCATCCTACACTCGCACTCCCTGTTGAAATGCGCAAATTATTTTTTGCACTTCCCTCTGATGTCCTTTCAGAACTCGCACTACCTGTTATTCCCCTTTGGGCAACTCGCTCTACCTTCTAGATGTCCTTCTCTCGAATCTAGCACACACACCACTGAGCCTAAAATTCGCATTGGCTAGACCGGAAACCCTGCTATGACCTATTGCTACTGGAAATTTTGCCCTCCCTTCCTGCACTAGAAAACTGGAAATTCTCTCTCGAGTGCTTCTCTTCCTCCCCTACGCAGATCTACAACTGCAAACCCTTGCTACAAATCTCAGTGCCCAGATATACTTTGTGAATTCACTGATCTACCCACCGGAAACACTTCCCGGAAAATTCACTATCTGTTGCTACTACTTATGGGACAAATCAATAGTTTGCTTATCTCTGAACTCAAGCGATTTTCTTGCCCCAGCAATTCACACTGTCTGGCTAGCATGCGCAGATTTGGATACTAGTGCTTCAAGTCTCCCTCTGAAACTGTGAAAAATTGCTTCCTTCGCCTTTTCGCCTACGATCTGCTCTTCAATGATTTGATACCATGTGAAAATTCCTTGAACTACAACGAACTACAACAATTGAGTATTATTCTCCTAACTTAATAGTTTATTTGTCTTCTATTAAAATATTAACGATAAATAGCGAATAAACCACACCACAATTCTTGACCAAATAAAATGGGTTGTGGAAATAAAATAGGAACTGAGAAATAGATGCACACACACAATATAATTGACATTGTTATTTTGGACTAAGCGTCCTCAGAAAAACCCAGAAGGAAAAGCTGGTGCAGCATATGAGAGTTTATTTTATTATGCAACAATTTGAGAATTACAATTGATGGCCTTCCTAGCTCAGCTCCAACAATACACTGGCTAAATATTTGGAGATAAAATATATCCCTTTGCAATCAACTCGGCCTCCTTTTCCTATTTGCACTTCTTTCACTAGCCACCTGAAATGTGCACAAGTGCCTCTGAACAATTCGCACAACCCTGGATCTGCCTCCAACTGGGTCGTCTAGCCTCCCTCTACCTCTAGAATGAATTCGTTATGCCTTCAATCTGGCCTCTGGAAACTAAACAAACCCTCTTCCAGTAACTCACACTATTGGACTAGCTAATTTGCACTGCTCAAATCGACCTCTTCTGCAAATAATTTGGCCTCCTCTTTTCTTACCTCCTGACACTGGAAAATTGAGAAAGATCTCCTCTGAATCTTTGTTCAGAGATTCTGCTACTCCCTCTCTCGATGCTCTTCCCTTTGGCTCAAACTGCACCCTCACTAAAAACTACCAACTGAGTAGCTTGATCTGCCTTGCTCACAATGATCACACTGATGTTATCTCCAAGAACTTCGACTTGCTCGAATAATATCTTATTGGAGTATCAACGACTAAGATCAGTTGGACTTCATCAATAGAAGTCTCTAGAGAAATCTCGGACATCCTTAATTAATTAACTTTATTTTACCACTTTTCTTAAGTTAGACTTGGGAACTATTTTAATTATGGAAAATCAATTTAATTAAGGTGTTTCCCAAGCTTATCTCACAAAACCTTTTTTGGATTTTAGACATCTTTTGTTCCTTAGCCTCTTAGCATCATCTGAGACTAGAACACCTCTTTGATGCTACCATTCCATCAAAAACTAGCATTCCCACCCTTATTGAAAGCTCCATGTTGGTATCATTGTTTCAAATGGCTTGGTTAGCCCCTTCTCTTATTAGATTTCTATTAAAATTATGCAATTGCGGTCAAATTCCACCTTGGAAACCTAAGATGAAAAAGATGATGATTGTCTTGAATTCCTCTTTTCGAGAGGACCAAGATTGACCTAAAGACTCACCTCATTTGGACAAGTAGAAGTTCGTTTTTGAATTTATGTACCCACTCATGCATATTGGATTAGGTCGGTCCTATGCACATGTACCAATGGGCAGGTCGGCCTCAACATCAAGTGGACCCTCATGGAAGCCTATAAATAGAAGAAACCTCAAGCTCATTTTGACACTCACATCACACAATCTCTTCTCATCTTCTATTTGTCTTGGTTCGCACAAGTCTAACAGAAGAAGTTCGCACAAGGGTCTGAAACTACAGGGTTGAAGCTCACACGAATCTAGGGTTTTTGTTTCTTGGACATTGGCACAGAACTAGGAAATTTTGTCCCTAGACACATGCACAGAGTGATCAAGGGTGCGTCTGGGAAGCCTCGGACGCTCGCACAATAGTCTGAAGGGTGCATCTGGGGGTTTGAGGCAGATCTAAGTATGCTTTTCCCCACACACGCACATAGTTCACCAGGGAGCGTCCAAGACTGCCATAAATGCTTGCAAAACTTCTCTTCCATGAGTTCGGGACTAAAAGATGAAAACTACAGTACTCTGAAGATTCTGTTAAGTGACAGCAGTGTTCAGTGGTAGGCTACAGAGAGTGATAATATATTACAGTCCTCAGAATTAGGGTTTTGGATACAAGCATGTTTAAGTTCATTTCATGGATGTTCTAGCTGTTGTGAAGATACGGATCATTGTACTCTCTTTTGCTAAATCGTTTGATGACAATCTATAAGAAGATGAATTTGCAAGGGGTTTCCCCATAGTGGGTTTTTCCCTGCTCTCTGACTAATCCTGGTGTCTCTATATGTGCATGCTTTTCTTCTATTGTTCCTTTATGTTCTGATGCATTGATGATGATGATATTTTTCTTTCTACATAGTTGCATATGTTGATGGATAATGATGTAAATTTGAATAATATCATGATGTTAAATGGTGAACTCAATGTGTTAATGTTGACTCTTTATAATGCTTGTGATGAACATGATGAAATTATGGGAAAAAATAGTTGAAAATCTTGTTGTTTTGATAAAGTGACATTTCTTGATCGTATTAATAATGATAAGCATGGTAACCTTGGTGATAAAGGTATAACTATGAGGTTGATACTCTAGATCTTTTTACTAACTACGGTCATGTCTTGATGTGATGAGTAACTATGACATATGGTACAACTGATTGTCCTAACTTGATGGATTGACTTGATATTATTACATCTATCTGATACCCTAATCACTCGATTCTAATCACCCGATGAAGGATTGATGTCATGATGTTGATGACCATCATGGATATATGTTTTATTTTACAATCTAACAGATATGTTGTTGCATGACTCTAGTATAGACAGGTTGATGACATGAAAGAAGATGAATGAAGTGGATTCTCATTCAGAAGGAGAATCTCTCCTCAAGATTCTTACTCATATTACCATTTGCATTATATGTATATTTTGTACTATTAAGGTATGATTTATGGGTATCTGACATTGTTGATCTACAACGAAGATTTGAACTAAGGTAAGATGGTTTTATCCCACTCTCAAGCCTTAATCGCACAGAGGAAGGCCTATGGGTGTGACTATGCCTGATGGACACAAAAATGAAGTTTTGTGCATAAAATTAGATGTTCACCTGGAGGAGGTCAGTTCTACAAATGTGTAGCAAATATCAGAAATATCTGAGTAGGGAAGTTTGAATGTTTACTATAATATGAATATGTAGATTGAACTTGTGTCTGTAGGTGACCGAGATACAGATACATCATCGCATTTGAAGTTTGTATTACAAGAGTTTGACATGATTTTGCTGATTGATATAGAAGAGCAATGTTGGGAGTTCTGACATGACTTGTATTGGTATTTCATAATAGTTTTGTATTGGCCTTCTCGTTCTTAGCACATTGGTTTAAGTATTGATAGTTGTATGCTTGGAACCTGCATGATATATCCTTGGTATATGCATTTGCATCTAGTAACAGAAATGACTTGTATTATGATCATGAGAATGACTTAATGAAGTTTGATATTGTGTAATAATATATGAAGTCAAGACTTGATATCAGCTCTACCTGTCCCCTAATCTAAAGAACTTGAAACCCTGATATTGATGATTTTTTATATTAAGTATGATCTACATTGATTTATGAAAAACTGAACAAGTTGGTTTGGTAAAATGCCATGTTTGCAGAGAGCATTACATGAAGCAATCTCCCAAAGACCGCATTGACTGTTATCTAGTGAAGCTAGGATGATGTGTTGATTGAAAACTCTACTTCATAAATCTTCCAAGGTATGATTTTGGTCTTGGTTTTATAAATTGAAACTCTACTCTTGACAAGTAATGAGCCTCTGATGATCTAATTAAGAGGGAGATGGCTTCCGAAGCTTGAAATAAGAAATCATGACATGATGAATCGATTTCTGAAATTGGGAAGAGGAAATGAAAATCCTTGGACACTCTGATTAAATTGGCAACCAATAGTTTATTGAAGCATTTTATGATAGAGCCGCTTCATAGACATTGAGTTATCGCCAAGAATCCTTCGAGATGTTTGCATGAGATGATCTATTCTTGGTCTGAGATATTCTTCCTATGATATATGACGGTATGGATATGTTGATATTGGTTGGGATCATTATTGATGAGATGAGCAGATATGAGTGATTCCTTAGTATGAGATCTGCCATGATGAGAGGTCTGTAGCACGAACGAGGTTGAGTACAATGTGAATAGCATGGCTAGCTATGAAGCATGATGAAGAAGCATTTGAAGAGATGTTTGAGAGAGTACTGAATATGACATGGATATATTGTGATGACATAGAAAGGAAGAGAATCCCATATTTATAGTTGGGACCATAGTTATCAAAACCGGCCGGTTTGAACCGGTAACCAGTCAAACCGGCCGGTCAGCTAAAGCGTCGGTATAAACCGCTCAAGCAACCGGGTTAAGGGAGGCCTCTCACCTAAAATGGCCGGTTAGATGGACCTAACCAGCCGGTTAGGTACGGAATCGGCCGGTTAATGCATAAACCGGCCGGTTTCGTACCTAACCAGCCGGTTAGGTGTCCCATGCTCAAGTTTGTGCTACCATTTCAGGGGGGCAAGGGGGGCTTCACTTGACTTTGCCTACCCACTCATTTTCCTGACACATCCTCTTGGCAATTAATGGTAATGTTAAATTCTTAAAGTAAAAGGATGAAAATGAAAAATAAAGGAAATGAAAATAAAGGAAATGTCACTTTTACTTAAATTTTTAACATTACCATGAAATGACTCAGGTTGTTTAAGAGTGGTTTCGTCCTCATTGGATTTCATATGGAGAAACTAGAATTTTAGATTTCACTCAAAATTCAGCAGAGTTAATGGTTTTCAGGGTTTCATGGTTTGGGGGTTTGCAATGTTTCCATTTGTTTCTATCATGTGTAAGGGTACGAGATTGGCATTTGATCAAGAGCATTAAGTCATTTAAGAACCTTGATGTTGGTGGCATTGATTGTTGAACTTTGTTGATGCTGGTGGTATTGATTGTTGAACTCCCCTACCGTGGCCTTAACAAGAATGTACCCTTCACTCAAAGGAAAACAATTGGTTAGGCATGCTAATCTTTTTCTACCACATTTTAAGGTTGAGGAGATGAACCCTTCACTCAAACCAAAATCACTGGTTAGGCATGTTAAACTTTTTCAATTTCTATCATGTTATAAGGTTGAGCAATCCAAGTCTGAAGACTTTGAGCTAGATGATGTTTATGTATCTCTTTTTGATGATCCCATTTCTAGTAGCGATGAATCAATGATGAGTTTTATGAGAGACCATGTTGCTCAGTGATTTGTAGTTTTGATGTCTATTTTTGCTACTACTACTACTACTAAAGTTGTAGAGAAGTTTTAGGAGTCCTCAAACTCTAAGCCATATTATTTATGTAGCTCATGTTGATGATCCCTTGTCTAGTAGTGGTGATGATTTTGATCATGATGAGGAGTGATCATGTTGTTGATCACTAATATGTAGTCTTGTATTAGGCCAATGGCCTCATAGCTTGTAGCATTGTTTTTGGACTTTATGGTCCATTTGGAGCCTCATTGCTTATGTATTTTTCGATGATATGTATTGCACTCGGTGCCATTTTGATATATTCACCTTTGTATGGTATATAAATGAGCAAACTTTGCATATTTTGTCTCTATTGGCTTGGAATCATGGTTGCAAATCTTAAAAATAGTTTTTTTAATTAAAAAATAATTATTTAATGTATTTTTTTTAAAACCGGTTCATTGAGATCTGACCGCTCCCGGTTAGACTGGTTCCGGTTAGAAACCCGGTTCATTAGGTCCACCGGTCCGGTCACCGGTTCCGGTTTTAATAACTATGGTTGGGACTAAGATGCTTTCATATATTGAGACATTGCAGTTGTACGAGACAAGCCTTGCCTTATGTTTGACACCTCCTTGTGAGGGAAGATGATTATGGTATCCTTTTGTGATTTATATGATTATTTATGTTCTAA
This sequence comes from Pinus albicaulis, assembly GCA_034641835.2. NCBI lineage: Eukaryota > Viridiplantae > Streptophyta > Pinopsida > Pinales > Pinaceae > Pinus > Pinus albicaulis. The sequence continues at coordinate 1,222,445,310 of CM076581.1, read as the reverse complement.
CATGATATTTGATTTGTTGTCCTATATGAACAGGAGACAACTTCTATTGATACATGATGATTACCTGATACAAGTACGATGATATGAGAGCAACGCATGAGTTGGGCACTGAGCTCTGGGAGCTCCTAGGGGCTTGGTGTACTTCTTGGAGCTATGAACGACCATAGGGTGGGTGGTTCACCTTCCCCTGTGATACCCCATGATGGTTGACATGTGTGTAGGGTGAGTGGTTCACCTTCCCCTACGATTGCGGACACATGTATGTAGGGTGAGTTGTTCACCTTCCCCTACAATTGCAGACACATGTATGTAGGGTGAGTTGTTCACCTTCCCCTACGATTGACATATGCATATGATGAGTGGTTCACCTTCTCCTATGGCATATGAGCAGGATGAGTGGTTCACCTTCTCCTGTTGATGCCCCAGCATACATCCTACCCATGTAGTCTGCGACTAATGGGAAGTACCTCTCCTCTGGCCAATGAGTTGGGAAACGAGGATAGGGACCATAGCACTACCGATGGACACATCGTGTATTGTCATACTCCCTAAGCTAGGATGTATGGTGTTCAATAACTTGATCTGGGATCAATTGAGGTTCTACCTCTAGATTGACTTGTGTCAGTGGAGAGTGGCAAGGTCTTGTGACTCACTCTCGATCAATTCTTCTTCATTATTACTTCATGGTTCAACAGAGCAGGGTAGTAGCTTGACGACATTTCCAGGTAGTAGCCTGATGACATTTCTAGGTAGTAACTCGATGACACATTTCCATGTAGTAGCCCGCTCACAGATATTCCATACTACCCCGCTGACAGATATTATGGGTATTAACACGTTGATAGAGATTTTGGGTTGTAGCTCGATGAATAGAGGGTGGTAGCTTAAGCTCCCCTCCGATAAAAAATTCTACTTCTTTTAGATTCGAGAATATTCAGCATATGAGCAGGAACAATCAAGAGATACATGGGAATTAGCAAGAGATGGACAATGATGATTCGAGATGATGAGATACTTGAGATGGGACGTATGTCATGTTGATCGATGATCAGATATTGGCAGGTGGAATTCTCCCTAGTTGAGAGGGAGTGTTAAAATTATGCAACTACGATCAAATTCCACTTTAGATAACTCAAATGACAAAGATGATGATTTCATTGAATTCATTTTTTCGAGAGGACCAAGATTGACCTAAATATCACCTCATTTGGACAAGCAAAAGTTGGTTTTTGAATTTATGTACCCACTCATGTATATTGGATTAGGTCGGCCCTATGCAAATGTACGAATGGACAAGTTGGCCTCAACATCAAGTGGACCCTCATGGAAGCCAATAAATAGAAGAGACCTCAAGCTCATTTGGACACTCACGTCACACAAACTCTTCTCCTCTTCTATTTGTCTTTGTTCACATAGGCCTGACAGAGGAAGTTCGCACAAAGGTCCGAAACTACAGGGTTGACGCTTGCACGAATCTAGGGTTTCTGTTTCTCGGATGTTGGCACAAAACTGGGAAATTTTATCCTTAGACGCATGCACATATTGGTCAAGGGTGCGTCCGGGAAGCCTCAGACTCTCACACAACAGCCTGAAGGGTGCGGTTGAGGGTTTGAGGCAGATCTAAGTATATTTTTCCATGGACGCACGCACAGAGTTCACCAGGGAGCGTCCATGACTGCCCTAGATGCTCGCATGGCTCCTCCTCCATGCGTCCGAGACTAAAAGATGAAAACTTCAATACCTCGAAGATTCCACTCAGTGACAGCAGTGTTCAACAATAGGCTACAGACAGTGACAGTACATTATAGTCCTCTGAATCAGAGTTTTGGATACAAGCATGTTTAGGTTCCTTTAATGGATGTTCTAGTTGTTGTGAAGATATGGATCATTGTACTCTCTTTTGTTGAATCATTTAATGACAATCTATAAGAAGATGAATTTGCAAGGGTTTTCCCCATAGTGGGTTTTGCCCTTGTCTTTGACCAATCCTAGTGTCTCTATATGTGCATGTTTTTCTTCTATTGTTCCTTTATGTTCCACTGCATTGATGATGATGATATTGTTCTTTCTATGTAGTTGCATATGTTGATGGATAATGATGTAAATTTGAATAATGTCATGATGTTAAGGGGTGAACTTGATGTGTTAATGAAGAAATTCAATTATCAAAGCAAAGAACAATATAGCCCTTTGAAAAATTAACAATTTGATGTTCTTGACTTACATATAAGTACCATAAATGGACTTCGGTGTGAATAACATCACCTTCCTTACGTGACAATGAAAGCAACCCAGGAACTTGATGACCATGTTGGAGTTCTTGAAATTTATCTCTAACTAAATACATTGTCTTCAATTTTCTATGTGTACTCTTCTACACTCAATTCTTGTTGTTGTCAATAATGTCATTTAATCTCGATTCCTCTTCATACTCGATAAAGTAAAAAAGGGACTTAAGGAGGTCTTTGAATACCTCCCAACAAAGTCACTAGTGGGTCTTTCCCCAAATCTATGAATGAACTTCTAGCTTCAATCCAACAAATTTTATTTTTCTAATATGAAAAATTATGGGCACTAATATACAATTCAAATTGTTGTAACCAATGATTCAACTTAATTGTGTCTACCTCACCTTCACATTGCTTGATCCCAACCTTCATTTTCTGTTTGAATAACTATCAGGAAGATAGGTTATTGGAGATCTCTTTTTCAAGCTTCAATTTTTCCTTCTCTATCCTCAACTTCTCATGGTATTTTGTTTTCTCATGAGATTAAAGCCACTTTGAAGAAGGGTCAATCTTTTTCTCAAAATACACCATGAGTGAGGCCATGCTCTTGGAAATGTTTTCTACTTGATACTCCAACATTGTAAACCTTAACTCCCCTACATCCGTGGATCATTCCCTCCACTCCCCCATTTCAAAGGCTTCTTGTTACAAACCGTCTTATGTCAATCTCGAGATCAACAGGTTGCAATGCTTCCTTAAATTTGGTCTTTCAAAGTTAGGTAAACATATATTGCTATCAAACTATACAAATGCCCAAATAAAAATGTTTTGATATCAATATGATTAATAAATAAGCTTCAATATTCTAATAGTTGGCTCACCAAAACAAATCTAAAACTAACAACTACAATAAGTTAATACCCAACTACACAACTATCTTATTGTATTATTGGCATTTTCATAGAAATAAAAACAGATCACTCAGATTCTTTCACTATTGTGACAAAAACACATAACTACAATACCAAACAAAATAGAAACACTATTTCCCTAGGAAAACCAATGTGGGAAACCCCAACATAAATGAGGGATTGTACCTTTCCTTTTATATAATGAAATTACAAGACATCACAAAGTGGTCAAAGCTCATTGCCAAGGTATGAGACACTATGGTCTACCATAGGCATGTACATATTTCTTTTCTCTTTTCTTTATTAATATCTCTTCTACACGCATTGCTCATATCATGGACTATTAATGGTAGCTAAAAAAAGTGAACCACTTTCCCTCCTTTAATTAGGATTTTGATATTGAGAATCAAGATTAGGGGTGAAGGCCTCAAAACCCCTAGGAATCTCCATGGTGCCTGTATAAATCTCTGGAGGATTCCCATATGTTACTACACATGGATGGATTATAGCCAAGTAACATGGTTGCAATTCGTACCAAGTAATAATTGAACAATTACCTCATTGGAAGCGTAACTTTGGCATATCAACTATGTCTAACAAAAACAAACAATCATTGGAAAGCTATCAGCCAATAGAATGTAGTGAGAACTTTCAAGGCACATGTCCTCAAGGTCTACGATTTGAAAATTCCACTTCTTTAACCAAAACTAGAGGATTTGTAGTTTTTGTTTGTCACTATGGATTTTAGTATCTTACCCAACCTGACCCTTCTAGGTCTCAAATCCTATATTCCCCATTCTAGAGCATCAATGAATTCATACGGTAACCATATAGATATATTCCCCATTATAAAGCATCAATGAATTATACGGTAACCATAGAGATCCATTTCGAGTCAACAACTCTATCATTTTGCAGTTATTGGTCTTTATTGATATGTAGCCAGGTAGTGCCTTGAATACACGAATACACCCCTTTGGGTCATCTTTGATGATGCCGCCATAGCTGGCATGCTTGGGATGACGCCTCGTGAGACTAAACTCACATCAAGTTTAGTACTATAACGTTTTCAATGGGTTGAAGTCTGTATGTAGCCAATGTCACATGGTTCGGGTTCGAGATTGGGTTCAACAATGATTAATTCGGTTTGATTTCAAATTTTTTGATGAGGTTCGCCATTAGTTCGTGTATATATATATATATATAGGATAAATAGTAAGAAATCAACATTAGTAAACATCAAAAATGTATCACAAACATGGAAACTGCAAGGATAAGTTACAAACTTGAGTTGTGACATGAGGTTATGAGTTTTGATCTATGGACTTGGTCAATGGCTATGAGGTTCGATGAGGTTCGCCGAACCTCAAATTTTTTTTAAGGTTCACCCAAATTCAAACCTCAAGGTTAAAGTTCGACGAACCTTGTGATATAGTATGTGGCTAGTAAGATTTCCATTAACAACATTCATTAACCCTTTTTAAAATATAAATAGTTCAATTAATGTTATATAAATCGTAAAATACATCATTTTCAATAAAAAGACATAAACAAACAAAACAAAACAAAACAAAAAAAACGTGGATTATTTAACAAAATTATATGACGTGCATTCATCATACCTAACTAGAAGGAATACCAATAGTAATGCAAGCCTGGGTATAGAATATAACAATTTGTTCATTGATAGATATATAATACTGTGATTTACTTTTGTTTCATGCTATATGAAAGTTCTTTAAAAAAATCGTTGAATCATGGCACAAGTAACATGAACTATTCCAATTGAGTGAAGATGGCTTAGATTGTCAGGAGAAAAATGTTAATACTTCTGAAAATATAAAGATCGAGGAGAGTGAAAATTGAAAGAAGTAATGAAAGCAATTTTGCTAATCTTCAAAACAAAGACAAGTTCGCAGAAATGTTAAATAAGCAGATTACTTTTAAATAAGCAGATTACTTGATATTTGTTTAATCTATACATGTTGACTATATGCGTGCAAATAAACACCACGTTGTATCATTCACAGAAAATTGTGATCGGATCAGGGTTTAAGAGGGGCAGGCATCGATTCGAAATTGACAGTGGGGAAAGAGGAAAGCAATGGTTGGGAATTAAGCAATAGGTAAATAAATAGGAAGTTATTATCCATACAATAAAGCCAGATTTTTCCAGCATTACAAAGAGCTCATAAAAATCTGGCTATTATACGCAAAGAAACTAGCGGTTTACAAGTAAAAGAAAACGAAATATTCATAATACTGAAAACCCCAAGTATAATTACAATAACTCTTAAAAGGATAGAGAAAGCATATAGCAGTGACAATATATAACACTTTAAATGTAAAAGGAAACATATAATAACATCAATATTCAGATGTTACAACAGCCAGGAGTAGCTTACTACATGAGAAATTCGGCCACCAAGCATGCCATGATTCAGACCACGAAGGGTTAAAAACATCATGCAAAGTTTACCTTGCAATGCATGACCAAGAACTATTTAGGGATACAACTATTACATCTCTAATGTAATCAAATCAAGTTATCATAAATGCTCAAAGGGTATACAAATTAGTTAAAACTTTATTACAAAGTCAAGATGAAAAAGAGTGTTAATACTTAATAAAATGTCGACATAGGGATACTTTGAGATCACAATATCAAACCTTACCTTGATATTTTAGAGAAAAATAACACTAAGCCTTACTCTGTTATCTCATATATAGAAACCGTTTACTGTCATTCCTCCATCAACAGAAATAACCTGACCAGTAATATATGAAGCTGCAGGTAGGCAAAGAAAAGCTACGAGAGATGAAACTTCATGAGGCTCAGCAAGACGCTTTAAAGGTGTACGATCAAGTATCTTTTCCACAAACTCTTTGTCTTCCAAGAGCTGCAAGAATATAAAATTATCACTACAAACAAGAAACAAATACACTAGAATTACACTGGAATTTGTTAAATATAAATATTTTGAAAATACACGAAAGGAAGATTTCTTGCAATGATATTGAGTCATCATCAATGGGACCAAAATAAAGAAATAAAGGATCAAAAAAAGAATTAAAAATATGATTCAAGTACACTTCGTATTTAAATTGAAGCCACCACTGATAATTGTTGAGCTAATAATAGTTTAAATGACATGTTGGCTAATCTTACCTCGTTGACATGGCCCTTCAAGGTGCATATTGTGGTCTCAAGGAGTTATGTCTATGCACTCTTAGTGGCCAGCCTATAGTCACATGGGTGTTAGTAGGGGCTCTAATGGTCCCACACATAGTGCTAAGGTTTATGCCTAAAGCTACTGTAATTTCTATATGTTAGAGGTGTAAAACTCATTTTTTTTATCAAAACACTTGGTCATATTTGATATTATTAATTTGATGAACCACAGTAGGTGGTTCGAAACATGTCGACCTCAAAACTCCCATGTGATTTATCCGGAAGAGACTTGTTTACAATCATGAATCACAGAAGCCTACATTCCAAGATTATTGATCAACTTTAGGGTACTTGAGCAACCACTTACAAATCTTATGTGTCATGGGTTTATGTTTTATTATGTGATCTTGTGCTTTCAATTGAATTATGATCTCCACAGTTGAAGCCATAAATGCAACAACCTTACACTAAACCACAACATTTGTGGCCCTATGCACCCAATGTTTAGTGAAGCTCCAAAGGTGCTATTGCTACTTGTGAAGTTGGAGATTCTTGCAAGCACAAATTAGACACCCTTCCCCTTTGGATTTCCTACTATATTTTTCATGTTACTTGTTGATTCCATAGATATTTTGTCCATCTGCACAATTTCTTTCTAAGCATCAACCCTTTGCTCCTATGGCATGATCACTATCACAAGGAGATCTATTCGACATATTCTCTAACATGATTTTGTGGGGTGACTCTTCTTTTAATTAGCTAGGGAAAATTCTTCCATTTGCCCACCCTCTTCTCCTACATGCATTGCCATAGGTTGTATTCTTGGGCATGATAATGACACTAGAATTGCATAATGACACTAAAGAGCAAGCCTTCTCCTAAGTCGCACCTCACCTCCATCTCTCTATGTATTTGCACATGCGAGGAAATATGTTTTAATTTTTATTATTGGCAATAGAAATAAGGTTCAAATTTTTTTTGTCACCTTTATATTACAAGCATCTCCTATAGGAGACTTGGTCAAAGGTTTTGGGTGGCACAGAGAAGATCAAGGTTCAATCATTCCCACCTAAACTTTGGGGAATAAAAAAGGAGAAAAAATTGGAGGGAAAGAGACAATGTCAAAATGTTTCCTTTAAGACGAGCATTTTTTTTCTTTAAAAAGACAACAATCTACAAAAAGTCCTTTATTTGAAAAGTCAATAATTTATAAGGTTAAATCCTTCCCACCTAAACTTTGGGGAATTAAAGAGGAGAAAAAAATGGAGGGAAAGAGACAATGTCAAAATGTTTCCTTTAAGAAAAGCTTTTTTTCCTTTAAAAAGACAACAATCTACAAAAAGACCTTTATTTGAAAAGTCAACAATTTACAAAGAATTTTTCTTTGGATAAAAGGTCAACAATTTGAAAATTTAGGAGATATTTGAAAAAGTGAAATTTTAAAAGATCAAAGTCCTTAATAATGGTGATAGGCTTGTTAAAAGTAGGCAGCTCCAAGACGAATTTCCATAAAGGAAACCCTAATGTCACCCCTTTGTGTCCCATAAAGAAACTATTGATCAAAAGTTATTAATTGAATAAGTATTTATCAAAAAGAGAAGAATTTGAAAATCTATAATTTGGCATTTTTAAATGTAGAAATTTTTTGTTTCCCACCCCAGTTTTCAGTTTCACCTTATTTCTCCAAATAGTTAAATGCCCTTTCCCATATCCTTACATTCAACAAACTGGAAAATAATTTTTTTGCTGAAAACACAAATTCTGGAAAATTTACAGAATGCTGGAAAATGCAGAAATAAAAATCAGCAATCATAAAACAGTGATTCAACACATTTAACACTGATATTTTTTGTCAACATGACCCTAGAAAAACCCCCTACAACTCTAGGGGAAAACCAGTTCGAAAGCTTCTCTTTTATTTTTCTGAATATTGCTTTTTACAGTGAAACAAGAAAAACTCGGAAAAAAAAAAATTCCAACAACCAATTTACAGACTTATCTCGATTTCCGTGCTTGACACTGCCTCGGAAATTGTGCCAAATCGGCAACAACAGAAAACAAAAAATTTACAGCGTCTTAGGATAGCATTAAAGCTGTACGGCCACCTCGGGAAGCGTGCCGGAACAGTCGTACTTTGTTGTACGAACTGTACAGATTTTGTACAGCAACCTCTCTCGAAATCCGTGCCAAAAAACAGAGCTGTAGCTACTGTCCTCTTCCTCGGTTTTTGTGCCGAAAATGACAGCCACCCTCTTCTTTGAAAAACGTGCCTGATTTTTGTGCCTTGGAGTGCATGCTTGCTGCTGTACCCTCTTCCTCGATTTTTGTGCCTCCTCACTTGGAAACACTGCCTCTTCTTTGCTGTACGGATTTTCTGCCTCGGTATGTGTGCCAATAAATGTTGTTGTACCTTTGCTGAAATCTCTTCACTGCTGCCCTCCTTCTTCTCACTGCTCAGAAAAATCTCCAGCTCTCCTTCTCTCCTTCTCCCAATCTGCTCATGAAAGAATGAATGACCTTTTCCCCCTTTCCCTCCTTTAACCTAACCCTAAGTGACTTTTGGAGAATCCCTAAATCCAATGGCTGAAATAGATTGAGATCTAGGGCTTAGATTAAATGTTCATTTAAATCTCACTTTTATTTTTTTAATTCACCCCACTTTAATAAAGACCCACTTAGTTATTTATTTCCAAAGTCACTTTTCCTTTCTAATTTTACATTGACTTTATTAAAGTCACTTTAAAATTAGACTTTAGTAACTTTATCACTTAAAGTCACTTTTAAATTAGACTTTAGTAACTTTATCACTTAAAGTCACTTTTAAATTAGATTTGACTTTATAAAAATTATAAAGTCACTTTAGGAGAAAAATTAAATTCTTTTGGACACTTTTCCCTAGGCCAAAGATCAAAGCCTTAGGGAACCACCTGTCCTCCGGTAACCAAATTTCAACATTAAATTATTCCCTCCAAAACATTTTAAGTCAGATTCATCAAAAGTCATCTTTTGGTTAAAAGAAAACATATATTTAAAGAGGGTTTAATGAGCATGATGAAGGCATCGATAAGACCATACTTCTATGATGACAAAAAGTGTTCGCTTCGCTTTCTCTCTTGCATGGATGGCTACAGGAGCCTCAACCTAGTTTATTTTGGCCTCTGTGATATATAAGATCCTTGTGATGGCGTTATAGATCTCTACAAGAATACTGTCTTCGCTCTCTGGACAAGTGCTACGCTACATGGTATGGTCTCTCGACATCGCTCAATCAGATGGTATATTCTCTCTAGTCATACATAACATCACATTGTCTCATGGCATCATTACTTAGCGTTATGGATGGCCCGTTGTCTTAGTATGGAGGGATAGCCTGCGTTGCATTAGTATGAATGGACGGTCCGCTGTATTTGGTCAAGATGGATATTTCGCTGCATTAATAATATATGAGTAGCCCGACGCATATAACTCGAGCATGGCCGACAATTTATGTATATGTGTTTGGTATGGCCCACACTCAAGATTTGGTCGCATAACTTTGTTGGCTCACACACAATGCACAATGGTATAATCCCATGGAATCGCACAGTATTGTATGGTCTCTGGCATAGTGGTATAGTCGCATGGCATCGCACAGCCTCTCTGTGCATAGCATCAGTACTGGTACAACACTTCAGTTCTGGCATGGTATCGTTATACGTCTTGGCATCACACAGTTATTTATATATAAATACATGATTTGTACATGGCATCGCTCATATGGTATGGTATCTCTATATAAGTATTGTATAGTCTTGTATTGTCTGTTGATTTGGGTAGCATCGTATGTGCTTTAAGTCTCAAAATTGGTAGGGAGGCTTAGACACATGTATTCCAAAGAACCCATAAATTGTTTGAGAAAAGTCCACTCAGCATGTGTTTTATTAAAATAATTAATTATTTTTAAAGGGACCCTATGTCTAAACTTAGGAAAATAAAATAATTAAAGGGTATTAATAAAACAGAGTGTGAATGTTCTAGAAAAGGCAGAGATCAAGTCATAAGTTAATCTTAGCCATTGATTAGAGATTTAATCTCGGTCGTTGAAGTTTCAATGAGAAGATTATAAGGACTTGAAGGGTCAAGGCAGAGATCAAGTCATAAGTTAATCTTACCCATTGATTAGAGATTTAATCTCGGTCGTTGAAGTTGAAGATTATAAGGACTTGAAGGGTCATCTGGAAAACACACCGAGAGAGCCAGAGGATCAAGAGATTGAATTTCTGAAGTGAGCAGTGCTCAAAGGAAAGATGGATTGAGAGATTCTTTCAGAGAGGGCTAGTAATTCTGGTTGGAAGAATTCCTGGTCCGGAGAGTGCATAGCAGAGGAGGCAATAGAAGCCACAAAGGCAGCATAGAGCCAGTGACGCAGAGGCTACGCAGGCATTGCGCAGAGCCTGAGAGGGATTATGTTTTCTGTTAAGGAGACAGCGTTGGGTCGGTGTCAGTTCCCGTAGAGAGTTTCCAGAGGCCAGAAGGCCCCAGTTTCCAGTCAGTAGAGAGACAAAGAAAAGCTACAGTTGTGACACAGAGACTACGTAGGGTGATGCAGTCACTACGCAGAGGCAGCGCAGAGCAACTCATTTTGGGTGTAGGCCAATGTCGGGTTCCCGTGGAGAAGTGAGGTTTGTCTCACAAGATTTTACTTGCCAGTTTCTCTACATGATTTGACAGATTCTTCAATCATAGATTTGTACTCAGAATTTACTGCATAATATATAAACCCTCAATTGTTGCACCAGTTTTCCCGCATTAGGTTTTTCCGGGGACATTAGTCCAAAAACAACGATGTCAGATGTGTCTATGATTTTCTATTGCTCATATCTTGTTTCTGCACTTGTTTTTCTTTTGTAGTTTTATTTGTGAGGGTTGTAGTGTATGGATTTTGATATTTACTTGTAGAACAAAGTAAATAATTTGTTAAGTAAATAACAAATAGAAGATTTTCCAACAGTTGCTGCAGTAGGATTTCGGTTAGTACAAATTTTCACATTGTTGTTATGTATATATAGTGTCGTATACTCACAAAAAAATACGATATGGGATTACACAAAGAAGTATAGTATGGCATCATATGTTGATATGTCATCCTTGTGAAAATTCCTAGATCTGTAATCCTACTACAGCAACTGGTATTAATTATTCTAATTGATAAATTAATTATTCAGTTTATTGCTACAGCAACATCGAATTAAACACACTGCAACCTTCACTAGATAAATTGCGGAAAAATACAAGCGCAGAAACAAAACTAAACAAGAGTAAATCATAGACACATCTGACACAAATATTTGTGGACTAATGTCCCTAGAAAAACCCAATGCGGGAAAACTGGTGCAGCAACTGAGGGTTTATTTATTATGCAGTAGTAATTTATGAATACAATCTCTGGATGCCTTTCCTGGCAATCCAGTTACGGAGAATGTCACTGACGGAGAGATTAGTGAGGTTACCTCACACTATCACTGGAAATCCAGGTTGATCCGACCACTGAATGAGCTGCCCCTGACAGCCTCTGCGCAGTCCCAACGTCAACCCTCCTGGGTACAACGTCACCATTTCTGTGGGTCGATTTTTTGCCCAGGAACTTCGATTTCTGCCTCCCAGTCTCACACCCTGGCTTCCGGCTCTGCAATCGATTCCATCAGCAAATTTTCAGATTCCCTCTTGGCCTCTACGTAGCCCTATGTGGTTTTGCGTCAGACTCTCTGGCTCTGGTGTATCTCTCTCTGCCTTCTCTGCTGATGATTCTCCGACCGAGAAATATTTCTCTTCGGATACTATCCCTGCCCCTCTCTGCAAAGAATCTCTTGATCAAAGTTTCCTTTGAGCAATGCTCACTTCAGAAATTCGATCTCTTGATCCTTCGGTGTTTTTGTGTGTATTCCAAATGACTCTTCAAGCCCTTCTTATAGTCTTCTCATTGAACCTTCAACGGTCGAGATTAAATCTCTAATCAACGGCTAAGATTAATTTTTGACTTGATCCGGTTTTTCTAGAACATTCACACTCATATTCTATTAATTCACTTTAATTATTTTATTTTCCTAAGTTTAGACTTAGGATCATTTTAAAATAATTAATTTTTTCAATAAAATACAATTCGGGTGGAATTTCCCAAACGATTTCAGGGTTGTTTGAAATACATGTGTCTAAGCCTCCCTAAAAATTTTGAGACTTAGAACACATTCGATGCTACCAAAAATCAACACTCCCTCTTAGCGAGGAATATGCTCTAGCAATACACCCTGTTAAGTACTGCTCTGATTCAGCAACATCTCCCTCTGCGTTGTTGATGTCTGACACTGCTGCCCACCAACTCTGCGCAAACGTTGCATCTGTACTGCTGCTGAAACTGCCACTATCAACACTGCATCTATCCTGCAACTCCCTCTCAAATTCTGGATCCATGTTGATGTTGACATTGCCACTGCCAACTGCTACTGCACTGCAATATGGTTGCTTACTGCAACTGAAGAACATCCAAAAAACTAAACAAGTGTTCAGTATGATGCTTCTCGATACTGAAGATCTGACTGCTGCTAGCCTCTTTGTTGTCCCTCTGAAGCTGCTACGCTGTTGTTGAATCTGTGTTGTGCCTCACTGCACTGCTGCCAATTCTTCTCTGCGCTGCTCAGGTTCTGGCGCTGCTAACTACTGCACTGACACTTTTGCACTCCTCTGCACCAACTCGCACTCATCCATCCCGCTACATCTAATTTGGGCTCCTATAGCAAGGTATTGATCTAAGAGGTGGACTCCTCAAGGATCCTGCCCAGTCTGTAGATCTCTAGGTCTACAGCTCCAAGTCAACCCACCTCCCTCCTGGAGGTATATGGGCTATCATGGCAAACTCCTCTTCATCGATCCTCGCAGGTGCTGCTTGCAGATCATGCTTCTCGTCTTTGTCTCTCTTCTTGAGATGACATTATGTGGCATAATGATCCATCTCGCCACACCGGAAGTATTTGATCTTGGAAAGGCCCTTCCTCTTATGTTTCTCCTGTTGCCCCTTTGATGCAAGGGCCACATTATCCTCCTCCTTTGACTTCTTCCCATTACTGTTGCTGCCCTCAAGTTGACACTTGAGTAAGTCCCTCCTCATCTCTTCTTGCTGAAGAGCAGCCCACTTTGACTCCCAGTCCAGAAAATTCTCTCTACCCAGGATGCTCTGGACAAAGACCGGATAGTCTTCGGACACTGAGTTAAGGGTCAATCTGACCATCTCTGTGGCCTAAGGAGCCGATCCCACAGCTGATCTTGGTTCTCCTGAAGTCTAGATAGGAATAGATCAATGCATTCACCTTTCTTCATCCTAGTAGTCTGCATCTTCTCCTTCAAATACATCTTAAGTTGCTCGAAAGATCCTTGATACAACTTCTCCAAGGCTTGCCACATTTCTCTAGTTGTTGCTTTGTTAGCTATGTGACACACGACATGATCCCTCACTCCATCAAGGATCACGCGTTTTTCCTTAGCCATATTCTTCTTGTATTCCTTCAGAGGATCTGCATCTACTGGAACAGCCACCACACCTTCGACGAAGAGCTTGAGATCATGCTCATCCAGCAGGCATTTGATCCTTGCCTGCCAGATCACTTAGCTGGAGGCTCCCTCCAACCTGTCTTGATCTCTCAGCCCGCTTGCTGCCGATTGAAAAATCTCAAATCTAGCTCCCTCTCTTTGTCCTCTGCGCTGCGTTGAATTGGCTTACGCACTCCTTGCTGGAGATGGTAGATCTGCCACCCAAAACTGTTGCTTAGCTCTCGAAAAATTGAATTCCCTGGTTAGGAATTCCCTGAGGAAAAAAATTCCCTCAAAGTGTTTCTAGATCTCTCTTCTGACGCCTCTGCACCCACAATCACTATTGCACAAAAACTGCGTCCCTCCGAGTGTTGATCAGTGTTGATCTTGTTGTGTTGTTCCCTCCGCCTCTACCAAACTACAATCTGAAAAATCTTTCCGCTCTCGACTCTGTTGACCACACTTTGTCGACTACCCCATAGCAGTACACCCCCATTTTTTCAAATGGGATTCGTCATGTTTGACGTGGTCGCGCCATTCAGATTTCATCGTCAGTCGACAGTTTTACAAATGATGTAAACCCATTCTACATGTAATGATGTAAATGATCTAAGTAAGACCGTCCATGTATGTAACAACCTAAGTAAGCCTAGTATGTTGTTGATGATCTCTATCCTAGGAGGTTTTTTGTCTCACTGATTCACGTAAGTGATCGGCAGAGTTTTTCCCTCCAGCCTCACCCCAAAGCTAGGGTGGATTTTATCATCAGCATACTAAGTGAGTCCTAGTGTTCTATCGAGTCTTTGTAAAAGTAGTTTCAACTACTTGGTCTACTAGATCATATTTTGAGTCGCAGAATTGGGTATTTATTTGAGAGTCTATACGAATGGGTTTTCCCCCTTCATGTATGTAAATGTATTATCTCATGTAAAAGAGGGTTGGAAAAATAATTATAATCCCCTCTTAGTCAATTAATTAAATTTTCTGGTCAATTAATTAATAAAATCCTAAACCAGAAATTTAATTAATTTAAGGTCCTAAATTAGGATTAAATCTTTAAAGGCAAAATTTGTTGGTCCTTGGAAAATGATTTTTGACAGCCCCAGGCCAAGGGAATATTGAGAATTTTAAGAAATATTGGACCCTTGGGCCCTGGTGGTTAAGTCAAGGTCAAAATTTTGGGGTAATTAACTCAAAAATAATATTTTTGAGTTAATTAAAATTGAATTAAATGATAAATTCGTTTTTCCCCAAAATTTTAATTTCAACGCTCCTGATTAAAAGATGATTAAATCTTTTGGACGGTTGAGATTATTTTGACAAGGATCATCCAAACTAGCCGTTGGAGATTTTGTCCTATAAATTTAGAGGTCTTTGTCATTCTTGAATCATCCGATCTCAGGATCGTGCACTTGTTCTTAGAAGCTCTTGTAAATTTTTGAGGAATAAAGCATAAAGACTTTGGGGTTACAAATCTTGATGTTCCTTCTCAGATCTATGTGGTGAATTGTCTCTAAACTCTGCTACTTTGTTTCTTGCATTTTATGGTTGATGGCCTTCATGGATTAATCTGCATACAGGTATCTTGTGCATTTTTCTGGGTTTATAAAATAACATTCTGATTTTTCTGAAAAGGTCTCATGTTGTTTTCTTAAATCTCTATCGATCTAAGGTTCAGATCTAAGTGTGCAGGGAATTTTTTTTTAAGATTGGGCATCTGGGGAAGTCTTCTGTTGGACCAGCTGACTCTCAATAAACATAAATCTGATAAGCTCTTTATTTGTTAAATTCCAGGTCTATCTTACGATATTTGTGATTTTGCAGGGTTTCAAAGGCTTGTGCCTCTCATTTAAAAATTTTAATTTCTAAACTGTGCTAAAATAGATTCAAATCTGACCATGAGGGTTTTAAATCTGTAAACTAGTTGTAAATTTGTAAATTTTCTTTTAGGACTGTAAGGGTTTAATCGTTTCTTGGTGTGTGTCTTCAGATCTGGTTGGTTTCTTGCAGACTCAGGGTTCAAATCGAAATTTTTTTTTTAAAGATCTGAGGCAGATCTAGCCTCCAAAGGCCATATCTGGCCTCAAACACTACTGTGGACGAATCTGGACATTGTTTTTTGAATTAAAGGAGCATAAGATCTGAGCTTAAATGAAGAAATTTTAAGATCTGAGGTTAACATATTTGTGCGTACTAGGTTTTCTTCACACTGCAAATTGCTGTCATTTCCCTTCATCATTCCTCTGCACTGGACGCCCTCACTTCATTTCTGCTTCACGATCTATCTTCCCTTTCCTTGCTGCCCAGCCATCTGCAATATATACGCTGGCTTATATCCCCGCAAACCTGAACTTACTCCCTCACTGCTGTCCGTACGTCGTACGAACATCTCTTTTGTCCAGCATCTTCCATTCCTCTACCTCGATTTCCCATTCGTTGCTGCTGTCAGCGTTCCTCATTTTTCCATCTTCTCCACCACCCAACCTGCAAATCGATTTTCTTTGCTGCGTTATTCCTGCTCTGGCCTCACGCCTTCGTCCAAACCCTCGCTCCAGCTCTCACAACCGTCTGCCCTGTCGTGCTCCTCAGTCGACCTGTGGTTGCATACAAACAAATAAAAAAAAAACGCGTACAAAATTTGAGCCAAATACATATGCGTTCAAAAAAAAATTTAGTGCGGTTTCAATTTTTTTTTTATCTTGGGTTAATGTTTAGATTAAATTTGATTTTTTTTTTTGGTTAGTGTTTAGCGTAGAAATTTCGATTTTTTATTTTAGACTCTAGGTTTCGTTTCATTAAGACGTAGATTTTAGTTTTAATATTGTTATTTTTTTTTGCTTAGTTTTAGATATATTTTTTTAAAAGTGTTTAAGTTTAGTTTAGATTTTATTTATATCTAACTTTTAAACTTAGTTTTAATTTGTGTTTTGGTATTAGTTTTAATTTTTTTAAAGATTTCTTTTTAGTTTTAGTTTTAATTTAGATTTAGATTTTAATTTTTTTTAAATTTAAATAAAAGATAATAAAAAATTTCAAAATTTCAAAATTCTAAAAAACTAAAAAATCCAAAAACATAAAAATTTTTCAAAAAATTTCTCTTTTCATAGTCAAATGTCCTTTTAAGATTTTATCCTAAGTGTGACTATACAAAATTTTGAGATTTGCTAAAGTGAAATTAATTGAAACATCTTAACATCTGGCATTCTCATGTTATTGTTATTCATGGTTGTGGCATTTTTTCAATTAAATATAATTGTGATCAATCATGTTTTAATAAGCAACAGTTAATCGTCACTTACTCGTTTATAATTGCATAACGGGATTTTGTTTGACTCCATAAGGCACTGGTCTTAAACGTAAAATCTAATTTAGATCTGTGGAATCTCGTTCATTCTATCAAGTATTTGATGTTTTAGCTGTGTCTCCTGGATTTGTCATCCTCATTTATAATAGGGTCTACCTCCCTTAGCTTGCAAGGAGACAACTTAAATAGAGAGATTGGGGATAAGAGTGACAGCCCCCAATCTGAGCCATTGTCGCGGTGCCTTGACAATCTGTGCGACAACAGACTCACTCAAAGAGAGATTTTCCTTGCTGCTTTTGGCCCTCCTGGCTTGGACTGCGCAATCTGTTGGGAGATCGATTTGCTGCTTACGCAGCTCTTTGATCCTGGCTTCACCAACGCTGGATCTACGGATCTGTTATTTTGTTCCTCCTACACTCAGCTATACAAGCTCTGATACCATGTGAAAATTCCTAGATCTGGAATCCTATTGCAGCAATTGGTAATAATTGTTTTAACTGATAAATTAATTATTCAATTTATTGCAATGGCAACATCGAATTAAACACACTGCAACCTTTGTGAAAATTTCTGAATGTTACTTATGCAGAAATCTACTGTTAGATCTGGTTATGCTCCTACTTAATCAAGTTATTAACTGAAAAATTCAGATTAATATCGAAGCAAAACACATAATAGACTTTCACCAATTCAGATCTAGAAAAAGTACATGCACACATAGACAAACTGACACAGTGATTTTTTGGACAATAGTCCCCGAAAAAACCCAATGCGGGGAAGCCGGTCTCTGGCTACTGGAGGGTTTTATTATTAAGAGTATTTCTCAATACAGCAAATCTAGGTACCAAATCTGGAAAACCCGATAGAGAAAATATAGATCTGCAACTCATCGGTTGTTCTAAAGCCAAAATATTGACTGATCCACACCCTCAAACGGGATTTACAGGGCTCAGCCAAAATTAGGCCCTAGAAACGCCAGCGCTGCCCCTGAAGCCCCTGCGTCAGCCTTTGCGTCCCTCAGGGCTGGCCTGGAAAGGGCTGCGTAACCCCAGACTAGGTGACGCAGTCCCTACGCTGCCCCTGATGGTCTCTGCATAACCTCTGAGGGTTTCCAGCTGCCTAACGCTGCCCTGGGAATGACTACGCAGCACCTTTGTCGCTGAAGTTGCCCCTGCGCTGTGCAGCTGTTGCCCTCTCTGTTGTTGTTGCTTCTGCTTCTCTGCGCTGCCTCTGGAAGCTGCTCTCTGCCTTTTGCTGATTCTAGGCACTGGGATTAGACCATCCCCTTTGCCTAAACTCCCCTCTCTGCAACTTAAACACTTCTGAGAATTCTTAGCAAACCACGCCCTAGAATCTCAACTTAGCTTCAGTGCTCTGCCTCTGTGTGTCTTTACAAATGGCCCCAAGCCTTTCCTTTATACGTTTCTCGTTAGGAAACCAATGGCCATGATCAGATCTTAAATCAATGGCTAAGATTAAAAGAAAACTTGATCTGTGTGACTTAAGGCAATTTCATCACATGTTTAATTTAATTAACTTTAATTATTCAATTTTCCTAAGTTTAGACTTAGGAAATACATTAAAATAATTAATTAATTAAATATCTCCCAAACCAGATGAAATTTCCCAAATCCCTTTCTGAGTCTTGTAGATCATGTGTACTCTAGTCCCTCCACAAATTTTGGGAGCTAGAGCACATCCGATGCAACCCACACTACACAAAATCTCAACACTCGCTCTTAGCACGGAGTGTGCTCTAGCAATACATCACACCATGTATCACAAGATTTTGGGCATTGGTTTCTGTGTTGTTGATGCTTGGCCTGCTGCCACTCAACTCTGCACTGCTACTGCCATTTTGTACTGTTGCCCATGACGTTGTCACCACCACTGCCACATCTGTACTGCAACTCCCTCTCAATCTGCTGCATCTATGTTGCCCATAGCACTGCCACTACTAAATGTTGCACTGCAACTTCAGTAGTTGGGAGAAACAACTAAATCTCCTGCCCAATCTTTGACAGACAATTCAGTTTGGCTGCAACCTCATCACTCAAGCTCCATTGGTTGTTGATCTATGTTGACATCTAGAGAATGATGCACAGCTACAGCTTTGCACTACGTAAGCAGACTCCCTCTGCACTGCTGAAGTCACATCAGCCCCTTGTGCTGAAATCTCTCCCACTGTTGTTGCACTGTGTTGTCCTCCTGAAGCCTCCTACGCTGCTGCAGCTCTTCTCTGCACTGCTGAAGTCACATCAGCCCCTACGTTGTTGCTGCATCTGCACTGCGTTGCTCCTTCCAGCGTTCAGATCTGTCTCTGCTTCATCTGTGATCTATGCACCCACTGCTCCACTTGTCCCGCTACTGTCTTAAGGCTCCCGTAGCTCGGATGTGATACAAGAGATGAGCTACTCAAGGATCTCGCCGTCACTCTGTAGTTGTTCTACAAATCCACGTCGCCCCACTTTTGTGGTTCATGAGCGCTCATGACTGCATCATCTTTTGACCCATCATCCGCCACAGCAACCTTGGAAGAAGAAGCTTCCTTGTCCTTTTTCTTCTGAGGACAATTGTTGGCGAAATGTCCTAGTTCGCCACACTAGAAGCACTTAATCTTTGATAGATCCTTCTTCTTCCTTCCCTGCTGCCTCTTTGATGCCAAGGTTGCATCTTCTTCATCTTCCTTCTTCACCTTACTCGATCCCGTGCTGTACTACTACTTGGTGATTCTGCGGAGTTCTTCTTGACGCATGATTGCCCACAAGTTGTCCCAGTTTGGGAGGTCCGCTCTGCCCAAGATACTTTGGACAAAGGTTTCCCACTCATCTGTGACTACATTGAGAGCAATCTTGACCATCACATCATCTTCCACCTTAGCACCCGTGGCAGTCAATTGGTCTCTGATCGACTGTAATTTGAAGAGAAAATGTTCCATGTCTTCCCCCTTGGTCATCATGAATGACCGCATTTGAGTCTCAAGAAGCATCTTCCTCTGGACGGATTTTCCCTCATATAGGGACGTTAAGGCCTTCCACATCTCATTAGCTGTTTTCTTCTCAGCTATGTGTGGGACAATATGGTCCTTAATTCCATCCATTATCAGTCGCTTGACATGACCAATAGCTTCATTATGCTTCCTCAGGAGATCTGCATCGGTCGGCGTGGCCAAAACTTGTTTTGCATGGTCTCTTAGATGATATGCCTCTGGGACTATCAGGATTCTAGCCTTCCAAACTGAAAAGTTGGATAGGCCATCCAATTTGTCCTGATCACACAGTCCATGAAGTACCATCTGCTCAGAAATTTGTCGGAGCTCCTTTTCTCTGTGCTAGAGATTTGGATCTAAGGTCCTTGGCGAAACATGCACCTTCTGCTCCCTCTGACAATTGATTTCCCTTCTTGGAAATCTGCCAAATCAACAATGGTTCAGCTCTCTTCGATCCTCTGATCAATCTACAAGTTTCTTTAGCTAAAAACTCTCTGAGAAGTTGATCTCCTCCTGCTCTTTGTCACTAGTGCTTAGGCTAAAAATCTGAAAACTTCAGAAATTTAACCCCACCAACGCCTTCTGAAGTTTTGCAGCTCTGCTTCAGGCACTTCTGGATCTGTATCAGATCTGCGTCACCCTGGCTGGCTTCAAACAATCATAGCATTGTCTCTGCGTTGCCTCTGCGCAGTAAGTGCATGGGCTTGCTGGGAGACAGCGTAAGACTACGTCACCCTACCCTCTGCGTAACTTTGCTTCTTTGAAAACTGCGTCGTCCCTTCATATTTGCCCTTATGCTGTTGTTGTTGCACTTACTGCTGCTTTCTGCAGCAAGAACCTTCAGTGTTCTGCTGATGACCCTCCTAGATCTACAATTGCTCTGATACCATGTGAAATTTTCTGAATGTTACTTATGTAAAAATCTACTGTTACATCTGGTTATGCTCCTCCTACTTAATTAAGTTATAAACTGAAAAATTCAGATTAATATCAAAACAAAACACATAACAGAGTTTGACCAATTCAGATCTAGAAAAAGTACATGCAAACATACACAAAGTGACACAGTGATTTTCTGGACAATAGTCCCCGGAAAAACCCAATGCGAGAAAACTGTTCCCTGGCTGCTGGAGAGTTTTATTATTAAGAGTATTTCTGAATACAGCAGATTTGGGTTCCAGATCTGGAAAACCTAACAGAAAAAATATAGATCTGCAACTCACCGGTTGTTCTGAAGCCAAAATATTGACTGATCCACACCATCAAACAGGATTTACAGGACTCAGCCAAAATTAGGCCCTAGAAACCCCAGCGCTGCCCCTGAAGCCCCTGCATTAGCCTCTGCATCCCTCAGCACTGGCCTGGGAAGGGCTGCGTAACCCCAGACTTGGTGACGCAGTCCCTACGCTACCCCTGAGGGTCTCTGCGTAACCTCTGAGGGTTTCCAGTTGCCTAACGCTACCCTGGGAATGATTGCGCAGCACCTACATAGCTGAAGTTGCCTCTGCACTGCATAGCTGCTGCCATATCTGTTGCTACTGCTTCTCTGCGCTACCTCTGGAAGTTGCTCTCTACCTTTTGTTGATTCTAGGCACTAGGATCAGACCATCCCCTTTGCCTAAACTGCCCTCTCTGCAGCTGAAAAATGTCTGAGAATTCTTAGCAAACCATGCCCTAGAATCTCAGCTTTAGCTTCAGTGCTTTGCCTCTGTGTGTTTTTACAAATGACCCCGAGCCTTTTCTTTATACTTTTCTCGTTGGGAAACCAACGGCCATGATCAAATCTTGAATCAATGGCTAAGATTAAAAGAAAGCTTGATCCGCGTGACTTAAGACATTTTCATCACATGTTTAATTTAATTAACTTTAATTATTTAATTTTCCTAAGTTTAGACTTAGGAAATACATTAAAATAATTAATTAATTAAATATCTCCCAAACCAGATGAAATTTCCCAAATCCCTTTCTAGGTCTTGTAGATCATGTGTACTCTAGTCCCTCCACAAATTTTGGGAGCTAGAGCACATCCGATGCTACCCCCACTACACAAAATCTCAACAACCTTCGCTAAATAAACTACGGAAAAATATAATTGCGGAAACAAAACTGAACAAGAGTAAATCATAGACACATCTGACACGGTTATTTTTGGACTAATGCCCCCTGAAACCCAATGCGGGAAAACCGGTGCAGCAGCTGAGGGTTTATTTATTATGCAATAGTAATTTTTTAATACAATCTCTAGATGCCTTTTCTAGTAATCCAATTACAGAGAATGTCACTGACAGAGAGATTAGTGAGGCTACCTCACACTATCGCTAGAAATCCTGGCTGATCCAGCCGCTAAATGAGCTGCCCCTGACAGCCTCTGCGCAGTCACAGCGTCAAACCTCCTGGGTACAGCGTCACCCCTTCTGTGGATCGATTTACTGCCTAGGAACTTCGATTTCTGCCTCCGAGTCTCACACCCTGGCGTCTGGCTTCTGCAATCGATTCCTTTAGCAAATTTCTGAATTCCCTCTCAGCCTCTGCGTATCCCTTCGTGGCTCTGCGTTAGCCTCTCTGGCTTTGCGCTGGCTCTGTTAGATCTCTCTCTGCCTTATCTGCTGATGATTCTCCGACCGAGAAATATTTCTCTTCGGATACTATCCCTACCCCTCTCTGCAAAGAATCTCCTGATCGAAATTTCCTCTGAGCACTGCTCACTTCAGAAATTCGATCTCTTGATCAATTGGTGTTTCTGTATGTATTCCAAATGACACTTCAAGCCCTTCTTATAGTTTTCTCGTTGAACCTTCAACGACCGAGATTAAATCTCTAATCAACGGCTAAGATTAACTTTTGACATGCTCTGCTTTTTCTACAACATTCACACCCATATTCTATTAATTCACTTTAATTATTTTATTTTCCTAAGTTTAGATTTAGGGTCCTTTTAAAATTATTATTTTTTTCAACAAAATACAATCCGGGTGGAAATTCCCAAAAAGATTTTTGGGTTATCTGGAATACATGTGTCTAAGCCTCCCTGCAAATTTTGAGACTTAGAGCATGTTGATTTTATAGCATCGGGAAGTGTTCTAGGTCTCAAATTTTGAAGGGAGGCTTCGACAACAGTATTCCAGAGAACCCAGAAATCGTTTCTAGAAATTCCACTCGGATTTTGCTTTATTAAAATAATTAATTATTTTAATGTGATCCCTAAGTCTAAACTTAGGGAAATTAAATAATTAAAGGATATTAATAAAGCAGAGTGTGAATCTTCTAGAAAACAAAGATCAAGTCATCTTTTAATCTGAGCCATTGATTAAGGATATAATTTGGGTCGTTGATTCATCAGCGAGAAGACTATAAGAAAAGGCTTGAGGGTCATTTGGAAAGCAAGCCAGGCACACTCTCAGTACCCGAAGGAAATCGATTCTAAAGTAAGAGAATTCGATTTCAGAGGGTGAGTCTGTAGAGGCGGGGTTGCAGAGACAGAAGGAGGAGGGAAAAGTCAACAAAGACGGAGAAGAAGGAAGACAAAAGACGAAGGGAAGGCAGCGCTGAGCAGCAACACTAGCCCTCCACCCAGGCTTATGCAATCCAGGCAGTGACTGCGTAGAGGGGCTACGCAGACTGATGCAGAGGGTGCAAGAGGTCATCCTGTGTGTCGGGGATTCTTCCGGATTGTCCGGAAAATTCATATCAGGTGTACGCTATTGATTCTACTCATCATGAATTCTGTAAATGATCTTTTCACTACTGAAGATTAATACAAACCCTCATTTGCTGCACCGGTTTTCCCACATCGGGTTTTTCCAGGGACAATTGTCCAAAAATAACTGTTTTCAGGTGGTTGTTTCTATTATACTATGTGTTTTAATTTGTTCTTTTGCTTTTGATTAGAGTGAATGTTGCAGCTGTGTTTACTTCAAAATTTACAGAAGCATCTAAAAATAACTTATCATAATAAGTAGGCGAAATAAACCAACTACTACAGTAACAATTTTCAGAATGAAAATTTCACATGGTATCAGAGTTAAAGGAAAAAGACAGAAAGGGAGGTTCTGTGATGGAACAAAGGTCTGACGTTAATACAGTTCGAAAGGGCCCACACAGTCCTCCAGAGCACATAGAAAAACAGAGGGAGCATGACATATCTATTCTGGCATCCAAACTAGAGGAGGATTTCGCTTGTGCGTCAAGCACGGCCTCTCCAAGAGTTTGGTATATTGACAGTGGAGCATCTACTCATATGACGAGAGTTCGAGAATGTTTTTCGAGCTACTGAGAAGAGCAGATGAATTTTCATATCACAATGGGAAACAAGGCCAAGTGTACACCCTTTGGAAGAGGTACCATAATATTTCAGACAGAAGTTGGCAACAAGATTCAGGCTACAAATGTTCTACATGTACCGGGTGTGGGGATGAACTTACTCTTGGTGTCTCAACTCCAGAACAAGTGTTATAACGTAAAAGGAAGGCACAAATTGGAGTGATGAGCCATAAATTATATAAGCTCCAGCTTGAGTCACCAATGGCACTAATCGGCAGTATGGATGAAAGGAATCTAAATGAATTATGGCACAAAAGGATGGGGCATTTACATCATGGAGCCTTGAAGATTCTCAAGAAGACTGTCATGGGAGCTCAAGAACTCAGCACAAGGAAAGATGAGGTCTGCAGGGAGTGCGTACTAGGGTAGTATGCCAAGCCAGCATTTCCAAGAAGCAACAGTAGGGCCAAGCGTGTATTGGAGTTGATACACTCAGACATCTGCGGTTCAATGTCCACGACTGCTCTCAGTGGTGCAAAGTATTTTGCTACCTTTATTGATGACCATTCCAGGAAAACTTGGATTTACTTTCTTAAAACCAAAGATGAAGTCTTTGAGCATTTCAAAGAATTCAAGGCGTTGGTAGAAATTTAACTAGAAATAAGATCAAGAAGCTGCAATCAGATAATGGTGGAGTATATCGATAATGACTTCACCAGTTTCTGCACAAAGGAAGGCATTAAGAGAGAATGGATAGCTCCATACAATCTAGAGCAGAATGGAGTTGCAGAAAGGAAGAACAGGACAATTGTAGACGCTGCAAGGGCGCTGCTATATGACCAAGACATGCCCAATTTTTGGTGGGTAGAAGCCTGCAATACAATTGTGTATGTGTAGAACAAGGTGCCCCATAAAGCATTGAGGAAGGTGACCCCTGAGAGTGTGTTCACAGGCAGCAAGCCTGAGGTGAGCCATATCACGATATTTGGCAGTATAGCGTATTTCCACATACCCAATGAGAAGAGGATGAAGTTGGATCAGACTGCGGAGAAGGGTTATCTTGTGGGTTATAGTGAAAATGCGAAGGCATATCGCACGCATATATATTTCGGAAAACAGGAAGATCGTAGTAAGGCGAGACATAAAATTCATGGAGGAGAGAGCCTTTAGAAAATCCCGGGAAATGGATACAGATATGTAGGTTGAGGAAGATCCACTAGTTCAGCCTCAGCAGCCTACAAAGGATGGCTCGAGTGCCTCTCCACGCCACAAGGATTCTGAGGAAAGTTCTTTCGAAGAAGAGGAAGCAGGAGAGCAGGCAAATCCACCCACTACCAGTGAAGAATGAGCAAAGAGCTCCAACAAATTCTGAGGGATGCAGAAGAGTTTGTTGGAGTAACCAGAGATGGGAAGAGGGTACGTAGGCAACCTGACAGGTACCAAGCACTCGTAGCATAGGTCGGAGAACCCTCTAGCTTTCGGGAGGCAGCTCAACATCAAGTGTGGGTAGATGCCATGGTGGAGTATAGCTCCATCATGACGAATGATGTATGGGAAGTAGTCCCTAGACCTCAAAACAAATCAGTTGTAGGATCAAGGTGGATCTACAAGATCAAATATGTTGCAGATGGCAGCATAGAGAAATTCAAAGTCAGGTTTGTGGCTAAGGGATATGCACAGAAAGAAGGGATCGACTATGAAGAAACCTTCGCCCCTGTAGCTCGGTACACTTCAATCAGATCCGTCATCTCTCTCGCAATGCAGATGGGATGGGAGATTCACCAAATGGATGTCAAGACAACGTTCTTGAATGGGGTGATAGAAGAGGAAGTGTACATAGAACAGCCAGAGGGCTTTGAGACACATGAGCAGAAGACTCATGTTTGCAGGCTTAAGAAAGCCCTGTACGGACTAACGTGAGCCCCCAGAGCATGGTATGGGCGAATTGATAGCTACTTGCAGAAGATGGGATTCGTCAAGAGTGACGCAGATCCCAACCTCTACTATCTAAGAGTAGGGGATGAGTCGCTAATCTTGGTATTATATATAGATGATTTGTTCCTTATTGGATCATCTAAGCTCATCAAAGACTGCAAGGAGAATCTGGCTACCGAATTTGACATGAAGGATCTGGGGCAGATGCACTTTTCTTGGTTTTGAGGTCTGGCAGCAGAAGGGAGAAATTTTCCTTGGGCAAGGAAGATACACTACAAAGATCCTAAAGAGATTTCAAATGGAAGACTGTAGACCCATGGCTACGCCAATGATTACAAACTGGAAAAAGATAGACACGTCAAAGGATGATGAGGCTGACCCTACCTTGTATAGGCAGCTCATCGGATCATTGATTTACCTAGCCAACACTAGACCAGACATTTGTTATGCAGTGAATACCCTCATTCAGTTCATGGTGGAACTAAGGAGGGCTCACTGGGCAGCAGCCAAGCATGTTCTCAGGTATTTGAAGGGGACAGTCGAGTATGGGTTGAAGTACACCAAGGGAAATGAAATCCAGTTGAGTGGGTTCACTGACGCAGATTGGGCTGGAAGCACAGTGGATCAGAAAAGTACCAGTGGGTATTGTTTCAGTCTCAGATCAGGAATGACCTCCTGGTGCAGTAGGAAACAGAAGTCAATCGCACTGAGCTCAACCAAGGGAGAGTATATAGCAGCAAGCACAACTTCGTGCGAGGCCATATGGCTTCGTAAACTACTCTTCATCTTACTCAAGAAGAGGATGGAACCAACCAGAATTATGTGTGATAATCAGAGTTGCATCAAGCTCTCTGAGAATCCTTTGTTTCATGATTGGTCGAAACACATTGACATTCGGTGCCACTTCATCGGAGACTATGTCCAACGGGGAGCTGTGCAGTTGAGGTACACTCCTACAGGAGAATAGGTGACAGATATCCTCACCAAGGCTTTGAGTAAGATTAAGTTTACTTACTTCAGAGAAAAGATGGGGACGATCGAGAACCCTTTCCAGTAAAGGAATGGGTGGTCTATAGAGACAGAGGGAGTTGCAATACGGATGAGGCAGTGGTAGAGATAGTGTCACAGGCAACAGTACAGAGGGCAGCAGCGCAGAGGTGAGAGGCAGCAGCCAGGACATCAGCAGCGCAGCAGATGCTTTATAATCAGAGCAGTACAGTTGGTACCTTGCTTGAACACTTTCCTCGCTAAGAGGGAGTGTTGATTTTATAGCATTGGGAAGTATTCCAGGTCTCAAATTTTGAGGAGAGGCTTGGACAACGGTATTCCAAAGAACCCAGAAATCGTTTGTGGAAATTCCACTCAGATTTTGCTTTATTAAAATAATTAATTATTTTAATGTGATCCCTAAGTCTAAACTTAGGGAAATTAAATAATTGAAGGGTATTAATAAAGCAGAGTGTAAATCTTCTAGAAAACGAAGATCAACTCATCTTTTAATCTGAGCCATTGATTAAGGATATAATCTGGGCCGTTGATTCATCGGCAAAAAGACTATAAGAGAAGGCTTGAGGGTCATTTGGAAAGCAAGTTGGCCACATTCTCAGTACCCGAAGGGATTGATTCTGAAGTAAGAGAATTCAATTTCAAAGGGTGAGTCTGTAGAGGCAAGGTTGCAGAGACAGAAGGAGGGAAAAGTCAGCAGAGACAGAGAAGAAGGAAGACAGAAGACGAAGGGAAGGCAGCGTTGAGAAGCAGCACTAACCCTCCATGCAAATTTACGCAGTCCAGGCAATGACTACGCAGAGGGGCTACGCAAATTGACGCAGAGGATGCAAGAGGTCATCCCGTGTGTTGGGAATTCTTCTGGATTGTCCAGAAAATTCATATCAGGTGTACGTTATTGATTCTACTCGTCATGAATTCTGTAAATGATCTTTTCACTACTGAAGATTAATACAAACCCTCATTTGCTGCACCAGTTTTCCCACATTGGGTTTTTCCGGGGACAATTGTCCAAAAATAATTGTGTTCATGTGGTTGTTTCTATTGTGCTATACGTGTTTTAATTTGTTCTTTTGATTTTGATTAGAGTGAATGCAGTCGCTGTGATTACTTCAAAATTTACTAAAGCATTTGAAAATAACTTATCATAATAAGTAGGCGAAATAAACCAACTACTGCAGTAACAATTTTCAGAGTGAAAATTTCACAGAGCACATCTGATGCTGCCAAAAATCAACGATCCTGAGTTGAGGAGTATTGGTATAACATTTGGTGAATTGGTATGGGCTTCATGGTGTAATATTAAGTACTGATATAACAGTGTAATGAATTAGTGTAGAACTGTATTGGCGTTGACACGACATCATAGATCAGCAATGGCATTTCAGAACTGTATTGACTTTGGCATATCTCATGTATATATGTAGAACCTTCGTCATCGGCAACCTTGAAGAGAATCTCTAATACAAATATCCCTACTTCACTGTGTCAGTGATTTAGCTATGTCAATCTTGTTCACAATCGAAGTTGTGGACAAGATCTGTTTAGATCTTGGGTAACCTGATTTTGTCTCATAATATTGTACGTTGCATCTCAGTTGAACAATTGATGAAATCTAATAGAAGAAGAAGAAGAATTATGGGTTTTCCCCCTTGTGCAGTTTTTCCCTGGTTTCTGACCAATCCTAGTGTCTCTTTGTGTGCATGCATGTGTTTTGATGTTCCTTTTATTATTCCGTTGTATTACTGATAATGTTGTTCTTTCTACATAATTGTGTATATTGTAATGATGATATGATATTGTGGGGTGAATTCAATGTATAAATAATGTAATGCAATTATAAAAGCAACGAACAATATATAACCCTAAGAAAAATTAACATGGTATCAGAGTTGGGCT
Source organism: Pinus albicaulis (assembly GCA_034641835.2). Lineage (NCBI taxonomy): Eukaryota > Viridiplantae > Streptophyta > Pinopsida > Pinales > Pinaceae > Pinus > Pinus albicaulis. The sequence goes on along the minus strand of CM076581.1, from coordinate 1,222,416,047 downwards.
GAAGAAAAGTCATGAATATCACCCCTATGAAGACATCGTTATGGTAGCAAATGAAAATGGTGAAGACCTAAAAGGAAACTCTAGGAACCCTTGTCAGGGTTCGGTGGATAGCATAAGATTAAGGTTTGGATGAAATCCCTGAAGCATGGCTTGGAGATGTTGAAGTCTTGAAACCCTAGCTGGATAAGTACAAGCACCTGCGACAGATTCAGTATGCTTGGATTGGTTGTTGATAGTTGAGGAATCTCCTCCTTTGATGATGACCTGTGGCACATCATGATTAAAGAAAGGACTTGGAATAATCATTTTGTACAAAATCTAGGTGGCAGGATCAAGAGGGAGTTGAACTCTTCCTTCAAGTCTCGTTAAGATAAGTACACTCTGATTTTGTTTCTGTATGACACTACTCTTGTTTTAAAATTCATCATTGCTTAGCCTTCCTGCATATTTGAGTATTTTAGTACTTCTAACTCCCTAATGAAGTGGTGATAAGCAGATCCTTCTTAAGGATCATTTGGATACTAATTGGTGTAGGCAAAGAGAATTGGTACAGGAAGAGGAAGCTAAAGTACGAAAAGGAAGTTGATATGTCTTGAGAGCAAGTAAAATGTATCTGAAAGTTGCAAGGTATGTATAATATATTGTTTCTGTGTTTTAATTTAGTGTTTCGATGGAAAATTAAGTCATGAAGTTTGACAAGAATATCACCCTCATAGATGACTTGATTTATGCTTGCTTGTCACATTCACATAAAAGTAAGTTTGGTCTTTGGCTCATATGATATATTGGTGCACTTGACGGTATCAGTTAATATGATCTCTCTAATGTTTGGCAAGCATCTATGATCTGACATATCATATGGCCTTGTTGGATATCATGATTTTATCTAAGATATAGCAAAGCTAGGAACATTGATTTTTTTATATATATGTGCTAACTTGATATTGTTGGCAGTGTTTGTAATGAGCGCAATAACCCTAATAACAATGGGTGGTTGTAAGATGGATACCCAGGATCTTTTCACTATCTTCTTGTTGATCTTGATAAGGTTCGGATAACTGTATCTTCTATGATGGCTTAACAGCATAGTGAATTTGACAATGAATTCCTTGACTTGATGGAGTTGGTACTCTGAACAAAAATGTTTGTATAATATTAATGTGATGATCCTTGAAGTATGAAGATACACTTGTCAGTTGCCCTACCTTGATAAATGTTTGATGGCATGTACATATGTGACTGTCAAGCAGCAATTAATGACTTATTATGACTGTGATATATATGTATGAGAATTTGATATAGTTTGACTCTGTGATCTGACAGTTTCATTGATGGATGACAGTAATGTGATAGACAGTTTGATGTCTTGATTGAAGATGAGTGAAGAATCTTTCCAGTTAGAGGGAGAAATCCTTGATAAGATCCCAGCACCCACTATTTATTTGTAGTGGATGATTAGAAGTCCGATGATTGCAGAATGAAACAAGTCTTCACGACATGTATTAATGAATATCTAATATTGTGAATGATATTCCTTTGATTATTAATTTTATGAGCTAACAGTTCTGGCTAACAGGACAGGTTTACCCCATGCAGTATCAGGATCCACCTCTCATATAGAAGTTCTTTTGTGACATGTTTGATGGATTATTATTGCTAGATTTGACGGATCTCGTGATGAGAAATCAGTTAGATGGATCCTTGTAGGCGCTCTGAGCTAGACAGAGTTGAATCATACATAGCTAGGACAGAGACATCTTCATGAATTAAGATGATGTTTCTATATGAGACAAGCTTAGGCTTGTGATTACTACTTCCCTGCGTAAGAGGGATAAAAGATGAATATGGTATTCTTTTTCTTTATGTTATATATTTTTGCTCTGACACTTGATGTCCTATATGAACAGGAAAACAAAGAATTGTTTCTCTTGGTAATTCATGAGGCAGTGTTATTGAACTCTTCAGTAAGCTATTTGAATTTGATACTAGGTACGAGCACAGTGATGTGTTTCTGATCTTTAGAGAACAACATGGATTGATGGATGTGACCCTCCTGGGCAAGAATCCTACCTGATCAAGAACACTAAGCAGCGCTCTTCCCCCCTGGTTGAGCTCCCGAGGTGGGGAATGGAGCTATAGGGCTCCTGGGTATGAGAGACCTCTGACCAATAGGATGTTGAGACCTGGGATCTCCCCTAGTCAGAGTATGCCCTAGTTAGCGTCCTGCCCACTCTATGGGATAACCTCTCCCATCTGGCCAATGGGTTGAGGGACTTGGGATAGAGTGTGATCCCTACCCGTTGCAGTAGGTGGATCTCACCCAAGTTGGTGGATTCATGTGTTCTACCATCTAACTCTTCAGGGTTAAGATGGATGATCAGGGACAATAGGGTAGAGTGTGATCCTTATGCTGATCTCACCTATTGTTAGGGACTTTGGGATAGTGTGATCCCTATGCTTCGGGTAGGTTGGTCTTGCCCATTGTCTTTCATTCCGGGTGGTATCCATGGCTCCCCAACGATGATGGTGATGATTCAGGGTGGTAGTTGAGTCTCTCTGATGGTGATAGAGATAGGGTGGTAGCCGAATGCTCCCCTATATGAGATAACGTGGAGTGAGAATGTCCCATAGGACCTTCCCCATTGGACATGAGGTGAGAGTGTCCCATATGACCTTCCTCATTATCATTGGATTTTGGATCGTAGCATTGGCTCCCAACTGGTAGATATTCCAGGTCGAGTTGGGCTCCCCAATGTGGTTCCAGATTGAGCAAGGCTCCCTGATGGTGTTTTTGATTGAGCTAAGAAGTTGGGCTCCCCCATGATGTCAGACTCTCCTTCTTCAAATTCAATATTGTTCAAAAGACGGATATGAGCAAAGATGAGCCGAGACAACATGACTCGATGATGATTATAGTTCTACTTTAAATGACCATACTTATTATTGGATACCGAATGGAAGATGGACGCTTCCCTATGATGATGGTTGAGTTTAAAGGACAGTAGTCAAAGCTCCCCAATGATTCTTCTTCTTCTCCTTCTTTAGATCGAGATTGTTCAGCTGATGATCAAAAGAAATGTAGATTTGATGTATATGTGGTAGGGTTTGGAAGATTGATCTCCCCTACCTTTGATTATCGGTTATTCTTCTTCTATGTGACGAAATGTGATAATGATGCAGCTATCTGCTTTTTTATATTGAGTCATGTCATCCATCAAGACATTTGTTGAATATGGAAATTCCCCGATAGCTAAGAGGGAATGCTAAAAGTAGGCAGCTCCAGGACGAATTTCCGTAATGGAAACCCTAATTCCACCCCTTTGTGTCCCATAAAGAAACTATTGATCAAAAGTTATTAATTGAATAAGTATTTATCAAAAAGAGAAATATTATTTAATAAATTATTATGTGAGAATTTGAAAATCTATAATTTGACATTTTTAAATTATTCCCTCCAAAACATTTTAAGTTGGCTTCATCAAAAGTCATCTTTTGGTCAAAAGAAAATGTATATTTAAAGAGGGTTTAATGAGCATGATGAAGGCATCGATAAGACCATACTTCAGAGATGACAAAAAGTGTGTGGTTCACTTTCTCTCTTGTATGGATGGCTATAGGAGCCTCAACCTAGTTTATTTTGATCTCTGCAATGTATGAGATCCCTGTGATGGCATTACAGATCACTGCAATAATACTGTCTTGGCTCTCTGCACAAGTGCTACACAACATGGTATGGTCTCTCGGCATCGCTCAGTCAGATGGTGTAAATTTTTGTAGATGTTCTATGCTTGGAGCAACTTTACTTCTCTCACAGCAATCATACAAATAGTTAAGTAAAATGCAGATAGAACATATAAGTGGATCTTATAGAAGACAAATCAGAAACAGGAAAAATGTGGTGGTGCGTTACGGCAGTCAACAGGATGCTTCAACCAGCAAAGTCTCCTTGGTCAGCCAACCCAGAATGTGTCACAACAATCCTCCAATCAGCAAACGAGTCAACCCAAGTCAACTCCAAAAAAGTCAACGCTGTCCAGAAAAGTCAACGCAGGGCAGCAAGCTAAAAGTCAACGCAGCAGCAGATTGGTCAACCCTTTGACCTCGATTTCTGTGCCAAACAGTACGGCCTTCCAAAATCGAACTTCTCACCAAATTTCAGCCCTTTCGGACCATGCGTTGACCAAAGTCAACGCTGGTCAAACTTTCTGCAAAACCCTAGCTGCAGAAATTCGTCCTTCAGCTCAGCCGTACAGATTTGTCCTTCTTCTCCTTCACACGTGTGGGCTGAACTCGTTCTCCAAGGAGCTCGTACTAAATCAGATGAGAGAAGAGGATGTGAGTTGTGTTGTGATGAAATGCTCTCCAACTTTGCCTGTATTTATATCCATCATTGGGGTGTGTGACACATCTGCTGGGGGTGTGAAACCTTAAGGCCGACCTGCACATATAATTTATTATGAATAATAAATTCAAAATAAATGTTTTGCTCATCGGATTAAGACATATTATATATGGATTTTACACCTCTTCGAAAGAGGAATCCATCAAAAATATTAGCCTCTTAATATGAGCATCATAACATGGAGTTTGGACCTAGTTGTCCAAATTTAACACTCCCTCTCAACTAGGGAGAACTCCATCCATCAGTGCAATCAAACATCGTGCGTCATCCCGCCGTAACTTGCTTTGCTGGCCTCTTTATTTCAGAAAAAAAGTGGGTCAGTCACAAAGACATCATCCCCCGACTGACATAATCAGTCTAGAGGTTTGAAACCTCTATCAAACTCATAAAGAGTATCCAACCAACCCAAAGTTGGTTCATCTGACCCGAAGTCAGGCAGAGGTCCCAGACCTCACTAAACTTGATCCCAGATCAAGTGGTTGGACCGTGCCATCCTAGATAGAGAGTACGGCAATCTCTGATGCGTCCATCAGTCTTTGCTAATAGTCTCTAGCTTTTCCCACCTCCTTGGCCAAATGAGAGGTACTTCCCATGAGCCCTGAACTCAATGGGTAGGATGCATACGGGGCACAGATAAATGAGTGGCGAACCAACTCAATAATCACAAGGGTGGGGCAGAAGCATTATGAGTGCTTATAGCTCCGAGAAGCTATCCCCAAAGCCCCCCAGAGCTCCCAGAGCTCATCGTCCAACGGGACCCACATCATAGGGTCGTTCCACGATACCAAGACTCTCACGGAAGGTTAGGAACTTGACCTTCCCCAAGGGCTTAGTGAGAATATCCGCGACCTGCTCATCAGTTCCTATATGATCGAGCCTTACGGCGCCTCGCTGTACCATATCCCGGATAAAGTGGTACCTGATATCAATATGCTTGGATCGGTCGTGGAACACGGGATTCTCAGTCATACGAATCCCACTCTGATTATCACAGAGTATCACAGTGGTATCTAGCACATGTCCAAACAGCTCACTAAAGAGCTTCCGCAACCAAACTGCTTCACAACAGGCCATACTAGCAGCAATGTATTCGGCCTCCGCGATGCTCAAAGCCACCGACTTCTGCTTCCTGCTCATCCATGAGATCGAAGCAGAACCAAGATTGAAGCAGCATCCCGATGTGCTCTTACGATCCACCACACTGCCAGCCCAATCGGCATCAGTATATCCACGGAGTACCACACTCCCGGCAGTGTATCTCAGCCCATGGTTTATCGTGCCCCGAAGATATCTCAGAAGATTCTTGGCACCAACCCAGTGAAAGTGATGAGGCTCAACCATCTGTTGACTCAAAGTGTTCACTGCAAAACATATATCTAGTCGGGTGTTCACTAAGAACATCAAAGCTCCTATGAGTTGACGATACTCAATAGGATTGGCCAAGATAGGCCCAGCAGCGCTGCCACTCAACTTCTTAAAGTTGAGTTCCATCGGTGTCGACACGGACTTACAATCCACCATCCCAAATCTTTCCAGAAGCTTCACAATGTATTTTCCTTGAGAAAGGAAAATCTCTCCAGGTCTCTGCCAGACCTCCAGGCCTAGGAAGTAGTGCATCAGTCCTAGGTCCTTCATCTCGAACTTAGCAGCGAGCTCCCTCTTACATTGATGAATGAGAGGGTCAGCACCTGTCAGGAAGAGGTCGTCCACATACAGCACTAGAATGAGAGGCTTCCCCTGCACAACCTTGAAGTAAAGGTTCGGATCAACATTACTTCAAGTGAAGCCCAGCTTCATCAAGTAACTATCCATCCTCTCGTACCAAGCTCTGGGTGCTTGTTTTAACCCATAGAGGGCTTTCTTCAACCTGCAGACATGAGTGTCTCGATCCTGAACTTCAAATCCCAGAGGTTGTTCCACATACACCTCTTCCTTTATTACACCATGCAGAAAAGCGGTCTTGACATCCATCTGATGAAGACTCCATCCTTGCGTAGCAGCAAGGGCTATGATTGATCGAATGGTGGTATATCGTGTCACAGGTGCAAATATGTCATCATAGTCAATTCCTTCCTTTTGAGAGAAGCCACGGGCAACAAACCTTGCCTTAAACTTTTCAGCACTCCCATCAGATCCATGTTTGATCTTGTAGAGCCATTTAGCGGTGACAACGGATTTGTCCTTCGGTCTCGAGACCACATCCCAGACATCATTCTTCATAATAGACTCATATTCTTCATGCATAGCATCCTTCCAGACTTGATGCTTGATGGCTTCCTCAAAAGATCCAGGTTCAGATTGTACAATAGTACTCATGGCAGCTAAATACCCTTGGTATCTACACGGCTTCTTGCTTTCTCGGAATGTCCCCCTTGGGGCAGCATGACCCTCAGCATCTTCGAGGGTGTCCCTGAGCCATGATGGTCTCTTTCCCAGTGAAGGAGATGGATCAATAGGGTCCATTGGTCCTTCAATATCAGGCATAGTCTCATCCTGTGGTTCTTCCAGATTTCCAGGTCTTTCTTCATGATTTTCTCCAGATCTAGGAAGATCTACTACTTTCTTCAGGGAAGCATCTTCGTCAAAAGTGACATCATGGCTTATCTCTACTTCCCTTTGACGAGGTACATAGACTCTATATGCCTTAGAAGTCTCACTGTAGCCCACAAACATTCCTTTCTTCCCAGTAGCATCCAGCTTACTTCTCTTTTCTTTCGGCACATGAAAATAGACGGGACATCCAAAAATTCTAAAATGTGAGACATCAGGTTTCTTACCAGAGAAAACCTCTTCGGGAGTTTTGGAGTCCAAAGCGGAATGAGGGCATTGGTTTTGAATGTACACAGCAGTATTTGCAGCTTCTCCCCACAGAAACTTCGGTAGACCCTGGTCACATAGCATGGCACGGGCAGCTTCCACAATAGTCCTATTCTTGCGTTCAGCAACACCATTCTGCTCAGGAGTATATGCGGTGGTAGTCTCCCTCTTAATGCCAGCTTCTCTGCAAAAGTCTTTGAACTCATTTGACTCATATTCAGTGCCATTGTCGGTCCTCAAAATCTTGATCTTCTTTCCGGTCATATTTTCCACAAAGGCTTTGAAGGTACAGAACCACATGAAAGCCTCATCCTTCTTCTTCAAGAAGTATATCCAGGTTTTGCGAGAGAAGTCATCAGTAAATGTCATGTAGTAAGAACATCCCCCCAGGGATGTCACGGGCAACATACCAGATATATCAGAATGGACTAGTTGCAATATATCAGATGTCTTTGTGACACTTGAGGGGAAAGGTCCCCTTGTATGTTTTCCTTCAGCACAGCCCTTACATACACCTTCATGATTATTTCCAAAGTCAGGCATCCTTGTCACCACGTTCCTTGCTTCGGGAAGGGCCTTGTAATGAAGGTGTCCAAATCTTCGGTGCCATAGTTCGGTTTGTCGGATAGTATCACAAGTCATAGCTCCCAACGGACTCCCTCCAACCTGGTAGAGTGTACCAACTCTAAAACCAATTGAGATAGCTTCATTGAAGCTCTCATTCCACATGAGCACCTTTCCATCAGAGAAAGTTACATTGAATCCTTTGTCTTCCATGGCAGATACAGACACAAGGTTCTTCTTCAATTTAGGTACATAGAGTACATCTTGCAAACGTAGGACTTGACCTTGAGACAAGTGGAGGGTCACAGTCCCTATCCCTTTCACGGGATATGTGGCATTATCCCCAAGGATAATTTCTAGATTAGTATCCCTTTCAACCATGTCAGAGAGTGCTCCCTTGAATCCGGTGATGTGTCTTGAGGCACCACTATCGATTAGCCGGACATCCATAGTGTCGGGCGGAGATGTAGCAGAGAGAGCAGATACAAGAATATACTCATTTCTTTTATCAACAACATTAGACTCCTCATACCTGGTATTTCTAGACCTTTTAGAAGGTTGATTGTTTCCACCAAAGTGAGCCTTCCTCTTTCCTTTGGATCTATCATTTCTTCGATTCCCATTCCTTCGGTTGTTGTTGTTATCATCACTATCGGGAGAATCCTTCTTGAAGGGGCATTCTCTAGCATAGTGACCAGGCCTATGGCAAGTGAAACACTTGCCCTTATTTTCTTGAGCCTTCGTTCTTCCTTTGTCCTTAGGACCACCAGAGTTCTTCTTTCGAGAATGAGCACCATAGGCAGCATTTCTGTCATTATCGAATTCCTTCATCCTGGTTTCTTCTTGCATATATCTAGACAGAAGCTCATCAAAGTTAGGAATGGTATTATTGTTGAGAATGGTAGTTGTGAATACTTGCCATTCATATGGAAGTCCTCCAAGTGCGGTGAGAACCATCTCACGATCAGCTATTGTCTCCCCAATAGCTAGCAGATTGTTCCTTGTTTCGGTCAATTTCAGAAAGTAAGATTGAACAGACTCATCCCGGCCCTTCTTCATATTCTTCAACTTGTTCTTGAGGAATAGCACTTGGTTCACATTGTTTACCTTGAACATAAGGATCAATTTGTCATACATCTCCTTGGATGTGCCTAGTTCAGATATATAGGCAACCGGGCTCTTATGTATGGATTCCCTGATCATCAGCTTTGCTTTGATCTCTCCCTTCTTATACTTGTTTCTAACAGCAGCGGTAGCATTGGATGGAGGTTCTTGAATCTTACCCAGCACATGATCCAAGAGATCATGGTCTTCCAATTTGAGATCTAATATCATCTTCCGGGCATGGAAGTCAGCTTGTCATTCTCCTTGAATTCAAGACTTGTGGAACCCATTTCTTCCGGTGGTGATTGCTAAAGATAGAGTTTGTCTTCACCTCAGCTCTGATACCATGTAAATTTTTGTAGATGTTCTATGCTTGGAGCAACTTTACTTTTCTCACAACAATCATACAAATAGTTAAGTAAAATGCAGATAGAACATATAAGTGGATCTTATAGAAGACAAATCAGAAACAGGAAAAATGTGGTGGTGCGTTACGGCGGTCGACAGGATGCTTCAACCAGCAAAGTCTCCTTGGTCAGCCAACCCAGAATGTGTCACAACAGTCCTCCAATCAGCAAACGAGTCAACCCAAGTCAACTCCAAAAAAGTCAACGTTGTCCAGAAAAAGTCAACGCAATGCAGCAAGCTAAAAGTCAACGCAGCAACAGATTGGTCAACCCTTTGACCTCGATTTCTGTGCCAAACAGTACGGCCTTCCAAAATCGAACTTCTCACCAAATTTCAGCCCTTTCGGACCATGCGTTGACCAAAGTCAACGCTGGTCAAACTTTCTGCAAAACCCTAACTGCAGAAATTCGTCCTTCAGCTCAGCCGTACAGATTTGTCCTTCTTCTCCTTCACACGTGTGGGCTGAACTCGTCCTCCAAGGAGCTCGTACTATCTCAGATGAGAGAAGAAGATGTGAGTTGTGTTGTGATGAAATGCTCTCCAACTTTGCCTGTATTTATATCCATCATTAGGGCGTGTGACACATCTGCTGGGGGCGTGCAACCTTAAGGCCGACCTGCACATATAATTTATTAAGAATAATAAATTCAAAATAAATGTTTTGCTCATCGGATTAAGACATATTATATATGGATTTTACACCTCTCCGAAAGAGGAATCCAACAAAAATATTAGCCTCTTAATCTGAGCATCATAACATGGAGTTTGGACCTAGTTGTCCAAATTTAACAGATGGTATATCCTCTCTAGTCATACATAACGTCACATTGTCTCGTGGCATCATTACTTAACGTTATGGATGGCCCGTCGTCTTAGTATGGATGGATGGCCCACACTGCATTAGTATGAATGGATGGTCCGCTGCATTTGGTCAAGATGGATATTTCATTGAATAATATATGAATAGCCCGACACATATAACTCCAACAAGGACGACAATTTATATATATGTGTTTGGTATGGCCCAAACTCAAGATTCAGTTGCATAACAATGATGCCTCGCACACAATGCACAGTGTTATAATCCCATGGAATCGCACAGTATTGTATGGTCTCTAGCGCAGCAATATAGTCGCATGGCATCGCACAGTCTCTCTGTGCATAGCATTAGTGCTGATACTGCACTTCAGTCCTGGCATGGTATCGTTATACATCTTGGCATCACACAATTATTTATAAATACATACATGATTTGTACATGCCATCGGTCATATGGTATGGTTTCTCTATATAAGCATTGCACAGTCTTGTATTGTTGTTATGTATATATAGTGTGATATACTCACAGAAAAATATGGTATGGGATTAGTACAGCACCATATACAAAGAAGTATAGTGTGGCATCATACACTAATATGTCATCCTAAGCTGAGCAGTATTGGTATAGCATTTGGTAAATTGGTATGGGCTTCATGGTGGAGCATTATGTACTGATATAACAGCATAATGAGTTAGTGCAGAACTGTATTGGCATTGACATGACTTCATAGATCAGCAGTGGCATTTCAGAACTGTATTGACTTTGGCATATCTCATGTATATATGTAGAACCTTCGTCACCGGCAACCTTGAAAAGAATCTCTGATACAAATATCCCTACTTCACTATGTCAGTTATTTAGCTATGTCAATCTTGTTCACAATCGAAGTTGTGAACAAGATCTGATTAGATCTTGGGTAGCTTGATTATGTCTCATAATATTGTATGTTGTATCTCAGCTGAACAATTGATGAAATCTAATAGAAGAAGAAGAAGAATTTCGGTTTTTCCCCCTTGTGGGGTTTTGCCCTGGTCTCCGACCAATCCTGGTGTCTCTTTGTGTGCATGTTTTTCTTCTAATGTTCCTTTTATTGTTCCATTGTATTACTGATGATGTTGTTCTTTCTACATAATTGCATATGTTGTAATGATGATATAATATTGCGGGGTAAATTCAATGTATAAATAATGTAATGCAATTATCAAAGCAAAGAACAATATATAGTCCTAACAAAAATTAACAAGGCTCTCTTTCAGGGATGAATTTATTTCTCCCAAGGACTTTTTTGAAGGGAAATATATTTTTTCTCAAGTTCCGTCACACTTCTTGCACCCTACCCAGAAACTCACAACATGAACCCACCATATTAACAGTTCTAGAGTACCTACCAGTGTTGCGAACAACTCGATAACATCCCTATTTTATCTCGAAATCACGATTTTTTGACCTAGCTGATGTTTGCCAATTTTTAAAGATATTTTATGGTATTTTAATTTTGCTGATGTTTGCCAATTTTTACCGATATTTTCCTTACTTTTACGATTTTTTGGTTTTCCAGACCCTGGCCGATTTTATCCTGATGTCAATGTTCGCAACCTTGGTACCTACATATACATTTTTTGGTTTGTTTCAAAAATGACTAATCTTGATGAGGATTAAGAATCATTCCAGAAATGTTGTGAGAAGATAATTTCCTTGCACGCTACTAATGGCAAATTTTGTAATGAAGTTGTCTCCTTGCAAGATATTAATGATAAAATTCATAATGAAGGTTATTTCTACATAATAATAATGCTTCATCGTAGGCGTTAACTTTAGGAGTAGGTTGTTTCACTATAAAAAACTAATGTTTGCTTCATGATGAGGTAAATTCATTTTAGGACTATATTTCTTAGCATCATGAAAGAGGTCGTCTCAAAGGAATGAAATTGTCAAACTCTTTGACAAGCAACACCTCGAAGCATGATTATGATCCCTTCTTTCCTTGATTAGATAGAAAGGACAAGTCCATTCAGAATTTGCATGCTCTTAATCAAAACCTTGTTCGGTAAGTGAATTAAGAGATTAATGGATTGCAATTGCAACTTACATTATTCTTTTGAAAGAAATTCTTATCTTGGTGTTGATCCACGTATAATATACACTAAAAAAGTTGATAGTTGGGCACTTCATATTAATGAGATGGAAGAAACTTTTGGATCTTGCTTGTCAATAGTAAATACCTATGGATGAATTTGGAGAGAAAACAATTATTACTGTATAGAATTTTAGAATATGATATTTAGTGATTCTCACAAAAACCTGTCTTCTTTTGATGTATTTCCTTCTATATTGTGTTAGCTTTCAAGGTTACTCCAAAAGTATTTATAACATACTTACGAGTGGTTTATGTGATATGGAGTGATAGTGTAAAGGTGTATGGATGACCCTTAGTTGTTTCATGCTGGACAAACATATGAGGTGGCTTGCTCATTGATTACAAGAACTTCTGTAGATGCTTATGTGCCATTCTTCCTTAGAATGTTGGAGACCTAGATAGCATGATCACATTCTTCATGATGTGTACATGGAGTGTGTGACTTGTTTGGAGGACAACTTGCCTTGGAGGAGCATTGAGCATGCTAAAGGAGGGTGTTAAATTCTAGAATCCATGGGCAGACTTGGCTGCTTACATGGAGGCTGTTGCTTGACTCGAGGAGGCTTGGGTTGAGGAAGTGACCATGTAGGTGTGGTGGACCCGGAGGAGCATATTGTGTAGGAATGTTAGAGCTTTGGAGGTTTCTGGAGGTGGAGCATTGTACCTTCTCGAGGAGTGTCCATGCCTTGGAGCCATTATGGGTGCCCCTTGTTAAGTACGATTCTCACATATTGTAGTCCATTATTAATCAACACCATTGACGTGGTCCAATGCTTACTGTGCGATGGATGTCTTCCAATGATGAGAACTGTTGGATCGAAATATTCCATAGTGTGTGGTCAGTGTGGCTGTCCTACAAGCTATGATTGTTTGCTTGGCTAGTGATTTATCAGCACCTTCCTTCTAAGGCCTACCTAGCTAAGAGTGGCCTCTCAGATTGGCTTTGCCCTTCTGATCTCCAAGTGGAAACAATAAAGCATTTATTTTAGGATTGTTATTTGGCCAAGTCATGTTGGGAGCATGTCAGACAGATCTAACGACTATTCTTTAGAGACTTGGGTGACTACAGATCTATGGTCCATTCTTCCCTTAGTGGTATTTGGCTGCTTGAGAATTTATTCCTTGTTTGTTCTCTAGAAGCTTCAGTGCAAAAATGTGTTTGAGAATGAGTTAGCTCTGTCTGCCTTTATTTTTTGTGGAAGGAAGAGGTGGTATGCAGCTAGTAGCAAAAGGGTTTTTGTTGATCAAGGACAATAAGTTGTTAGACTCTGGTGCCTCTTTAGATTTTATTATTGTTTTTGTTGCTTTAAGAAAGAGGATGTAAATACCATTGTGTATACTCTTCTCTTTGTTTTCTCTTGATGTAAACATAAGTATTTTCATGACCAAAACAAAAATCACATCTCTTGTGAGTGTACATGAGAGAGAAAAACCTTTTCCACGAGTGATGTCTTGGTATACCATGGTGCCACACAGTTAACCCGTATATTGTCACTTGCCCACTCACATGCAAGATTCTTTGTGAGTTGGTTGATTGCTCCTGTATTTCATTTAACACACGAGTCAACCAGACCATCCAAGTAAAATTAACATTCTTGAAGATTCAGGTTCACATTTTCTTAAGACTTAGTGTCATAAATTTTAAGTTGAGACCTGAGAACTAAAATAGTATGTATAAATTCTAGGAGAGAAAACTTGGAGGAATTTACCTTTGCTGGCTGCATATATGGTACCAGAGAAAATAGCTACGACACCGGCAACAGAAGAAATGAAAACAATGCTCCCCTTTTCTGATGCTTTTAGTAGAGGATGTGACAGCTGACATAGATGATAAGCTGACTCAAAGTTGGTAGACATAAGAAATGAGAAATCCTCAGCTGTATAACCCACAGTGGGCTTCCTCAAATTTGTACCTACATTATTAATCTGCAGTCAAAACCATAACAATTAAAGCTAGGTAAAAATGAATGTTGTAACTGCCTCATTGGAAAGTGTCTCAATGGAAAATAATGCAAATATACAATGTATTAGTTTATTTATTTAGGATATTTATTATTAACTACTTGTTAATTTCCTTGCACATGAACAACACTATATCTACCTAAGAATACTAAAATGCATGCGCCCAATCTCTAAAATATAAGCAATGCTTAGTCCAGACTTAACATAACTAAGATTATTCTCAATATATCTGATTTTCAATTGAACAACAATTCTACATCAATTTGTCCATTTGCATAGCAATAAGACACCTTTATCCTCTAACAATGAAGTTCAAAGATAATTCACAAAAATTTCATTTGATTTTAACCTATTGCACTCAAAATATCTGCTCTAAAATATAAGCAACAATTAGTCCAGATTTAATATAACTAATATTCAATTCAACTTCAATTTGCCTATTTTCATAGTGATAGGACACCACAATCCTGTGAGAGTGAAGGTCAACAGATTTTTCATTTGATTTTACCCTATATTATCACTAAAGTGATCTTACAGAGCTATATCTAGGCAGTATATTTTCCACTATAATAACTGAGCATAGAATCAATCTCTAATCAAGGCATCTTTCCCATGAATAAGTCAGACACTCATAAAACATTGGAAAGGCACCAACATATTCACGAAAGAATGTGTATTTTCAAATGGACTCGTGAACCCCTTAACACCATGCAGAAGCCATGGCTCATTGCTGCATTTAGGGCATTGGATGTTAGCAAATTCCCTGATGCTCCGCATCCCTTACCTGAGAAATTGCTAATAGTTTCCTAAATTCAATGATACTAATGCTATCACTGCGGAAAAACATGTGCATGAGTTTTACTGGGCAGTGAGTGCAAAAATAATCATGAAAGAGGGTGTAGTAATGATGCTCTTTTCCTTGACTTTAGAAGGGAGTGATAGGGATTGGTATCTTAGTTTACCCCAAGGTAGTATCACTGATTGGGATTCCTTTCACCAAGCCTTCAACAAGAGATGGGCCTGTTACCCACCACCTGTGGGTGACACCCATAGGAGAATTTTTTCTCCTAGATTGTCTTCAGCTGGCAGCCAGCAGCCCCTTGCAGCCCCCAGATAGCTCGATGTGCCACCATCTCCGCCACCTAAGCCAACCATTATGCACCCACGCCCATCTGTCATGATCGTGTGTTTGAAAGTGGGTCTTCCAACCCTGAAGATATGCCTTTCATTATGTAGTTGGGTATTTTTGCTTACTTATTATGGACACTTTTAGGGATGGATTAGTGGGGAGATTCAGCGAAAAGAATGTGCTTGGTTTGTACTCTTGTCCCCTTGTCCAACTTGGTGGTTAACCTTGTATCCTAGTTCCGTGGGATCTCTGTTGAGTTTTCTTGAGTGTTGGGGTAGCATCGAATGTGCTCTAGCTCCCAAATTTTGTGGAGGGACTAGAGTACATGAGATCTCCAAGACCCAGAAAGGGATTTGGGAAACTTCATCCAGTTTGGGAGATAATTAATTAATTAATATTTTTAATTAAGGACCCTAAGTCTAATTAAAATATTAAAGGTAATTAATTAAAACATGTGATGGAAATGACTCAAGTCACACGAATCAAGCTTTCTTTTAATCTTAGCCATCGATTCAAGATTAGATCATGGTCGTTGGTTTCCCGACGAGAAAGTATAAAGGAAAGGCTTGGGGTCAGTTGGAGAACACACACACGGAGGCAGAGCACTTAGACTAAGCTGAAATTTTACGGCGGGTTTGCTAAGAATTTTTAGAAGTGTTTCAGCTGCAAAGGGGGGTGGTATTGGCAAAGGGGATGGTCTGATCCCAGTGCCAAGAATCAGCAAGAGGCAGAGAGCAGCAACCAGAGGAAACGCAGAGAAGCAAAGGCAGTAGCAACAATTACGCAGTAGCTACGCAGCGCAGAGAGCAGCTTCAGCTACGCAGGCCCTCCAGGGGAAGCGTTGGGCAACAGGGGACCCTCCAGGGTTACACAATGACCCTTCTAGGGTAGCGTAGGGTCTGCATCACCCATTCTGGGGTTATGAAGCCCTCTCCAGGCCAGCGCAGAGGCACGCAGAGGCTGACAAGGCTGACATAGGGGCTTTAGGGGCAGCGCTGGGGTTTCTAGGGCCAGAAATTGGCTAAGTCTTGTAAATCCCGTTTGAGGGTGTGGATCAGTCAATCTTTTGGTCTCAGAACAACAGGTTAGCTACAGATCTATCTTTTTCTTTATCGGGTTAACTAGTAGCATGACCAGATTTGTTGTACTCAGAAACTACTTAATAATATAAACCCTCCAGCAACCGAAAGATCGGTTTTCCTACATTGGGTTTTTCTGAGGACAGTTGTCCAGAAAAACTTGTGTGTCATTTTGTCTATGTGTGCATGTATTTCTGTTTTTGGATCTGAATCAGTGAAAGTCTGTTATGTGTTTACTTCGATGTTAATTTGAATATTTCATCATTAATAACTTGTTTAAGTAGGAGAAGTATAACCAGATCTAACAGTATAATTTATGCATAAAGTAACATTCATAAATTTTCAAAATCTCGTCTATTGGCTACTAGCTTTAGGAGTGGCACGACATGGGAAACCTCGATTTTGGTTGTGTGGTCCCATGCCTCGTCACCACATACATCACTCCCCTCCACTCATTATAACCGCTTTTCACATATTTCCCATCTGGGTCCACATTTGTTCGTTGGGTCCACAAGGAGTTAGCCTCCCCCTCCCCTTGTCCACACTCTGAGTCGGGCCTGGAACTATGCCCCAAAGGTTGATGCAGCTAAAAAGAAAGTAAAAAGCATAATTTGGCCATGCTCAACAAGAAATGTACCATAAAATGCAAAGGATGGTCGAAGCATACATTTAGCATGTCGGCAAAATCCAACATGAGCTCTACCCCTATCATCATGGCCATCACCCTAGTTTCTAGGTCCCCTCATATTGGCCTCCTGCATCATTAAGGAACCCATGATTGTCCCAACCCTTGGTGGGTGATGAACTGCCCAACCTTAAGGGGGTAATCATTGTCATATCCTACACATCATGCTCTTATTCCCTAGAGCCCCGAGCAATTATATGAGAAAAATCAATAAAAGGCAAAAGGCATATGAAAAAGGGTGGAAAAACAAATATCGGGGTAACCCATGTACCACAATTGTTCCCTCCTACATCTAAACACCCAAGTGTGGGCCTCCCTCATCATAGTTACCCTTGTACCAGGGCATGTGGCTTGGAGCCTTCCCCTGATGCCCCAATATGTTCCTTCATTATCTCACATGACACTTGCACTATGACAAATGTACCATGAACCTGTCACTCCCTAAAAGGTTGAAACCACTTAATAGGGTCCTTGATTAACCTCCTTCTTGAACTTGGAGACACCTGTACAATCTAAAGCCCATAATGGAAGGGCATGCAACTATGAAATGCCCAATTGGTTCCATGACTTGTAAGCACATTTGCTCAATTACACTAATGATTTGTTATGCAGGATTGCATGTGGGTTTTCATCTTGGGGTTTGGTCTCCCTATACGAGGTCCAAGCCCTCCAGAGGGTCGTATTGGCATTTATAGGGTGTGCGTTGAGCCATGGTCCTCCACTATAGCAGAGAGAAGATAGGCATGCCATGGGATCCTTCAGCACCATTCATTGCTCACTCGTGTCCCACTTATTTGATGATGATGATGCACCTGGACCACCTTGCCCAGTTGGCTACACTCTTGCACCACACACTTGGCAGTTGATCCTGGGTCTAGATGGGGTTGTATTTCACCATGGGAGACAAAGGGAGGGCTTACATCATTGTTCCAGCCCTTATAGATGGAATACATGCTTGTTCGATTCAATTGGAGACCCATTAGGATAATTTTGTGCCCCCCATAACCACTTGGTGGGAGCACCACAAGTCATTTGCTTGGAGATCAAGGGGCCATCCCATTCATCACTATTTTTCGAGCCCTTCTATTCATTTTGGCATATGTTGGAGTTCACTAGGCTTTCCAACGACCCTCCTAGCTATTGTATTATCATTTCATCCCTCTTGAGAAAATTATTTTTCATATTATGGAGCTATTTGGTGGGCTTGTCACCTAAAGGTTATTATTTATACATTATTTTATTATTAGGGGCATCATTAGACCTAAATAGGCAATTTGAATCCCTTAAGAGGATCATATAAATTGATGAGAGGTTCATTTCATTCCTCATCATCACTTGGATTTGGAACTTCTAAAAGGGAACTCGGACCTACAATTTGGATGAATTTGGAGCTTGTAAATGAATTTAGATGTATGGATTAACTTCACACTTCTTCTTGGAGCTTATTTTTGCATGTGGGATGGATGGATATACTCTCTCTTTGCTTTCTAAGTGATTTATGATGCTTATTTCTACTATAATAAATGTCTAATGCTTGGAATTTTCTCTTCTTGTATTTGGATATGCCCTAATTAAAGCGAAGTGCTTGGAGCAAATTGTTGGGATTTTCGCATGTGTTACTCATTTGGAAAAAATAGAATGAATGTTCCTAGGGGAATAATTGTATGATTAAGTCCTTGAAACTCCATCTTAACATTGAGTTGGAAGTATAAAATTCATGAGGGTTTTTCATTTGTCATCTTCTATTTGATAGTGAGGTCCCTGGAGGTCTCCATGAAGCATTGAAGTTGCTTTACTTAAGATCGTTTGACTCCATTTCTCCCAAAAGGCTAGGCATTGTTCCACAATCCATTGTTGATCACCCCAAAACTTCCCCTTTTTTACTTTTTCTTTGCATTCTACCTTAACCATAGTGGGTCTCCTAGGGAATCAAGAGAATTGCTTTGTGGCCATCCAATTTTGGTGCGAGTTAGAATACATCTGCATTGGTGCGTCCTCAAGAGGTCCTCCAAGTTTGAGGTCATTCCCACATATGGATTGGGAGATACACAAAGCCCTAACCATAAGACCATACTTGTCTAGGTTCCTCCTAGGTTAAGATAAATTTTAAGGGTCTCATTCTTAGAAAAAATCAAAGGAAGTTCATCATTCCCGAGGCCCTTCTCATCCACGTTGTTTGCGTTAGTTTGTGTAGCATCGAATGTGTTCTAGCCTTGAAATTTTGTGGAGAGGCTAGAATACATGAGATTTCCAAAACTCAAAAATCATTTCTGAAAATTCCAGCTAGAGACGACTTAATTAGATTATTAGTCCATTTTTAATTATTTTGTAAGTCTAAACTTAGGGAATATGATTAATTAAGTCATGGTGTGAATGTTCTAGAAAGTCACATGGATCGATTTCTAGTTAATCCTTGCCATTGATTAAGATCTAATCTTGGTCGTTGAAGTCTCAATGAAGGATTATAAGAAGTCAATGGGGCTTGGGGAAATTACTTGAGAACTTGAGCAGTTTGATTTTACTGGGAAATCGATTTCCAGAGTAGCAGCGTTTTGTTGTCAGAAGTGATTCAGTGAGATCGAAGCAGTGAGAGAGGGGCAGAGATAGTGACGCTGGAGGAGGCATTCCAGATCCGGTGAGTGCATTTGCAATGAGGCAGAGAAGCCACAGTGATGCTAACGCAGTGGCAATGCAGTAGTTTCAGTGGGCAATTCGTATTTGCTGGAGGAGAAGCAGTGATTCAGTGTCGAAAGCTGCCAAGAGGGTCAGTTTCTCAAACAGCAGCTGACGAGATAGCTTGAGGCGACGCAGTGCCTAGCTAAGTGATGCAAAGCCTGCGTGAGGGTGATGCAGTGACTGTGCAAGGGCAATTTGGATGGCTCCATTTCGAGCTTAGATCAGTGCTCAGATTCGCCTGTGGAGTGAGGAAATTCCTCACTAGATATTTTTGCCAATTTTTCTCTGTAGGATTGCCAGTTTGGGCATCCAATTGTACTCAGATATTTCACTACTACATAAAAATAAAACCCTCAGTTGTTGCACCGGTTTTCCCAAGTTAGGTTTATCCGGGGACATTGGTCCAAAAATAACGGTGTTATTTTGTGTGTGTTCATATATTTCTTCCTACGTTTTTTTTCTTCCGCGGTTTATTTGTGTAGGTTGCAATGTGATTGATTTGTGAAATTTTCAAGCTGAAATACTACTGTAGTGATTGATTTATTTCGCCTACTTATTTATGATAAGTTATTTACGGAACCTTTCAGTAAATTCTGAAATAAACACAACTGCAATATTCACTTAATCATAAGAAGGAAAAACAAATAGAACGCATATAACCAATAGAAACAATCAGATGAACACAGTTATTTTTGGACAATTGTCCCCGGAAAAAAACCCAATGCGGAAAACCGGTGCAGCAGATGAGGGTTTGTATTATTCTTCAGCAGTGGAAATCATTTACAAAAATTTGACAAGAAGATGTCTAGAATACACCTAAGATAATTTTTATGAACCCTTCGGAAGAATATCTAACACATAGGAGGCACCCTTTCTCCCTCTGTGTCACTCTGCGTGGTCTTATGCGCAGTCACTTCACTAGACTGCGTCACTCTGTGTGGAGGACGAGTGCTGCTACTCAGCGTTGTCCCCTCTGTGTCCTCCTCCTGCCTTCTTCTTCCTCTGCTGACTCCCCCTTCCTCCTTATGCCTCTGCAACTCCGCCTCTACAACCTCTCTCTCTGAAATCGAATTCTATTCCTTCATAATCGATTTCCTTCGGGTACTGAGTGTGTGCCCGGCTTGCTTTCCAAATGACCCTCAAGCCTTCTCTTATAATCATCTCGTTGATGAATCAACGGCCCAAATTAGATCTCTAATCAATGGCTGAGATTAAAACATGACCTGATCTTCATTTTCTAGAAGATTCACACTATGCTTTATTAATACCCTTTAGTTATTTAATTTCCCTAAGTTCAGACTTATGGATCACTTTAAAATAATTAATTATTTTAATAAAGCATGAACCGAGTGGAATTTCCACAAACGGTTTCTGGGTTCTCTGGAATACTGATGTCCAAGCCTCCTCCCAAAATATGAGACTTGGAACACTTTCCAATGCTACAAAATCAACACTCCCTCTTAGCGAGGAAAGTGTTCAAACAAAATACCAATTGCATCTGCTATGTCCTGAAGCATCCCCTGCGTTGTTGATGTCTTGGTTGTTGCCCCTCGTATCTACGTTGTTGCCCTCTGTATTGTTGCCCGTGACACCATCTCTGCCACTGCCTCATCCGTACTGCAGCTCCCTCTGAATCTCAAGTCCACCAATTCCTCTACTGGAAAGGGTTCTTGACCATCCCCATCTTTTCCCTGAAGTAAGTAAACTTAATCTTACCCAGAGCTTTCGTGAGGATATCTTCCACTTGTTCCCCTGTAGGAAGGTAATTCAACTGTACAGCTCCCCGTTGGACATAGTCTCTGATGAAGTGGCACCTAATGTCAACGTGGTTCAACCAATCATGAAACAAAGGATTCTCAGAGAGTTTGATGCAACTCTAATTATCACACAAAATTTTGGTCAGTTCCATCCTCTTCTTGAGCAAGTTCATCAGCAACTTACGAAGCCATATGGCCTCACACAAAGCTGTGCTAACTGCCTTATATTCAGCCTCGGTTGAGCTCAGTGCCATGGATTTTTGTTTCCTACTGCACCAGGAAGTCATTCCTAGTCCGAGACTAAAACAGTACCCACTAGTACTTTTCCGATCTCCTGGGCTTCCAACCCAGTCTGCATCAGTGAACCCACTCAACTGGATTTCATTGCTCTTGGTGTACTTCAATCCAAACTCGACTGTACCCTTCAAGTATCTGAGAACATGTTTGGCTACTGCCTAGTGAGCCCTTCTTGATTCTACCATGAACTGACTGAGGGTATTCATGGCATAACAGATGTTTGGTCTAGTGAGTTGCCTATACAAGGTAGGGTCAGCCTCATCATCCTCGGACGTGTCGATCTTCTTCCAGTTTCTGATCATTGGCGTACCCATGGGTCTACAGTCCTCCATCTAAAATATTTTCAGGATCTTTGTAGCATATCTTCCTTGCCCAAGGAAGATTTCTCCCTTCTACTGCCAAACCTCCAAACCAAGAAAATAGTGCATCTGCCCTAGATCCTTCATGTCGAATTCTGTAGCCAAATTTTCCTTGTAGTCTTTGATGAGCTTAGATGATCCAGTCAAGAACAGATCATCTACATATAATACTAGAATTAGCGGCTCATCACCTACTCTTAGATAGTAGAGGTTGGGATCTGCGTCACTCTTGACAAATCCCATCTTCTGCAAGTAGCTATCAATTCACCCATACCATGCTCTAGGGGCTTGCTTCAGTCCGTACAAGGATTTCTTAAGCCTGAACACATGAGTCTTCTACTCATGCATCTAAAAGCCCTCTGGATGTTCTATGTACACTTCCTCTTCTATCACCCCATTCAAGAACATTGTCTTGACATCCATCTGGTGAATTTCCCATCCCATCTGTGTTGCAAGAGAGACGACGGATCTGATCGAAGTGTACCGAACTACAAGGGCAAAGGTTTCTTCATAATCGATTCCTTCCTTCTGTGCATACCCCTTAGCCACAAACCTGGCTTTGAATTTCTCTATCCTGCCATCTGCAGGCATACTTGATCTTGTAGATCCACCTTGATCCTACAACCGATTTGTTCTGAGGTCTAGGGACTACTTCCCATACGTCGTTTGTTATGATGGAGTTGTACTCCTCCACCATAGCATCTACCCACCCCAGATGTCGAGTTGCCTCTTGAAAACTAGAGGATTCTCCAACCTGTGCTACCAGTGCCTGGTACCTGTCTGGTTGCCTGTGTTCCCTCTTCTCATTTCTAGGGGCTCCAATAAATTCCTCTGCATCCCTCAGAGTCTGTTGGAGTGATGCAGGGGCATTAGACACTAGCCAGCAATGTAGGAGGTTTTGTCCACATGTTGTGGCTAGGTGGGTTCGAAAACAATTGAATTGTGTAATATTCCTAATTAGCACCGCTAATTGGAATATTTGATTTTTGTATAGTTTTGCCGACTATAGTTAATTAATAAATAAAAGTGAGAAAAGGGGTCTAACTCACTTAAATAAAATAAAGTGTTTCCCTAGTAGAGGCAACGTTGTAACTTAAGGGGGGAGCCTTGGGGGTCCACACCACACATGAGAGGAGGCTCACGTAGCCTCTAGAAGCAACTGCGCAGGCATAGGAGGAGCTTATGGAGAGAGGGGACGCAGTCAGGGTTTTGAGGGGAGCTAGCACTATAAAAGGTGGGAGTTTCACCTCATTTGGCATTATGGATATTGTTGATGATATTGAGCTAGACTTCTGTCTACTTGAGCACGCTGGCTGTTTAGTCGGTCTGCAGCACTGTTTAGTGCGACTGAGTGTCTCCGGTCGGAGATCTCACCCTTGGCCCCGGGGAACTTCGAGTGCCTGCTCGGGCAAGGTTTTTCTTCAGTCTTAGCAGGAGATTTGCAGGTGTTTTGTTGGGAGTTTTGCTGAGGAGCTGAGCTTCATTGGGTGACTGCGCAGTCCTTGGAGGGAGGACGCAGTTTGAGTTGGAGCTATTCAGCGATAGAGATTTCTGCAGGAGATTCAGGCCTATTCCGGTGTGGAGGTTCGGCGTTTATCATTTGGTGAGTTTCCTGAGGAGTTGTGGCCCCATTTCAGTCTATTTCAGTTGGTGTCTGCGCTGGTCCTGAAGGGACAGCGTTTTTCTAGGAGGGTGGTTTCTGGGGGTGATTTTCGGAGGTGGTCCGTTTTGTATATGGTTTCTGGGTTTTGTCCGGGGTGGTGAGTTCAGGTGGTCTGCCGATTTTCAGCTCATTCCGGCAAGGGGATCAGCCCCTAGCTTCAGTTCATTCCCGCAGCAGCAGTTTACGGTAGTTTCTTCCAGCAGCTGGGATGCAGTTTCTTGTAGCAGCCATTTCCTGTTTTTCTGAGAGGGTTCTACACTTGCCTTGAGCAAGGATAGGTGCATTTATTCTGATTATCCATTGTATCTCATTATATTCTCAGATTAATAAAATGGCTTAGCATTTCCGACATTTTTATGTGTATTTGCTTTATGTTCTATTTTCGGCATTTCCTATATTGTCGTATGCTTGTATTGCTGTCTATTTCCCTTTCGGGATATTACAGTGGTATCAAAGCATAGTTCTGGCTTAGCCTGTGGAGTTGGCTATCTATGGCAAATATGAGGATCACAATGCCTACATTCTTACCTGAAGTATCGAGGCAACATGGTCGTATACCCCTTGAAGATTATTTCAGAGAATGGAAATCCAAGGGGGAAGACTTCAAAGCAGTTTGTCCCTTCAAAGATTACTGTTGGCTCAGGCAGGATGAAGGAGGAAGGTACAATGAAAGGAACAGTGGGTTTTCTACCATGCAGAGTTCAGATTTGCAACGTACCATTGGGAGATCACCTCTTCCCATGCATGAGGGATCCACTAGTCCCTGTGAGTCTAAGCCCAAGAAGACCGGAACGGTGAAAGAGAAGAATTTCTTCTCATATCTTTTTGGATTCAGAGGAAATTCATCCACTGTAGAGGAAGTCAAGAAGAATGAAGAAAAAGAAGAGGAAGTACCATGCGCTTCCAATTCTAATCGAGAAGAAGAGATCACATCACCTCTTGAGGAGGCTTGTGGAAACATTGTCACACTTGTGGAGGAGCAGCCACATGCATCGACAATTGGGGCAGCCAACACTTTTGAGGATGGGACTCTTGTAGATCAAGGGTCAAATCTCATTGCTACTATAGAGCAGCCTGGTTGCACTGCGCTGTGCAACATGGAAACACTCAAGGAGGAATCGAACCATCATTCTCATGAGCCATTGTTGGATTGTACATTGCACTTGGAGGATGAGGGCACACAGGATTGCAGGGAGTCTGAGGTTACACCTAGTGTGACACAGGATTCACCCTCATTGGAGACCTCCTTGGCCATGTCGGTTGATGTGGTAGTGGAGAAGGTCGAGCCTACCTCAGTAGAGCCATCCATTGAGGTGATGAACCGTGAGTCGATTCCGAGTCTTCGTGGTAGCAACACACGACAGACATGGGTGAGACGATAGGCAATATATCCACCTTTGATGAGGCACTAGTTAGGTGTGATAGAGGTATTGGATGATGGTCGCAGTAGCAAGATCATCGACTTGGACGGACCTTCGGTGCTTTGGAGAGGAAGGCCGCGCCGCACGGAGGCCAGGAGTTGGCAGACTCGTGAGCCGGGAGGGCATGAGAGTGGCTTCTAGCCGAGTCGACCGCCAGTTGGCCCGCATTGGGGAACAACTCGGATTCCCCGATGGTACAACCCGAGGGCACATTGCAAGACGGATCATTCCCCTTCGTGGCGGCGGATGGGACTAGCAAGCAGTTGTTGGGTCATCTCTTCCCATTGGAGAGAGAGGCAGTAGCCACCTAGTCGATCTCTCATATGTTGACTTGGATAGCGGTATGAGACGAATGTAGGCTGCAAAAGGGGCCAAAGATCCACATGTTGAGGTTGGATGGAGAGAGATTTTGTTGTACTTCCTGTGGGAGCTGCCATGGAGATGGTGATGGATCCGAGTGTAGTTCGCCAGGAGTTCCTAGGTGTTGGGCATACGTGGACCCCGCATTGGCATTGGGATCCGTGGGATCACCTATCGTTTTCTGCAGACAACCGACTCTGTCTTGAGAGCATGTTGGCCTAGTAGGAGAGCATGTGCGCTTTCGGTCGGGCCCAAGGGCTAACCAGCTTATGGGCGTACTCCCCTAGGTTGTCTGCCATGACATTCATACACGGGATCACGGGTGGTCGCACACCTTGGCAGAGGCTATTCGAGGAGGTGGCATTGGCGGTGTCACCGGGGATGGCACCTTGTATGGGGCCAAGGATTCTTCACTCAGGGGGTGGGGCACAGAGGACGAGAAGCAGAGCCGAGTAAAGGGTGGTGACACCATCGACACAATGTGGAGATTCACTTTCTGACTTTGAGGAGGATTTGAGCAGCGGATCTCGCCTACAGTATAGTGATACGACGATGGAGACGATGTTACCGATTAGTGGTAGTCCGACATGTAGGGGCACAAACTTAGGCCGGCCACATCCAGGATGTGTGAGCCTAGCATTGAGCTATGGGATCGTCGGTGGACAAGGGAGTAGCATGGTGGTGTACCATGAAGGTGGGATCGTATCAGGAGTAGGAGCATCTCATACCACATTGAGAGCATAAAGTGAGAGGACTGCGTCTGGACACACAGACACCTGATGGTGTTGGGTGCCCAGCAAAGAGGCACATGGTATCCGCCAGTAGGCTCAGGGTATGCCTCCCAAAGGTGCGCGGGCATGTTGAGGAGTATATGGATGACTGGCCAGGATACGAGGGTACACAGACGGCATGCCAGGTCTTAGAGCATTAAGCCTGCAGAGACTCATGGGATGTAGTGGACATCGCGTTTACCTTGGTAGTAGTTCACCCAAGATCGATGGAGAGGCAAAGGAGCAATGTTTCACAGATCTCTGGGACTCGCCCCCACTCGCTTCGACATCACTCACAGTACAAACTTTTGATTATGTTTTCGATCTTCGCACTTCTTGAGCAGGTATGCGAGGTTCACCCAAGATATTTGGATGACACTCAAGACACTAGGCGAGAGACTTCTCGGGCCAGCTGGCGCCGCGTCGTTATCGCCAGTTGACAACATGGGCTTAGGATGAGATATCCTCTCGTGCTGGTGGCACATTAGTCATCGTCGAGCCTATGCTTGGGGAGCAGTCATGAGGGAGACATGCATCATTTTTCCTCGTGGCATGTTGAGATCATGCACAGCAAAAAGAGGATATTGGGTTCGACAGAGGTAGCAACAAAGATGCGTCCGGACCTGCATATCAGGACGTACGCTTCATCGAGAGGGTGGATGGCATATTCGATGCATGAGGTGGCGAAGGTAGAACAAGAGGGCAATCCTTCTCAGATGCTGCAGTGAGGACTCTTCTGGCAGGAGTCCATAGGGATCGCTTGAGGTTGCTTCGTGAGTGAAGAGCAATGGCGTGTGCATGATGACAAGAAATTGCAAATTTTCCGTATTGGGGCAGGGGCAGGCATGGTGCCGTGGACTGGAGAGGAGATACCTGCAGAGTCACTTGTGACGTGGCCACCAGAGGCACATGATGGAGCCCGAGCTGTTAGAGTGAGGATACTATGGACATGCATGACACCTTGGGTGAGGTCCGCATGGGTGCCCACATTGAGCCTATGAGGGATATGTGTGGCTAGCATTAGGGACATCCTTTGAGGTGGAGCAACAGATGTACGTACACCGAGGACCGTGATGAAGAACTACAGATCCATATCCACCGGAGATGTTGGAGGTAGATGTGACGCTAAGAAGTGGGAGATTATTACGGGTTTGCGACAACCTTCCAGCATGTTCCATATGCAACAGCATCGCCACTAGATTCTTCCTCCATGACTTGACTGGCGGGAGATCATGAGTTGGTACCTCTGATGTTATGGTATTCTTCTGAGGGAGCACAAATGGTTAGGCCCATGGACATGGCACATGTTCTAGATTCCACGTGTGGAACACAGTCATCATTTCAAAGACCCGTCCCGATTTCAGAGAGCAGGATCGCATGGGGGGTTGAGTCACAACTGATTGAGAGAGGTGATGAGTTGGAAGTGCAAGCTGAGGGGTAGCATATGCGATTGGCTGTGCATGGCCGCAGCAGGGGAGTCTGTGGATACTGATGCTTGTTGTCTTCACCTCTAGAGCATTGGTCATAGCCAGGCAAAGCAGCACAACCGAGCCGTGGGACTTGTGCGATTATTGGCCAAAGTGGCGATGGTATCCCGGAGGACTATTGGTTGGCCGGTACCGTGAGAGGCCGTTTGGGATCCCGGACGAGATATCCCTTCGTATCGTGGTGATGCAGGAGACAGAGAGGTTTCAAGTGGGACCTGCACATTTTGCGTACGTAGGGAGCATCAAGTAGGGAGTAGGCTTGTTCAAGCATTGTTTAGAACAAGAATTTTTGCCGGATGTGAAGATGCCACTTGGGAGAGCGAGCAGACTTTACAAGATCCATCCCTTTCCCCCGCCTGCTTGAGGACATAACGTTTTGCTCTGAGATCAGACATTCCTACTTTAACGCTAATTGGAATATTTGATTTTGTATAGTTTTGCCGACTATAGTTAATTAATAAATAAAAGTGAGAAAAGGGGTCTAACTCATCAAATAAAATAAAGTGTTTCCCCCTAGTAGAGGCAACGTTGTAACTTAAAGGGGAAAGCCTTGGGGTCCACACACATGAGAGAGGCCTCCACGTAGACTTCCTAGAGGTAACCGCGTTGTGCATAGGAGGAACCTTAAGGACGTGTAGCTTAGGTTTTGAGGAGAGCTAGCACTATAAAAGGTGGGAGTTTCACCTCATTTGGGGGTTGATATGTTATTGATATTGATATTTGTGAGTCTTCTCGTCTACTTCAGCATTTCGTTGTTTTGCATTTATTCATAACACTGTTTATGCGAATTCAGTGTCTCCTGGGTTTGGACATCTCACCCTTGGTCTGGGACTTCGAGTGCTCCTCGTCGAGCAAGGCGGGTTTCCTCGCCTTCTAGGTGGTTTGAGAAGGATTTTCTGTGACGTTGCAGAGGAGTTATTCTTGAGGATCATAGCCCAGAGAGAGGACGCAATGTTAGGTGGAGGATTGTAGCCTTCTTTGCTGGAGCGCCGTTGTTGTGTGGTGATTTGCGTTGAGCCATTGTCAGCTCTCGAGGAGGTTGCCATTTCAGCCGGGAGAGGTTTTGGCAGAGGATTCAGCCCTCTTCGCCGTGTTCCTTGAGCTTCGCGCTCGTTCCTAGGAGGCAATGTGCTGTTTTTGTAGGAGGAGGGTTTCTGGGGTGATTTTCAGGGTTCGTTTGGTCTATGATTTCGGGTTTTGTCCGAAGGCAATGAGTACAAAGGATCTAGATTTTAGCCTATTCCATGAGGGGATCAAATTTCTAGTTCCAGCTTCTTTCCAGAGTTAGCTTACTTGTCAAAGAAATAAGCAAGCCGTAGTAGCCATTTTCCGTCAGAGAGGGTTCTTCACTTGCTCGGTGCAAGGATAGGTGCTCTTATTCTCGATTATCCATTGTACTCCATTTATATTCTCATTAATAAATGGCTTAGCATTTCTCAATTTTTATGTGTACTTGCTCTATATTCTCGTTTCCCAGATTTTTCCATATAGTTGTATGCTTGTATTGTCGTCATTTCCCGTTGGGGATATTACAATAGTGCCATGTTAGGTTGAGCTGCACATCAGAAACTCCCATAGATAATAATAACTCATTGGTCTCATTTGTTGTTATTCGGACGAGATCTCTTATCAACTGGACTCGCTTTTCTCCACTCATTAGTTACATTCTTGGTGCTTATCGAACATTCACAATGGTGCATCATTTCCCCGTGCCCTTGATCTTAGATGTCCTAGATGATGTTTTGTTGCTTTGACTAATGGTTGGTGTATTTATCATTTCAGCTTCTTCATCTAAACTCGATGCCAAGGTTTCATCTTATTGTTTAGATAGCAGCATTAGAGGGATAATTTCTACTTTTTAACTTAGTAAAAATGTTACCATGTTACTACTTCTAACCATTGTAGGTAATTACTTTTTGACAAGTATACCATTAGGCTAGACCACTCGAGCTACTCCGGAACCGGGTTGGGTAGCATGTTCATATCCCTTCCATATTTAACCCTTTCCATTAACCTTTTCATTTTCATTCCATCCACAATTCCCTTAACGTATGGTTACTATGCTAACAAAGATCATCCAAAGAGGGTCATTTCCTAAAAAAAAATGCAAGCCCCCAAAAAGGTCAAATCAATCCAAATAAAGGTGATAAAGAGGTAAAGAGAAAAAAATCAACTCAAAACAAACCACTTCTTCATGCCTCCCTCGCCCCCTCCCACTCAAAGTCCTAACAAGCAAATGTCATCCAAAGAAAGAGGATTCTGGAAAAATCAAATGAAAATAAAAAGAAAGTAAGGGGAAGTGAGTGTAGGCCGAAATAGCAAATATTTCTCTCAAGGATTTATAAATAAAGTTCCTAATATAGTTTAATCTAGCTAGTAGAACCAAAACTATACCTCAACACACACTTTATACCTTTGGATGTTAATCCATACGTGGTAGACGTTTATTCCCCTACATTTTAAAAACAGCAAGATCCTACCTACCAACTTAGACTATCAGTGTTAGATGATCCAAAACAAATTTTATCGTATATTAATGTTTGAATAAAATAATTATTAATTCAAGATATTAAATTAATAATTATTATTCTAGAAATATTTAATAAATCTTTGAGATATTTAGAAATAGAAATTTGTTATTAGAAAATAGATCTTTCAGGTAAGAGTCGTTTCCTAGGCTCTAAGTTAGGAGTAAAGTTAGTATAATAGTGAAGCTCATTTAATGTAATTGGACACTTGTTATTTAATAAGTAGATCCAAAAATTAGTGGAAGTTAGGACATTGAGCTTATAAATACTCATTGCAAGAGTGATTGTTGTTCGGGTGTAAACTCTTGCATAATTCCAATGTAATTGTTTTTTTGTGCTTAATAAAATTACTTGTCCGAGGACACTGGCCATGGTTGTGGTATCAGAGCCACGGTAATGTTGCAAGGATATGAGTGATAAGATCCTCTTGGCTCTCCCTGGGTTTGAAAACCTAACCCGTTGAAGTGACTGGCCGAAAGATTGGTATGAAATTTGTCAATTTTTTTTTATTTGATTTTAGATTTGTAAATTCTAAAACTATTTTTTAAAGAGCAAAATGCAAAAATTTCGTGAATTTTCTCGTTTCCCTAAACACATCACCTAAAGATAGGTGTCGTTTTGCTTCCGTGATACATGTCGAAACTTGTTCAAGTTGTTTGCCAACACGACACATGCCTCCGATAGGCTAAGTCTTGTAGCAAACATCATATCGGAAATCTTCCACCCCTTCCACCAAATGTATCCATAACCTACAACTCCGATCACAATAACAGAGCACGCATATGTTGTTGCACCCAATCGAGAACTCCCCGTGACAATCGTGATTGACCTTGACGATGCTAACATTTTTAGATCCCGTCTTAGGTCGTTGACTCCGTGCTATCAAAGAATTGTCATTCATCGCTTCCTTCGTATCAGGATTCATCCTCCTTTAAATGCTTTCGAACCACCTTAAAAGCACCCGAGAAAAAGTCCGAAATCCTTTGAGAACTCGCCTTTCATTTGGTAAGACCGATCCAAATTTATACCGCTTCCCACCACGATCATAAGCTTCCCAATTGGTAATGCCATCACATAACTTGTATGTTAACGCGAAGGTGTTGTTTCGAAAACCTAAAATTAATATTTGAAAGGAAGCCATGGAAAGGCCATGGACAAAGATTTGTTTCCAGTGTTAGAAAGTGCGCATTGAAATCCCGTCCAGAATGTGAGAAATATAAACATCGACGTTCCTCTCTACATTTTTAAGCAAATCTAAGAAAATTCACTGACTTGCACGGCCGCACTTCGTCCATTAGAATTTCGACACTTTGCTTGGGCAAGCCAAGAGGCAACCGTAAACTCATGCTTTCTTCTCGTCCTACGGGTCAAAATCCATCGTCGTAACATGAGGACAACGAAAAAGCCAGGGATAATACTTGTCCAAAGTGACTAGAGGAAAACGCTTCAGCGCGAATGCCAAATTTGAAGAACAAGTACAAGTTCAGCGTTTTCTGATAGTGTTTGTCTTTTAAAGATAAATCTCGAAAAATATTCGCCGGGAAAAATAAGGTATTTTTTATGTAATGTTTTTGTACTATTTTTGAGCGAAGTCAATTTTTTTTTTGTAATGGGAGGATAAGGTATGTTTTATGTAAAGTAAAGGGTCGCTGAAGTAATGTTTTTTGTAATGGAGTGATAAGACATATTTTTTTAAGGTTATTTGTAATATTTTTTGGAGTAATAAGGTGAATTTTTGTAATTTGTTTCGGAGTGATATTGTAACCGAAAGTAATTTTACTTTGGAGGGGGTAACTTTTTTTTTTTACCGTAGGCTATAAGAGCACTATTGTATAAGTCAAATTTTGAAAGTTGCCTTGTAAATATTTGAGAAATTGACTAGAGCCAGTGCAAAGCTCAAATTAATTTTTCTCCATTTCAACGACTGGTTCGAGGTCAAGGCCAAGCCCCGATAGTTCGTTTTTTTTTGCGTCATGTGTTGTTGTTGTAAGTTGCGCATCTTGATATTTTTTTTGGAGCTTGATTCGTGGTGTGAAGTTTTAAATACTAAGCAATGTCTAAGTTGATTAATTTCTTCTTCGATTCCGACAAACTTGAAGGCTCAAAATCTTACAAACATGGCAACGCCTCATCGAAAGCACTCTCATTTATAATGAACTATGGCATGATATTTGTGATGGAGATGTAAAGCCAAATAAACTCCACAGATGTAGTTGCACTAGAAAAATGGGAAGTTAAAAATGCCAAAGCATTAGCTCTCATTAAATCTTCTCGCCAATGATGAAATGTATGTCCATATCGAAAATGCTAAAGATGCATGACCGCTTTGAGAACTTTTAAAGAGTTGTTTGATACTCACCTCAATCAAAAGAGTTGACCTACAATTAAAATTGTTGCATCAAAAATTGATCAAGAAGGAGATATTCTCGAATACATCTCTAGGACTTAAGAATATTAAGCAGAAATTGTTAACGCCGGCTTTCAAGCGTAGATGATAGTTTTATGGTCACAATTTTAATTGTTGGGCTTCATTCTTCCTACACACATTTTTGGAAACTCTACAAATGAATCGAGTTAGAAAAAACTAAAGTTTGATGAGCTCTGCGAAATGTTGACTCAACATGATAAAAATTTTGGGAAGAAAAAGAAAGGTAGGGAAGATGTTTTTTCTGCTTTGCCGCACTAGCAACTCCTCACCGACAATTCCATAAACAAGGAAAAGGTAATCAAAATCAAGCAATACAAGGTCGTGGTCGCAAATACACAAAGAGGAGTCAACTCCAACAGAGGCTCCAATTCTCGCAACAATTCTCAAGGCAGAGGCAATAATCAAAATAGAGGATATTAGTAAGTATAGACAACCAGTGGAGAGTGACAATCTCAAAACAGAGGACAAAGAAGAGGTCGAGAACAAGCCTCAAGGCAAAGGACAAATTTCAAGAAGAGGAAACTGAATGGAGTCAAATTGTATGCAAAGTGATGTAACGTAGGTTGGTCATTATGCTTCGTATTGTCGCATCTATCAATAAAATTTAAATTTTTGGTCAAAATTTTCAAAGATGCTTTGCAAATGATCAAGATCAAGATGATAATGACTCGTGAATATGTCTTCACTTCTTCACCAAAGAATCCAACTTTCCTCCTATATTAAGAGTGATTATGAAGATGCTATGGATTTTGATTCAAGAGCATAACCCAAGACATGACCCGTAGACTAGATTTCTTTGGCCTTAAGAGTGACTTAATTCATCTTTTCTAGTGGGAGTGATAAAAACATACGCCTTTATGGAAAAGGTGTAAATAAAGTTTTTCTCCTAACATTGAGAAAAACGATTTCCAATGTGTGTATGTACTCCACCAAGTAAGAAAATTTGTTGTCTGGTCATGATTCGACAAGCAAAAGGACATCAAATAATTATGGAAGATGTTTAGTGAAGATTAATTCAATTGGCCTAATCAAACAGAATGACAGATATAAAGACGGAAAACTCATGATGAAAGGGACAGCTATTCCAAGGCATTCGACGGTGGTAAGCATGCGGAATTTCACCTATAAGATTATGGCATGTAAGAGTAGACATTTGAATTTTGATAGTCTTTCTCAATTGCAGAAACAAGGGATGGTTTAAAATACTCAACCAACAAGGAAAATGCAAAATGTGAAGCCTCGCATTTATGGCAAACAAAGTCGAGAAAGTTTTCCAACAAGTACATGGCACGCAAACAAAGCCATTGCAACTGTCTGCGTGATGTGTGTGGTCTCATCATAAATCCTTCACAGTGGTTGCAACATTTTTGCTATTTATTGATGATTTCGTAGAATGATTCTGCTGTACTTGAAAACAAGTCGGGAGCATTTGAGAAATTTAAAAATTTTGAATTTGTTGAAAATGAGGTCAAAGAAAAGATAGGTACTGTGACGTATAATGGAGGAGAATTCAATTCAAATGAATTCAAAACTTATTGTAGTGTGAAAATGGCATCAAGGTATCTATTGTATTGTTTACACTCACAAAGAAATGGAGTCGTAGTAGGTGATAATTGCATATTGTTAGGCATGGCAAGATCCAAGGTTAACTTTCAAAGGGTCAAGTCCAAATATATTACAAGCAATCCATACAAATTGCCTATCTAAGAAATGTGCTTCCAACTGCTTCTTTAGAAGGAATCACCCTTTATGAAGCTTGGTTTGGTTTCAAACTCAAAGTTAAACATCTTATTTTTGGTTCCATTATATGTCTCTAGTTCTTAAAGAAAAGCTTAACCAAGCTTGATTCCGAGAAGTTTGAAAATGCACAATGATTGGCTATTCAGATGAAAAGAAAGGGTATCGCTTGGACCAATGGAAAATTTATTGTGAGCAAGGATGTCATTTTAGGTTTCGCTGCAAAAGAGTGATTGTGTTGTTCGGTGTAAACTCTTGCATAATTCCAATGGGTTGTTTTTGTGATTAATAAAATTACGTGCTTGAGGACACTTTGGCCATTATAGGAAATATTTTGTGTTTTAGCCCAAAGGCATGTGAAGAAAGGCAAGGTTGTCCCTTGGTTAGTTTAAATAATTTGGTAACATTAGCTAAGTTTCTTGTGATTAATTTATCCTCTCTATGTTGGTATCTAACTACTTGTTGGGGTTAGACATGTTGTTGGCTATTGAGTCAAGGTATTTGTTCCTCTTATCAACCAACATGAAGAGCTACATGATATTCCAATTGAAACTTATTTGGGTTGCATTGCTTGGTTTTTTCAATGTATTGAGATTAATAGCGCACACATGAGAAATTTTAATTTACCCACGTGCCAAAAAAAAGGTAAAAGAATTAGTGGGACAAATGAACACAACTAATTCTATTTTCTATATTAGCTTTAGGAATGGCACTACATGGAAAATCAGACTTTGTTGCGTGACCTCTCTCTCTCTCTCTCTCTCTCTCTCTCTCCCCGATGCCATATATCTCACTCTCGTCTCATTATAACCCGTTTCTACACTTTTCCCATCTAGGTTCACATTTGTCCATTGGTTTCATGTAATATTCCTAATTAGCGATAGCTAATTGAATATATTCGATTTGTTCCCGCTTGCCGTCTATAGTTCATAATAAATAAAAAAAAAGGGAGGAGAGGGTCTAACTCACTTAAGTAGAATAAAACACCCTCCTAGTAGCACACGTTGTGACTTGGTTGGGACAAGGGGGCCAAACACCACATAGAGAGGGGGCCCACGTATGCTCTAGAAGCTACTGTAAGGTGAGAGGATGAGCACGTGGCAAGAGAGGGAGGCTACGTTGAGGAGATGGGCCTTAGGGTTGAGGAAGGCCAACGTTATAAAAGAGGGAGGAGCCTTCATTTGATTCATTCTCATATTGATGATAGGTTGAGCGACATTTTGTCTTCTTGGGAACGCTCGGGTTATTTAGCCTATCTCTGCGAAAGATCAAGTATCGTATCGAGTGTCTCCTGGGCCGGAGATCTCGCCCTTAGCCCCGGAACTTTGAGGTTCGTCGGCAAGGTTATTTCTTCGCATTTTGTAAGAGGTTTTGGTAAAGGTTTGTTGTAGAGCCGGGTTTACAGAGAGCCATAGTCATCGAGAGGATGATGCAATCCATCTTAGAGGGAGCTTGATCGAGATTTTTGCAGGAGATTGAACCGAGATTTTGAGCGTAGGATCAACCTTTGCCATTGGGAGGATTTTGGTGGAGTTTGAGGCGGTGTTTTGGCCTATTCTCATTTAGCCTCTCGTTGTAGCCTTGGAGGCCAACGTACCTCAAGGGGGTGTTTGCTGATTTCGGGGTCGGCCATTTTTTATATGGTTTCTGGGTTTTGCTCTGGGATTAGTGAGTAGAGGAGATTTCTAGATTTTCGAAATTTCTATTCCGCAAGGGGAAATGTACTCCCCTAGTCTTCTGCATATTCTAGGCAGTAGGGGCCTACACTAAGAAGCCTGCCACTCGGGACGCAATTTATTGTGCCAGCCTACTTCGGTGTATTCTCGAGAGTATTTCTTCTCTTGCCTTGAGCAAGTTTAGGTGCCATCACTCGATCACCTATTGTACTTCATTATATTTCTTAGTTTAATAAAATGGCTTAGCATTTCCTCTCTATATTTCTAGATGAGTTGTCGTACATTCTTTCTATACTATTATATGACCGTCACATTGTTATTTTTATATATTCTGAGCATTCTAGTTCTATACCACTTGGTGTGTTTATCTTTCACTCTAGACGTAGTCCGAGGGGCAAAGGGCTAGGTAGCTCGATCTCGTCCCTTTTAGGATGCATATATCCGAGAAATGCCTCTCCACCATCTCTCGTTGGAGTTTGCCGTGTTTTAGAGATATCCCCCGAAACGGGATATTGCTGGGCAGAATGTAGGCATAGTTTTGGCCTCTCGCCTTGTGGTCTATGACACCGGGGAAGAGACCATATATTTGTTAAAGAGGCAGAGTAACAGAGATTCGAACGTAGTTGGTGAATACCTGCGCAGAGAGGGAGACCGTGTTCGGGTGGTGGACACAGAGGAGACGTAGCCCGTGACGTACGGCGTAGCAAGAGGAGCCTCGTATTATATTCAGAGCAGAGAGGGCCAATGCGATGACATGTGAGCGAAACAGCTTGGGGGAGGCACTCCTCAAATCGGCAAAAGATTTAGATAGACAAATTGAGGTGATGGGTCAGATTCACCGCCGTAGAGGCTAGACAACAGAGACCCCACGGGTTTTCAAGTAGGAGAGGGATCAAGTACATCTCATCATTTGTCAGAGCATGGTGCCGCTTTCGCCGTGATACTCTCGCCGATGGCTTCACGTGCACCTACCCACTCTACCATGCCCACTTTCTGGGAGCAAACATAGGGGCAGGAGCTCACAGAGGCAAGAGGCCCGGACACATGGGCGGCAGTATTTTTGGTAAAGTATCAGGCCTATGGGCAGAGTTCAGTGATTGCCTTCATTCCAGATTTTGTTCACCTGGGGCCAGACAAGAGACCCGACCATCATAGAGGGCACCGACATTATCATGATGGAGATACCCACCGCACATCTAGCAGACTCATTTTATTTACTTGATGGCTCATCAAATGGGGCTGAA
Organism: Pinus albicaulis; assembly: GCA_034641835.2. Taxonomy (NCBI): domain Eukaryota; kingdom Viridiplantae; phylum Streptophyta; class Pinopsida; order Pinales; family Pinaceae; genus Pinus; species Pinus albicaulis. The sequence continues at coordinate 1,222,378,537 of CM076581.1, read as the reverse complement.
AAGTCTTGGGTGGAGAAGCTAGACATCTATTTCCAAATTTCAATCCGTATGTTGGAGACTAGGCCATTTATGTACACATTACATTTGGATGGTAGAGCTTCAAACATTCCAGGTTCTATGATGGTCACACCCGAGCACTTGCCGTTGACGACATATGCCGAGTTCACTCGTGAGGTTGATGGAGCGATTGACCGGGAGGGATCCGGAACAAGACTTTGTTGAGCCGATGGTGCCTGGCGTACCGGTAGCCCCGTGTTGACATCGTAGATTTCTTGAGGATTTCAGCGCAGATGAAAGCAATCCGTCCGTTAAAAAGATAAAGGATCTATATGCTTGGGGGAGGGGTTAGCAAGAGCCACTTCAGGTCTAGTCAGTCTACTATACCGCCCACACTTCAGATGCTACAGACCCGAGACTGCAGATGCATTGCTCAGACTCGACACCTTACCCGCAGAGCAAGCTCAAACAAGGGGAAGGATGAGGATCTGCCCCAAGGGGAATCGCACGTTACGTATAGATGACGATGCCAGGAGGGGAGTTGAGGAAGAAGCGGCTATGCTTCACTTGTCGTGAGTCATGGGCACTGTGTACATAGGTGTGGCCGGGGCCGGCAAAGCACACTTCATTGAGGTCTTCTCCGATGATAGCGGAAGAGGATGAGGAGGATGAGGAGGTGGAGATAGGTCGATCGCCCAGATCAATTGCCACCCCCACCTCTAGTGACAAGGAGGTGCGCCTTTTGCACCATAGGAGGGACCCTTGTAGCCTTGTGGAGGGAGTTCCTAAGTATTTGGACGTTGTGCGTACGAGGCACAAGACATGGCTAGCAAGTGTCGGGTTTTTGGTTGACAGTAAAAGGCCCACAACTTGATTGATGCACAGATGGTCGAGCTGAGGAATATACCAACCGAGAGTTTGATGGATTTTCAATCTTAGTCCCGTGAGCCCAGACGTATGCAAGCAGTTCGTATGTTCCGGAGTTGTTGTGCTGACGATGGGTACCTACACCGTGACCGATCACTTTTTCGTGGTCAACATACCAGATACCAATGTAACGGGTGTTCATGGTTGGATTACCTTGGGAAGGTCACCATGGATTGGGAGTGTCTAGAGATGGAGTGGGATGATAAGAAGACGGGAAGCAGGAGAAGATCCGTGATGCAACACTTACCACCTGGGGATGGGGCTAAGACACCTGGAGCGGGAGGCGGATTTCCTAAGGGAGACATGAGTGGCGGCTGAGTTGCGGCATCGTACGCAGAGACCACCGGTCAAGCGCTCATCTCTGGAGCATGTGCCATCCTCATTGTGTATGATGTGCAAAAGTTGTTTGGGGATATAGTCACTATGTCGGCCACCGACCGAGGATTTGAGCACACCATTGAGCTTGAGCAGTATTCAGCGGTGGATCACTTACCCCCTATAGGCATCCCAAAGCCTACTCCGGATGAGATTGAGCGGGCCATCCAGAGTTGCCGGCTCTTGGGCACATCGCACCGAGCATCAGTTTGTTTGCTTCTTTTCCTAGATGTTTGGTGAAGAAGAAGGACGGCACCTTGAGGATGCATTGATTATTGTGGCCTTTGAACAAGAAGACCTTGAAGAAATTATGTATCCTATACCCGTAATCGATGAGTTGATGGATGAGCCGAGAGGAGCCAAGTTCTTCCTCAAGATTGATTTGGAGATCGTAAGTCATCAGATTCGTGTGAGGGAACATGGCATTCCCAAGACCACCTTCAAAGTGTCATTATATAGCAGATTTGGGAGGACCATCTCAAGATAGAGTAATATTACACATCTTGGAAGAGCAAATATGTGTTGCTTTCCTCCAAGTGTGAGTTTGGGATGACTGGAGATGTTATATTTGGGTCACATTATTGAGGACGGAGTGAGGGTCCATGAGGAGAAGATTAGCCACCGCAGATCGGCTGCAGCCGAGGAACGTGATGGAACTTCGGGGTTCATGGCATATGTACTGATTACAGAAGTTTGTCAAATGTTTCTCACAAATTTCGTCGCACCCCTGCTGCATTTGACGAAGAAGGGGACATTCAAATTGGTCGGATATATACGAGCTCCTGATAGGCCTAAGGAGGTGATGAGGGAAGCCGCCTAGTGCTTGTATCACGGGATTTACGTTACCCATTTGTCTTGGAGTGTGATGCGGCCAGAGAGGGATCGACACAAAGATTGATGGGGGTACACCCTATAGCCTTGGAGAGCCAAAAGCTCCTTTGCACGAGAGGTTGTATTCTATAGTGATACAGATGTTGGCCAGAGTTTCGCCAAATTCCGTGGAGCTAGGGAACAGGTCTGTGGTGAGGACTAATCACAACAAACTCTTCGTGTTCTTTTTTAGAGCAAGGAAACAGATGAGGAGGCAAAAAGCAGGCGGGATCAAATACATCTAAGCATATGACTTTGACATTGGTATGTCAAGTGTAAGAATACCGTGTAGGCAGATGCTCCTTTTCACGCAGACCACCACATTATCTCTTATGCTTTCTGATAACATTGGAGGGCTCGACTCTTTAGTGGAGACTTCCACAGACAGATTTGCATGTGAGGTGTTGGATGGGCGGGTGGCGTGATGACAGACACAGGTGGTTGATGAGATCATCTACACTGTGGACAGATCTTCTTGATCGAGGATCTCGGCTTAAGAAGAAAGATACTCCGGTGCATCACATGATTTCCCATTAAGGTGCCATCGTGGGTTTACCAAAACCTATAGGGCCATTAGAGAGAGGTTCTCATGGAAGGGTCTCAAGGAGATTTACTCCAAGACACGGTGAGCATGTTTGTCGGTGAGAATAAGGGGGATGAGCCATCCCGTAGGATTGTTGCAGCCTTCTTCCCATTCCGAGGAAACAGAGAGCATCTCATGCATCACATCGCCGTGGCTGTTCATATGGTGCACGGCAAGGATCAGACTTTGTCGTCGTTGATCGCCGATAAGGTATGCGACTTCCTTTTTCGCCATATCCGCGCATTGCTACTGCCAGCATGTGTGGCCGAGTCGTTCTTCTCGTGAGTGTTTTTCAGCGTGATGGTCTTCCTAAGACCATCATCGTAATGTGGCACACTGGCGGGCGGATTTTGCAGAGCTTACGCTAGTGGGACGAAGGATACCCAGTACCGCTTATCACCTACGATAGATGGGAGCCGTACGGAGATAGTTACTAAGTGGCCGGAGGGTTACTTGCGTAACTATGTCATGGTTAAATAGCCGAGCATTGGAGTATATTTGGGTAGCATCGCTACAACACGACACATCACATGTCCATTGGTATGTCACATTTTTATGCTTTGTATGTAAGGGATTGACTTTATCTTTTGCCGATGTGATGTTTGGTGCGGCAAAGCTCCTAGAGCCAAGATTTGGATCCAAGAGAGTTAGGACATTCTCCGAGCTTCTCATGACAATAAGGTTACAAGACAAAATCAGCAGAGCGTATGCCGACAGAGTTCGGGAGAGGCGCTTGAGGTAGGGGACTTGGTCTACCTACGATTACAATGGGACACCGACAATCGTCGCTGGAAGCAAGGGAGCCGAGAAGCTCAAGCCTCGCTTTTACGGGCCATACAAAGGTGATACGCAGGATTGGGCAGTGCTGTGTATGAGTTGAGCCGCCACAAGGCCGCAAGATCCACAACGTTTTCCATGTATCATGCCCGAAGAAGGCGTTGGGGCAGCAGTGGTCAGTGACAGAGGGAGCTACCACCCACGGATATGAGGGTATTGGTGTTGCGTGCCCAAAGGCTATTATTACCGTGAAGAGACAATGATGAGGTAGGACAATCCGAGAATTCTTGTGAGGTGAAGAATTTGTTTGATGAGGATGCCACTTGGGAGAGTGACAAGATTTGCAAAGATCCATCACTTCAGCTTGCTTGAGGACAAGCAACATTTGTCAGAGATCAGATATTCCTAATTAGCGACAATAATTGGAATATTCATTTGTTCAGCTTTGTCAGTTTCATAGTTCATAAATAAATAAAAAGGAGGGAGGGGTCTAACTCACTTATGGAATAAAACACCCTCCTAGTAGCACAACATTGTGACTTAAGGGGGAGCCAAGGGGGCCAAGCACCACGTAGAGAGGGGGCCCACGTATGCTCTGTAAGCTATTGTGCGTGAGAGGATGAGCACGTGGCAAGAGAGGGAGGCTACGTTGAAGAGATGGGCCTAGGGTTGGAGTAGCATGGCTTAACGTTATAAAAGAGGGAGGAGCCTTCTCATTTGATTCATTCGTTGTTGATGATATTGAGTCGACATTTTGTCTTCTTGAGCACGCTCGGCTTCGTTTAGCTTGTTCCAAAGATCGTTTTAGCTCGCATTGAGTGTCTCCTGGCCGGAGATCTCACCCTTAGCTCCCGGGAGCCTCGAGTGCTCCGCCGTTTGGGCAAGGTTATTTCTTCGCATTTTGTGAGAGGTTTTGTGTTTGGGGTTTGTTGCGGAGCTGGCTTCAGCAGAGACTCGTGCGCTCATCGAGAGGAGGACGCAATTCATCTTAGAGGTGTTCCCAGGATTGAGATTTTTGCAAGAGATTGGAGCCGAGATTTTGAGCGTAGGATCAACCTTGTCGTTGGGAGGATTTCGGTGGAGTTTGAGGCGGTGTTTCGGCTCATTCTCATTTAGTCTTTGCGTGCAGCCTTGAGGCCACAGACTCCCTCAAGGGGGTGTTTGCCGGTGGATTTCAGGGTCGCCATTTTTTATATGGTTTCCGGGTTTTGCCTGATTGGTGAGTGGAGAGATTTCCACCCTTTCAGCTCATTCGGCAAGGGGAACAAAATTTCAGCTTCTACATATTCTAGCAAGAGCGGGGCCACCTGCCAGTTGTTCCACACCGGGACGCCAGTCAGATGAAGAAATACTTCGGTGTACTCGAGAGTATTTCTTCTCTTGCCTTGAACAAGTTTAGGTGCCATCACTCGATCACCTATTGTACTTCATTATATTTCTACTTTTTAATAAAATGGCTTAGCATTTCCTCTCTATTTCCCCGGGATAAGTCGTCGCATTCTTTCTATGCTATTATATGTCCGTTGGGTAATCGTTATTTTTATATATTCTTGATCATTCTAGTTCTATACCACTTGTGTGTTTGTCTTTTCACTTCAGGGATGTATTCAGGGGAAGGGAGCAGCAGCTCTCCGGATCTCGTCCTCTTTTTCAGAGGCGACATATCCGGTAAATGCCTCCCAAATTCATCTCCTTCGGTCGGAGTTTGTTGTGTTTTAGAGATATCCCCGAAACGATATTACATTTCGTAAGGTGTTAGCCTCTCCTCCCCTTGTCCACACTTTGGGTCAAGCTTTGTAGGATGTCAAGGTTGATGTCGCTAGAAAGAAATTTAACAAGATAATTTGGCCATTTACAATAAGAAATTTACCACAAAATGAAAAATATGGTCAAGACATAAAATTTAGCGGTGGGCAAAAGTTAAACATGAGCTCTACCCCTTATATCACTATGGTCATCACCATGGTTCTAGGGCTCATATGGTGCCCCCAGTCACTCTTAATCAATCCCATGATTATCCCAACCCTTGGTGGGTGATGAACTGCCAACCTTAAGGTACTAATCATCAAGCTCATAATACGCATCATGCTTTCATCCTTCGGAGCCCCGAGTAGTAAAATGAAGAAAATCAATAAAGGAAAAAGGCATATGAAGGTGAAAATGTATGGCCCAATCATGTTAAGAATGCATTTCTCCCTCTCCTACATTCATATACCCAATGTGTGGGCTTCCTTCATCATAGTTATCCTTTATACCATGGCATATGTACTGAGCCTTCCGTCTTGCCCCACTCCGTTCCATCATTTCACATGACACCTACCATTTGATGGATGTCTATGGACTTGTCACTCCCTTAGAGGTTGAAGCCACCTAATAGGTCCTTTATTAACGTCTCTTGTCGAGCAAGGTAACACCTAAGATTGTGTAAAGCCCATTTGGAAGGGCATGAATTTTTCCTATTGAAAGATTCGATTTGACTCTCACAACCCAAGAAAACCAACGTTGCAATTGCTAGCCATCTACAAGTCAAAAAATACTAAGAATAGTAGTCTTTTTAACTCAACATTCCACTAGAAGAGTCAAGGAAACCACCTTGGAATGTTCAATGTGACCTTGGAAATCAACTTGACCCCATTGTAATTCACACTAGTTGAATGAGACTGACTTCTTCACTTGCAATAGTTTCTATACTTTTGTCCACATCTTCTTGGTCCATTCCTTACCTTCTTTGTCCAAGATGTGCCTCCAACGTCTCTTTTAATCTTCTACCACTTATATTATCCATTAACAACTAGTTTCGTTGACTTTTCATGCACAAGAATTTAATTCCTGACGCCTTTACTACCTCCAATGCCTAGTTGATTTCACCAAGTGTTCCACTTGATTTAGGTACTATTTGTTCTACTTACCCCGTCATATGCCATGTTAGGTTTGTTGCACATCAAAGAAACTCCCATAGAGACACACTCCTCATTTGGTCCGATTTGTTGTTATTCGACGAGATCTCTTATCAACTTGGACCTACTTTTCTCCACTCATTAGTTACATTCTTGAGATCATCGATCATTCACAATGGTGTATCATTTCCTCAGTTCCCCTTGATCTTAGATGTCCTAGTGATGATGTTTCATGCTATTGACTGATGGTTGGTGTATTTTCATTGTCATTTCATCTAAAAATGATGCCAAGGTTTCATCTTATTGCTTAGATAGTAGCATTAGAGGGATAATTTCTCACTTTTAACCGAGTAAAAATGTTACCATGTTACTACGAACCATTGGGACATAATTACTTTTGGATAAGTATACCATTAAGCTAGACCACTGGTACTACCTCGGAAATCAAGTTGGGTAGCATGTTCATATCCCTTCCATATTCAACCCTTTCCATTAAATCCTTTTCATTTTCATTCCATCCACAATTCCCTTAACGTATGGTTGATATACCAAAGATCATCCAAAGAGGGTCATTTAAAAAAATGCAAGCCTCAAAAAGGTCAAATCAAGCCAAATAAAGGATAAAGAGGTAAAGAGCAAAATTAACTCCAAACAAACTACTTCTTCATGCCTCCACGCCCGCCCTCCTCAAATTCCTAAGGAGCAAAATGCCTATCCAAAGAAAGAGAACTTCGAAAAAATCAAATGAAAAAAAAAAAAAAAGCGAAGGGGAAGTGAGGAAAATAAAATAGCAAGAGCTCACAAGGATTTTCAACAGTTCCTACGCTTAATCGGCTAGTAGAACCAAAAACTATACCCCGCACACTTTATACCTTTGGATGTTAATCCATACAAGATCCCTATTCTCATATTTAAAAAAAAACATCCACCTACTCAACTTAGACGACTAGGGAAATTTGTGTTTTAGCCCAAAGGCATGTGTAACAAAGGCAAGGTTGTCCCCTTGGTTAGTTTAAAATAATTTGGTAACATTATCTAAGTTTCTTGTGATTAATTTATCCTCTCTATGTTGGTGTCTAACTACTTGTTGAAGTTGGATATGTTGTTGAAGGTGTCGAGCTTCTTTGTATTTTCTCGTCTTATCAACCAACATGAAGAGCTACATGATATTCGAATTGATACTTATTTGGGGAGTTGCACTTATTTGGAGCCTTTTTTTCTTAATGTATTGAGATTATTTTTAAAGTACACACATGAGAAATTTAATTTACCCATGTGCCAAAAACGGTAAAAGAATTAGTGGGTCAAATGAACACAACTTACCCATATTTTTCTATATTAGCTTTAGGAATGGAACTACATGGAAAATCAGAATTTAGTTGCGTGGTCCCACTTCCGAACACTATATATCTCACTCCCTCATCTCATTATAACCCGTTTCTACACTTTTCCCATCTAGGTCCTCATTTGTCCATTGGTTTCATAAGGTGTTAGCCTCTCCCCTTGTCCACACTTTGTCAGAGTTTGGAATGATGCCTGAGGTTGATGCAACCTAGAAAGAAATTTGACAAAGATAATGGCCACTCTTTACAACAAGAAATTTACCAAATGAAAATATGGTTTCCGACATAAAAATTTAGCTTGTGGGCAAAAGCCAAACATGAGCTCTACCCCCTATCACTATGGTTATCACCATGGTTCTTAGGGCCTATGGGTGCCCCCCTGATCACTAAGAACCCATGATTATCCCAACCCCCGGTGGGCGATGAATCGGCCAACCTCAAGGGAGTAATCGTTGTCTCATCAAGGATGACGATGCTTTTCATCCCCCCTGAGCCTTAGTAGTAAAATGTGAAGAAAATCAATAAAAATGAAAAAGCATATGAAGGGTGGAAAAACAAAGTGCCTGGGTAACTCATGTTACACGATTTCTCCCTCCCCGCATTCATATACCCAATGTCTCCGTTCTTCATCCTAGCTATCCTTATACCATGCCATATGGCTTGGAGCCTTCCTCGTCTTGCCCCCCACTTCCGTCCCATTATCATTTCATGACACCCGCCATTTGATGGATGTACCATGGATCATTACCCGTTAGAGGTTGAAACCACCTAATAGGGTCCTTTATTAACGTCTCTTTGTCGAGCAAGGTAATACCGCATTTCTAAAGCCCATTTGGAAAGGCATGAATTTTTCCCATTGAAAAAGGTTCGATTTGACTCTCACAATCCAAGAAAACCAACGATCCAATTAAGCCGCCACCCGTAAGTCAAAAAGATGAAGAATAGTAGTCTTTTAGCCCCAACATTCCACTAGAAGAGCTTGATGTTCCACCAAATGTCTAATGTGACCCTTGGAAATCAACTTGGCCCCATTGTAATTCACACCTGCGAAGTTGAATGAGATCATTCCTTGACTTTGCAATAGCTATACTTTTGTCCACATCTTCTTGGTCCATTCCTTACCTTTCTTTGTCCAAGATGCTCTCCAACGTCCTCCTTGACCTTCTAACCAAGGTTACTTGGGAGCGGGGAGGGGGGCGCGGAGCGCCATTTTTGTAGCTTCCGGTCCGGTAGCGTTTTCGGATATATATATTTTATATTTTGATGCATATATGTCAACAAAACATGTAGAATGATGAATTAGACATAAAAAACATAAACATAGATTGAATCATATAACATCAATCATCTAGAAGTTATAATCCTCATCAACCACGCCCACGAGTTGGAAGAATACAACATATTGACTCGCAAATCATCAATCAAGGTTTCAAGCTTTCAAAAATTCAATATATAACATTTATCATCATTGATTTCTATATTTCAATATCTAACATTTATCATCATTGATTCATTGATTTCAAAATTAATATAAGATTATCGCTATTGATATATAACATTTATCATCATTGATATATATCATTTATCATCATTGATTCATTGATTTCAAAATTCAATATATAACATTTATCATCATTGATATTATATAACATTTATCATCATTGATTCATTGATCACCATATAACTTTCCATGAAGCATCATATTCATAATTCACATGACTTGTGAACAAGAGAACTGAGTAAATGCCAACTTCAAAGTTTCTGTTTTCTCAAATTCAAACTTCAAACTTAAATTGTCATTAAATATATGAAATCGTAAAAGAGTCAAGTTTCAACTGCTCTCAGAACTATCAACAACAACAGAAAAGACTAGTAAAACAACAAATCATTTTATCCTTTCATTGCCCCTTGCCACGCCCATGGGAAATTTCTAATTTTTGTGAGCCACAAGGAAATGTTGGTCTTCTAGTACTCTTGAGCCTCACGGTGCACGACGTTAGAAGGTGGAGGCCGGATCTACAAAGGCAGCAACAGTGGTGGATATCGAGGAGTGGCACGTTAATCGGCACCGGCACCCGCACCGCTACCAGATGGTGGACCGGCCCGTGTGTGGCGTTGTTGCCGAGATGCTTCACTGGCTCATCCCCAGTAAAGTTCGTCTCCAATTCTTCCAGATGTAACATGTCGTCCTCCAAATTATCATCCTCCTGGCTTGTCCCATTTGATGATTGATCCTCATTTTAAACAATCAGCGTAATGGCTCAACAACCTCAAGTTATAATGCACATAAACCAAGCTGTGATCAGTTTTCATTCAAATTCTCGTTTCTTCACATTGTGTATAAAGTTTCAGGTGTTCCAACACCCCAGAAGAAGTGTTCACAACCCGTGAGAGAACTTTTAGCCAATCCTTTGGCAAAAGTCCCATGCCACCATATGCTTCCCACCATGTGAGAGCATCAACTGTCTCCGTCTTCCATCAGATAGAAAGAACCAAAGTTAGCAGCAGAACTGCGATTTGCCTAATTCAAGGCGCAATCTAGCACACTCCTCCTCGTCGGGTACCGCAACTTGTCCAATGCCTTCATAAAATTCTCTTCTGAAATTTCCGGATCTGTGAGAGCTCAATTTCGAACCCCACCTCCAAAGTAAAGCGACCTAAACTAAGACAGAGTAATATTTCACAGATATATGCCAAAGCATGTAGTGGAACAATGAGTTTGCTCCACCGTGCACAATAATGTACCATGAATTATAGCATAAAGGTTGGACTAATATCTCAATAACATTTTTTATTGCCCCAACATGCTATCCTTCTACTCATAAACCTCTCCAATCACCGGTTTATCGCACGCAAACCAAATCATGTTATAAATGGGCTTGGTAAAATTCAAAATTTCTCACACGTGCCCAAAATAGAGGGCCGGGTGCTTCTCCTCCACATGTTCGAAACCTTGCTCGTTGTTACACAAGACTTGTCACCGTCCCTCGCACCCCCATCCCGTTACTAAATTGGAGGGTTCATTCCGTGACCCTCGTGGAGTGCTGACATAACTTGAAAACACTTTCTATGGCATTCCCTAAACATGTACTTTCATTGCCCTAAAGATAACTCAGGGAAAAACCCTAAAAACACCCCTTTTGTATTAATGGCTGGCAAATGGGCTCAAGACTTCCGCGCCAATGGGGGAATCCTTCAAAGGGAGCGCCAATTGGCGTCTTCAGCTCCCGTGCGTCGACGGCGCTGTTCATTTTAAGGAGTGTTTTTTAAAAATTCAATGGCGAAAGTTTCGTCCTAACCAATTCATAAACTGGTATCTAATTTGAGTTGGGAGGTTTGGCTCCTGTGATCTCCATGTAGAGGAAGTGGTTGTGGCCACTCCTCTCATGAAGCCTTTGAGGATAGGGCCAATCCCATGATTATAGGATCCCAACTCCCCTTCCTCCATCTATAAAAGTCAAGCCATTCCTTGCAATCTAGTCTGAAGTTCTAAGAGCCATCGCAGCCTTATGCCGTAAGAGCCTTGATTCATTCCCTTAAGGCCAAATCCAAGCAAGGAGATTATTGTCGAGAGATCCGCAGAGAGGTTTGTCCCATCCCCGATGTGTTTTTTCTAGACGTGTTCGTCGGCGACCCTCCGATGAGAATTCAACATGAGCTATGGTTTGATTTTGATTGATTAATGATAAGCGACTATTGGTTATGGTTCCACTTTGTTGTTGATTGAGCATTGTTATTTCTTCTCTCGATCGACATAGTTTCATATACTAGATTTTACGCTTGCGTTTGTTTTGTTTCTTGCATGTGCAGTGTCCGATCACGCGAGATCGTGAGGATTGTGATTCGCCGTAGCCATGAACAAAAGCGCTACTTTCTCTACAATGGCGTCGTTGGACTCCAAGTGTTTCATCGCTAGTTGGTTTATTTGCAATTAGGAACCTGCACTATAGCGTGTGACGATTGTTGCTAGACCCGATCTAGGCTAGTAGGGATCGCCTCTGTCCGCAGAGGGGATTTACCTCCACAACAAATTGGCGACTCGAATGGGGAACGTCTAGCTTGTTGTTGTTTGTTTTATAAGCTATAGACGGAGCCTAAAGTTAGCTAGATAGCCTTCGAAACGCTCTTGCTCTGCAATTGCGAAGTAGATCAAAGTCATTTTGGGCCAATCTCCGGCTTAGTTTGTAAACTCGAACACTTGGGATATTGTCTTGTTCTTTCGGTTTCTCGATTCGCTAGCTTGATCAAATTTTGGCCGGCTCTCGTGATTTTGGCTTTTGGTCACCTTGATCATCACCGGTCCGTTTGCCGGAGTGTTTTTTTTTTAATTTTTCATAGTAAACTCGGATCGGCGTGGTTTTTACAAATTTTAGCCGCCGCGCCATTGGCGCAGTTGTTAGTGTATTACCCGCGCCATTCATTTCGGCGCTAGTTTTTTGTCTCACAAGCCGCGCTCAACTCGTGAGGCACTACGTTCCGTTTTTGACCTTCCCCGAGCTTGATCAAGGTGTTTGGTTTTGTTTTTTAAACTCGCTTGAGTGTTCCGGAGCCTTGTTTGATTCGTGGCCGTGACCTTCGTCCTTTGGTTGTTTGCCCGTTTCATCGATTTCACATTCTGAGTCTCTAGGGCATCTAGGTGCTCTTGTGTGTCGAGCCTCCTTGGAGTTTTGGTTTCTATTTGTTCAATCAACCTTGTGATTGCTCTTCTACATTCTGCTTGGTGGTTTTCTATCGTTTATTGCGTTATTTGTATGTTTGTTCTCTTTCATTCGAATTGCGCTTTATCTCTGCTTTTGGGTCTAGATTACATGGTCCATTTGGGTCTTTGGGGTTCTCTTGGTTTTGAGGGACTGTTTTGCCATTTGGAGATCCGATTGTGTGTTTACATTAAGTGAAATTTGTGTGTTTTGCTCTTTCCTCATCACTTCTCAAATTGCTTTTTTCATTAGTTTTCATTTTGTTTAGTGCACTTTGCTATTAAAAAGAATAGAAAATATAAAAAATCTCTTTTGCTTTCTAATAGTTAGTGCAAATTAAAATCTTTTCGTGTTATTGGTGATTAGTGACTTCCGAGAGAAAATTTTTTGGTTTACATTAGCCGCATTAGACACTTTGTTGGCTGTTTTCTCGATCATTTTGTTTGTGTGAAAGCTCAACCCTCTCATAATTAGTTTCTCACTTAATGAAATATACACTGTGGCATATAGTGTGCATTTAGGAGATTTTGAGACATCACACTCGCTAGGGCCTCGAAAATTGAAACGTAATTGAAGATAAAATATTAAAATTTATTCAATTTACACTAAGGCGCATTGAAACATTAACGAACATTTAGAGGTCTAGGCTAGAGACGTGTTCTAAGATCTTTAAACCCAGTAGTCGTCGTTCGCCTCTTGGCTTGGGGACAACACTAGTACGGACTTGTGCTCCCCAGATCACGAGTATATAAAGGAGACCTCACCAGGGTTTTATCCTTTATCCATAGGAAGCCCAGTCCGCCGCCCTATACCCGTGATACAATCGAACATGTATTCGGAGATTGCCGTACGTACGTTAAGTCCTTGGTTGATTTTCTTCATTTTGAAACCAAGGTGTATATTGTACCACGTTATTTGTACACCTTTTGCCTAGTATTCTCGAGTAGTCATTTGATCTTTTCACTTCCTTTTAAATTTGAAAGGATCAAGCGCTTGTCCTTTCACGATGCTTCAAAACCGAAAGAGAAAGAGTCACCTTTCATCCGTTTTCGACTCTTAAAACATGAAACTAAGAAGTTTCTCAAGTTTCAATGGTAAAATAACTACCCGCAATCACACGCCCCGTTAGATTTTGCTTGTTGGCCGTTTGATTGTGTGCTGACTCTTTCTCACTCCCATGTGTGTTGTGCTTGATCTTTTGTCATTGCTGTCACAAAGGCGAACCTTCCCATTTCGTCTACCGGGGTAGTCCACGGACCGATTCATCGAGGCTTCGCCCGTCGAACCTCGCCAGCCCCATCGTTTCCGAGTTTCCCGACGGGGGACCTGTCAGCCCCATGTTCTCCTTTGGAGGACCAATGAGTTCAATTGGCCTTTTTGACCCTTGGTTTAGATTGGCGAGGGAAGATTTCTTCCTCTTACATCGGGTTCGCCTTTATAGCCGCTGTTATTCCTCCTGGGTCTCGCTTGGTCTGCGTTACGAGATCTAGCGTTGTGTTCAAATATGAGTGATTCTCCTAGTGAGGAAATCCCCACGTCCGGTGAAGATTACCGCTATTCCCTTCGACATTATTTTAAGGCAACCCCGAACCATCCGTTATGTCATCACTTGGTCCCTCATTACCAAATTTCGGCATAGATCCTTGGGCTGACATACGTCATTTATGGGAGTATCACTCCTTCTACAAGGCTCTAAGAAATTTTTTCATTGGGGATGTCTCCACGACACCCGTTACGTCATCCCCTCAAAAGTTACTCGTACCATCCATGCCCACCGTTTTGTGTGGCCGCATCCGCACCCGCCGGCTGCTTCTTCCGGGCTCGTAAGGACCACATCGCTTCCCGAAGACATCCAACATCCGCTATGCCGAGAACACTTCTCCGGAGGAGCATCGGGACCGTCCCCAACAATCGAACCCCGAGGCCTGGACAAATTCTCTCAAGATCCCAACCCTCGTATTTTTCGCATTATGCATGTGATGGTACACCCGTGTACGTTTTTCCATATCAAGACATGAGCATGGGAACCTTTACGTTTACCCGCTTCCCGAGGCTCAACTTCATGCTCAAAGGGTTTACCGTATAACTGTGCTGGGATGCCTCTACAACCCGCAAGGACAACTTTTTCAAGGCCAACCTTCGCCGCCCGCTATTCTTATGACCCGCAGACAGCCCCCATGGGCTGTATTACCTTTCCCGCGCAAGGCCATTGTCCGATCCGCAAGGACGCATTAAGCAACCTTCCGTCAACTGTAGCCTCTCCCGGAGTCCCACTCCGGGGCAACCTCAAGTGACCCAGACAAACTGTGGTACCAACCCGGTCGATATACTCGTCCCTGGGGCAAGTCCAACCTTCAACCTTTGCAACCGCGTATCCCTCTTGGTCCTTAACGTTAACACGGTGACCATCTTATGGTCCCTAAGCGTGAGCCGTGCTGCTATCGCCAACCACCCTGCTCCATTCCGCCACCAGCCAGTCCCAGCCATTCAAGACAACCCGGGTGTCCTCCACCACCCCAACCGGCCCATCCTAAGACAACCCTCAGGTCCCTCCACTGTGCCAACCGGCCCATCCAAGTGACAACCCGGTGCTCCTCAACAAGCCGAGGACAACCTGCAGACAACCGATACAACCTATTTATCCGAGCTCAACTTTGCTCAACCAGTATGTTCTTTACCTCAGCCTAAAAGTCACTGCTCACAAAAAATAAATTACATCCTATTTACCTCGCCTAACAACAATTTATTCAATGCCGCACGAAATCAACCGCCGCACCCTAATTATCGTGTCAGTAGGTCCGACTGTCACAGCCTCACCTCGACCTCAAGGCGGTTACTATTCTCATGGTCAATACCGACCGAATTACAGTCAAAATTTCCAAGGTTCTAACGACATTTCAACAACCCTGCCACACCTATGCTTAGCAACAATCCACACGCCGCTCACACAGGCCGACATATAATCAAGGTCCATACTCCGGTTATCAAGCCCCGTACACCGGTTACCAAAAGAACCGACGACCGTTATAATGACTCCATACCCCCCTGTCGAATCCTCGCTCTTACGAACCGAAAAGGATATTCTCAACCGCCGTGGAGTATAGAATGGGTCCTTATCCAGCATGCATGCCGTCCAATCCGCCATTGCCGTTTCGGCTACCTTGGAATTAACACGGATGTTTCGAAATTAACCAATGATCCAATTCCCGCACAACCTTATCGTCTCCGGTTCCTACCAAGGTACCCGTGATTGCCCCAAGTTTGAGGGTAAAGTCGGGGAGGACCCCAAAGCTCACGTGATGACTTACCATCTTCGTGTTTGTCCAACTCTTGGATATCCACCTCTTCTTACTTCTTCCAACGCACTTTGACTGTGCCGCCGCTAAGTGGTATATTGAATTATCCGTGGCATCTTCAAGATTTGGGTCATCGTTAGCCATGGCTTTTCCGACTCACTTTCGCTACCGGTTTGCTATGCTTGACGCATCTCCCGACTTTGAAGCAGACAAAGCCACCCACATTTCGATCACATTCATGAGTCGACCTTACCTGTTCCATATACCGATCGCATACTAACTCATTGGTTCACCACCTCCTTCGTTAACAAAATCGCCCAAGATATTGCTATAGGAGCGTGTGTAGATCAAGAACAGCCATAGTGCGTGCCCAATATCCGGATCTCGGTGGTACTCTCGCTCCTAAGACGCTTTATGATATTTTGCCCGATGCTCCACGGTTCCGGAACCTCTAAAGCTCCACCTACCCTAGCGGTGGATGGTGTTATTGGTTCCGTGTCTCGAATTCGAAGAAATCTTCGAATGGGAAGCATAATTCCAACTCATCCACACTCGCTCCTCCCGCCCCTCCCGATTCCGGCAAACCGGCGGGGAGGTTAACGTCGTTCGTGCTGACCCGCGTAAAAAAGCCTCCAAAGGAAAGAAGAAGGGCAAAGGTAAATCCAAATCCAACGCTCCAAAGCCGTAATCTTCCAAACCTTCGTACCGAGGACGGTTCCCAACGCAAACCGAAGTACCGCTCATCTCGTGAAGGGAGATCATTACACCAAGGATTTTCATCCACACTATCCGAGGTTAGTCAACTCTCTAAAGGGCTCCAAAAGGGACTCAGCTCTTAAAGAACCGTTCCCGTCTTGCACTCCGCATGGTTGAACAGCCTCACCATCCGCACCATTTGGGTTCAAGGTCTTTATGAGGAATGGCACCGCACCTATCTCTATTGCTACGCGTTCGAAAGATTACAACGAATCGCGTCAGTGTACCGGGAAGATAGTTGTGGACGATCCACCTCCCCCACCACCCCTGCCTAGGATTGAGAAGCCTATCACAACTCCGCGAGGCCACCTTCTTAAAGGTGTTCACGAAGATCTTCCGACAACTCCAAATGCCCGTGCCGTCAAAGACTGGCGCGCACAGCTGAGGATCCGGCACAAAAGCGCCTTCTCCGCTGAAAGTCCAGAGCTGGTGCCTTTCAAAGTTGCCCGCCGCGACCGGAAAGCTTTGTTGTCCGTAATCTAGGATTCCCCATCCCACCGATTCTAATCTTCTCACCTTCGACTTAGAGAACTTTACCCCCGACTTCCACATCGATCGCTCTTGTTATTCAAGCTCTGGGATCAACTAGCCTTAACATCCATAGGGCCGTTGTGATGAAGGTGCTTCTACCCGTGTCATGTCGTCCGCTTGTCGGAAGGCTATTGGCCTCCGCCCTTTCATCGTCTCCTAATGCCCTAGAGGCATTCAAGGCCGGAATCAAAACCCTTAGGTGTTCTCGAGAGTTTAGCGATTACCTTACAGAAGATTACCAACGTAGAAGTAGAAGTAGTTACACCAAGCTTAACGAAGCAATATACTTTCCTCGCCGCAACTTGGACTCATGCCAGAAGGTACGTGCCATCCACCCTTTTCGACTTCTTAAGTTCCCTCACGAGGGCAAAATCGTTACGATGGATCGCCTGTCTTTCTTCACCTCCACCTCCCAGAACAACGTTCCTTACGTGGGATCGATTCCAAATCCCCCCCGATACAGGGACCCGCCTGGGCGGACCCCGTCCTCGTGGGCATTTTTCCCGCACCACCACCGCACACCGCTCAAGTTAATATGATCTCTAGGTTCGACGACCCATGGCTCATCCCTTCGCCCGAACAGTGACCCGAGTTTGGAGAATCGATGCCCTCTTTAACTCCTAGAGAGATTAATCATCGTGAAATCGTCGCCACATCCGGGATCCTCCTCCTCCCTCAAGATGCTCCTTTGAGCAAGGCTGTGACATCTATTCTCAATCCCCCCCGAGCCCGGCGAGGCCAACTCGCCCGATCCTCTTAAAGAGATTTTCCTTCGATGAAGCCATTGTTGAAACAATGTCTCTTGAGGAGTCAGCTTTGGAGCGATGGACATCATCGTTCCTCCTTCATGCTCTGCTTGGGGGCAATGTCGCATTGTCTAGAGCGTTTTGCATCTCGTGTTCCCACTCCACCTCTCCGTGACGCCCATATTGACATGATGAGGTGCTTTCGAGGGAACCTGGAGTAACATTACTCATATCATTCCACCGACATCTCCGTTAAACCGTGGATAGTTGAGAACATACACGTGCGAGTAACTTGCCTCCGGGGAAGGAGATACAAGCTTATACCGATCTTTTCAGAATTCGCAGACGTGCCGCTTCGGTCCTATGAGGAATGCCCGGATTGATCCCGCATAGTAGTACCAGATTCCCACCTATCCTCGGGTGTGAAACCCGTGCACCAACGCCTACACCCGGCATCCTCGCGAAGCCGTCACATTAAAGCGTGTTGAAAAACTTCGAACGCTGCCTATCACCCAATTCCCCTCACATAATGGGTCTCCAACATTGTCCCCTCGTAGGAGTGTTGCACCGTGTACCATCGAGTTTGTGTTGATTAATTTTAGCTATTAACTGTGGGTCTTCACCCAAAGACAGCGTTTACCCCACTCCTTTCATAGATCAAATCATCACGAGTCAAAGCCGGGAGTGAGATCTATTCTCGATGGACAAACTTTTCCTGGGATAATCGTATAAATATTCTGGCTCCGCCCATCATCAACACAAGACCGCATTCATCCGTTCGTGGGGTACTTTTGCCTATAAAAAGCTCCCGTTCGGCTTGAAGAACGCCGGGAGCCACTTTCCAGTATAAAGCAGAACGGGAAGTGCTCCATGACATACGCCATATCGTTCATCCTTATCCGGACGCATTTTCCACCACTCACTCGGCGAGGAGGGGATCTTAATGCACTCGCCAGATTTTCCTTCGCCGTCAATGCTATAATATCCGGCTCAATCCTCATAAATTTCCTGCCTTTTGCGTGATTCCTGCCGTTTTGGGGTTCATAGTCTCCAAGCACGTAACGCTCGATCCTAGCAATAGCTATTGTCATCTCCCCATCACCCTCTTCATTATATCAATTGCGTAGTCTCAGCAGGTAAAGCTAACTTCCCTACGACGTTTATACCGAACTACGCAAGGGCTAAAGATTCGTCAGTTTCAGCGTAACGTTCCCTTCATTGGGACGATATTGCTCAACAATCCTTTGAGAAGCGGCCATTACTTGTTAATGTTCGTGTTGCTTCGGCCTCCAAACTATCACCGTGATTTCACTTTATACTTGGCTGCCGCCTTTAGCACCATAGCTATGGTTCCGTGCGTGATGACGATAATGGCAACGAACACGTTGCCGATGAGTTCTGAGTCACAGAATCTTCTCTACACGGAAACGCGTTACGCTCACGTTTATAGTTTTCAGCTCTTTAGCAAATTGGCATAAGTCGTGCAACGTTTCCGCTACTACATCCCGCCGTATACTATAACCGTGGTTTCGATTTGCAACCCGATGACATATATTCTTTCTATTGACCATTTGGGGCAATACTCCAAAATGGATCGTTATCCTTTAGAGTTCGAATTTGTGAGTTTACTATCGCTAAGTCGACCAAATCACCGGTTTTCGCGGATCTTATTTGCTCCCTCCCTACGTACTCCCCCCATCTCATTCTCAGAACATATTCCGCATCTAAACCATCTTCCTTATCGACACTGACCTATGGTATGGCGATATTATTGTGTATCTCGTACGTCAACCTTCCGCTCTAAGTTGACCAAAGATGCCCGACGTCGGACGGTATCGCCCCAACTCCTGCCTTATTAGAGAGATACATTATACCGGGTTGGAGTAGATTTGGTGCTCCATCGGTGTTTTAATTGGAAGAGGCCAAAAGAGTTCAATAATTATCAGCGTGGCGCCCGGTGTATGTGGGCCATGGCGTTCAGATATGCCACCGCCCGCATTCTGCATGCGGGTTACCGGCCATCAATCTTCAAAGACCGTATTGCTGGTACCGCAAAATGTCACGCGTGTCGTGTTTTTCGCCGCAAGATGCGCGCGCCACCCCTCCTCTCGCATCCTCGTCATTACCGTGGCCCTCGCAAAATGGGGCGCAGATTTCCCATGACGTGTAACCCTCATTCTGCCGTGCGCGCATAGCAGGCCTGCTCGTCGTCGACCGCCTTGCCTGCGGCCGGCGATGCCTACACTAGCCGCCGATGGTAAATATTGTACTCGCCCACCCATTCTCTTCAACCATATCATTGCACGTTTCGTGGTCCGTCAGCCATTGTAACCGATCATGGCACTCATTTCCGAGATTACATGATGGTCGAGCCGACATCAAGATCATTAACACGATAGCTCAACGCCATTACCCTGTGCAAATGGCCGTGCTGAGGGCCGTGAACAAAGTTTTCGTCACAATGCTTCCAACGAATAAATAGTCTATAAGTCCACCGGCACCTCCAATTGTTCTCGCCTATGGGCATACCGACACGGAAGAGTGCAACTTGACTATACCATTCCAATTGGTATGGTCCGGAAGTAACTCTTCCCGTTGAGTGCGAAATTCCTTCCTTAAAGTTGGTCGTGGAACTTTTGCCCGATAATCTCTCAAGAGCGTCTCTTGGTATTTGAACTGCCATGAACCCACACTTGGCCGCTTTAGCTCAGCTTACGTGTAAGCACAAGCACACTGACTAATCTCGTCTCTCCACGTTCCTTTGTCGAAGGGGACCTTGTCCCTCTATACGACCAAGCACGTTAAACTCGTGCGTAGGCCCAACCCCATGTGGCATGGGCCCTATATAGTAAAACAAGTATTGAAAAATGGGGCTATGAGCTCATTGATTATATGAGTTCCGTTTACAGCTTAAGAATGGCCGTACCTTAAGAAATACTACGCTTGAAGTTATTTTTAGTGTGGTGTGTGTACATAGGTGTGTATATCTATATTTGTGTGCATGTGTTGTGTGGTGTGCGATGCTGCCTTTCGTTGATCTAAGCCTGACAGTGGCGTCCGTTCCGTTTGTGGGTTTCAGCGGGAGTCTCCCAGCACTGTGAATCGTCTTCAAGTGTACCGGGTAATCTATGATCCCGCTCGGTGAGTTGGTTAACCCGCAAGGTGTATGTCCGGGTCCCGCTACAATAATACTCGCTTTAATATAGTGATGTATTGGATCTATTAACCGAGGCCGGACCCCAAGATTCGTGAATTACTTCAGGTATCTAGACTCACAACTTGTAGTATTACAATCTTAATTAGCATTATTCAAAAGAAGAAATCCATCCATTTTGGCTGCCTCAGATTCCCGCGTATTCGTTTGCCGGAGAGAAATTTTGACTATATTACATATCAACACATACCGACATATGAATACAGCACAAAAAGATAATTTGGTTCATAGGCATTTGCACAATTTATAATTAAAACATCATCACATGTAAAAAGATCCATCCAGAATAGGTATGTATATATATATGTACAAAATGTTTACATAGTGTGCATCACATGTAACAAAAAAATAGACATGTTCGTCTTAATACATCCTATATCTACATGTCTCTCAAAAATATGCATGAAAGAAGCCCTAGGTGTCTAATCCAGACATGGTGCTTGTGGTAACATGCCACCGCGCACAATTAATACTGTCTCTGTACCCGATGGAGGCTTACTAGCACTCCCACCGATGTCTCGATACGCCATCGGGACATATGCCAACCGGCGTAGTCCGGAATCCCCCGAGCAATCCCCTCAAGGTCGGGATCAACTCTCCTCCCAAGACCTCCCCCGAGGGCCTCCACTTGCGTCGAGTTCTCCGTGCACAGAGACATATCTACAGGCCCTCTCGGGGCCGACATCCGCATACATATAAACCGAAAGTGAAAACGTACATGTATTACCAAAAAATCATAAAACACATCAAAAAGAGAGGTCATATCCAACTCCTCGTCCTAGTCATCCCCTCCCGGCGGGGAGATCCGGGGTCTCCAAGGAACCTGCCCCGCATAGGGCCAATCCTCGACCACGATCAACCGACGCCGTAACCATCCAGCACCCGCCCGCGGACATCCGTTGGCCCCTCCCCATCCGGGCATAAGTGCCGCCGCGCCATCCTTGGCTCCTTTGGTATCGACTCGCAACTATGGCCCTCGTCTTGGAAAGATAGGTATCGTTCGTGGATGAACGATACCTGGGGCCGGAACCGTAGCCAAACTTCTTCGCCTCGACTTGCTTGCACTGGAAATGCTTCTGATATTTGTTGTCATTGCAAGAGTCTGTCCAGTCGTTCGTTGTTGGACTCATACACCCGCCTACAAGCAGAGTTGGGCCTTGGTTGCCTTCGTGGAGTTTAAGTATCCCGTTCGTGTGATGTGTAGCACTACTCGGGGCATAGATCCCGGACAAAGGTGGATGTCCACTTTTCCCCGCTTCCCCGATCCGGTTTCGTGCGCACACTCTCGCCATTACTTGCTCCATATTTCCCGCATGGTCTACCGCCTATTTAGATGGGCACCTGACCCCCGCGGGCGTCCCAAGCAGGAACATACGTCTAAACCCTCCGGGGCCCAAAGACTCTGAACCCGAAGTTTGAATACCTCTTCATATTCGTCCATATTATCTAATTAAGCATTGTAGTAGCTCCGCTGAGCCTGGTAACTGTGGCGTCGGTGAAGAATTTCTTCACCACGCTCTTAAGTGCCGGCGTGTGCTTCATTCTCGATAGCCATTTCATCTTCCTCTCCATGTTCTCTCCTTCCATTCGATAACCATTTTTTCCTTTAAATCCGCATCAACATAATCAAAATACATTGTTAGATCTCCGCAACATTTGAAAATCCACATTGATAGCTCACATTTTCAAAATTTTGAGCTGAAAATTATGCGAGCCATCACGCGACCTCTTTGTGGAAGAAATAAACCACAGCGCAGTCCGTGCCCGATACCCGCGCCTAATGGAGCGAGCCCTAAAATTCAAAATGGCTCGCCCGTGTCTAAAATACATAATAAAACATATAAAAATGGATTGAATGGAGCTTACAGCCCGCCTCTACCTCGGGAACAAACGCGGAACTGATAACGTCCCTGACCGCCGTAGTCACGCTTAAGTTTGCACAATAAATGGACCATCACGCTTCAATGAGGTAAATAGTAAAAGTAATTGCTTCTACCATTTGAGACTTATTTATAACTTTTTATGAAATCTAATTAGGTTTTTAAAAAGTCATTTTTTATTAATATTTTGATATATTTTGTCGAAATGGATTTGCTGCACTTGCCTTTATGCAAAGAATGTGCTTTTACGCAACTTAAACGGTGACACGAGTTGTATTTTGTAATTTTTTCTAACTCGGTAAATACACTAAAGGTTACTTGAGTCATCTTTCACTTCTTTTCACTCTCTAAACATAAAAAGATTGCCGAGGCCCTTATCGTTTCGATCTCGCGTGAAGTGGCCCCCGAAACAGACCTGCCTAGTATACGTTTACCTCCCTTTTTTGGCCGGGATAGATTAATTACTTAAAAAGGAATACCTAGCCTACGCGACTAGAGGTTTTCTCGACATAGTTTTCACTTTTCTGGACCCGAGGAACTATTGGGGTAAATAGACCGTTGGAGTTTATTTTTTCCGCCGTCTTTTTCAAACCTCGAAATATGAAAGTGACGTCGAGTTCTTCCTCTGGCCAAACTCGATAAACCCCGATGACATTGGATTCGGCCATAATGACATTATCTCGAGTCGCTCCTTCCTAGGGCTCGTTAAATGTATTAGGATGGATTTATTCAAGGACGAACTTATATTACAAGAGAGTTATCCCCTTCAAGCTGCTATCACACTAGTACTCGCTTAAAATGGTGGGGAAAATGGGACCGGAATCATTGTCGAGAGCCTATATGTCGCTCTTGAACATGGCACTTGTCCGATTCATGCTCTGCCAGATACCTCTGTCCTTGCTTGTCTACTTGCCTCCGTGGGTTTGCAATCTCTTTGACCTCTCATTCGCTTCTTTTGCCTCGTCGCCATGATCTTCCGATCCGTTGATGTCAAATATCTTTAAACCTACTATCGTGCCACCATGTTCAAGAGAAGTTGACCTCTCGTGAAGTATCAACCTTCCTCTCGATTCACCATATCAATTCAAAGACATTATGGGCCTCGTCTCGTCATGATGTGGGAAACACTATGGCCCACCTTCGATCAAGGTCACTTCCCGTCGACTTACCATTATCCAGAGTTGATCTAGAGACTCCCTTTTGGTACCTTGAGCCTCGTATGCCTCAATGGCAGGTTCTTCGCATTCGACGTGAGGTTTTCATCATTTGCCTCCCACTGAAAGAGATTCGCAGTGTTCGACGTTCGCTCATTGTTCACATGCCTTAGATCGTACTGTAGTACCTTGAGGACCATTAGCATTAATGGTGGCATCTTCAAGGTTTAATAATAGCTTTCATCATCAGTTAGGTAATCGACGATGTTCTTGTATACTGACAAATTTTGCCATATTCGCCGTATGCTTAAACTTGTACTTTGTTGGGGTTGAGATGGAAGCGTAAGATCCGGGATTCTGTCTGTTATAATCCAGGTCAGCATTTTGTGGATTTTTATGATTAGTTACATGATCAACATTGGATGGTCAAGAATTACAATTATTCATTATCATCCACTAGATGGCCGCGTACATGCCTTGCATCTAGATTATTGTATACTCTGGCAGAAAATGGTCAGGCCTATACGTATATAGACTATGTATTTGAGATATCGCTGTAATTCTCGACGTTGTGCTCTTTCCCGGACAGCCGTGTTTTCGCTGACACGTCAGAGGGAGCATTTTCACCCCTCTCTCTCTCTCTGGGGCCTCAGTGCTTTAGGCATCTCATAATAAGCACTTGTCACCATCCCTTGCAATTCCCCATCCCGCACAATTGGAGGGTTCATTCCGTGACCCGTGAGCAAGACATAACTTCTGAAAACACTTTCATGGCATTCCCCTAACATGTACTTTCATTGCCCCGAAGACAACTCCTGTAAAACCCTAAAAACACCCTTACGAAGGGCACGGCCTGGCACCCGCGCCAATGGGGGAAACTCCTTCAAAGGGGGCGTCACACCCCGCGCTCGTCTCGCAGTCGCACTCGCGCCAAATGCATTTTAAGGAGTGTTTTTTAAAAAATAAATGGCGAAAGCTTGGCCCCAAATCCAATTCCTAACCGTACTAATTTCCTCCCTGAGGCTGGGAGGTTTGGCTCGGATCTCCATGTAGATAGTGGTTTGCCACCTCTCATGGAAGCTCGAGGATAGGGCCAATCCCATGATTATAGGGATCCCAACTCCCTTCCCTCCATCTATAAAAGCTTGTCTATCTCCTTTGGTAAGTCAGTCTCTAAGTTCCCAAGAGCCATTAGAGCCTTATGCCGTAAGAGCCTTGATTCATCTCCTCATGGGCCAAATCCAAGCAAGGAGATTATTGTCGACATCCGAAGAGAGAGGTTTGTCCCATCCCCGACAGTTTTTTCGAGACGTGTTCCGTTGGCGACCCTCCGAAGGAGAATTCACACGTAGGCTATGCTATAGTTGTATTCTTCTTTGATTGATTAATGATAAGTGACTATTGGTTGTGGTTCCACTATGTTGATTACGATAATGAGTTATGTCTTCTCCGACCGACATATAGTTGCATATACTAGATTTTACGCTTGCGTTTGTTTTGTTTATTGCGTGTATGTGTGTCCGATCACGAAGATCGTGAGGATTGTGATCCGTTCTGAGCTAAGGAACGGAGTGCTACTTTCTGACAAGCGATGTGTTGTTGACTCAGGTAAGCCTTCATCGCTTAGTCATTATTTGCAATTAGGAACTCGCACTATATAGCGTGTGATCTGCTTTGCTGCTAGACCATTCAAGCTAGTAGGATCACCGTCCGCAGGATTTACCTCCACAACACCCGCCAACAATTGTTGCTGCCCTGCCCTTTAATAGCCGCTGTGGGTTTACACTTATCAAGGTACTAATGACTCTCTTACCTTCAAAAGGCTGAAGGTGAGGTAATAGCTAGTAAATCTAGTTTTTAAGATTCAATGAATCTGAATTTGGAGGAGTGCTGGGTGCCCATGGGTATTGCTATGATTTGTAATAAATTTGATCATTTACCTCTTATACAAATCACCAAGCCATTTGAATTGAGGTTAACATGCATGATATCATGCATCAAAAGGTTCACAGAACTAAACACCCGTACCAAAAAATGTTGTATTTATCCTCAAATAATTGCCCTCGCCGCTCTTTACAAGCAGCATTATCAAGTGATGCACTCATATGACATTGTATGGCCCGCCTTTTTCAATTATATCAAGTAATGGTTCTCAGCCTTAATGCCGAAGCCTTGACTTGTCTCGAATAATCATACGCCGCCAGAAGATTGCACCACTAACCGACAGAGCTAAAACACTTATCAATGTTTTCTTTACATTGGTCCATCCATCGTAGACAATGGACAAATTTGCTGCTCATTCCACGAACTTGTCATTCTAAAGCCAAAGAATTCATATATTTTAGCTTTTTCACATCACACCCACTGCTCGTCTTGTCATACCTGTACTTTTTGTATTCAGTTAATTACACAAGTAAAACCATTTCCATGCCAATAAGGTGAGCGAAGAACACGTAATGCACCCCACATGCATATAGAAACCGGTAAACTTTTGAATCCACACTCCCTACACCCTTCGTCCGTAAATCGTATATGTTCATTTAATCCAAGTGCCATCGCTCCAAAACCATCGGCATGGGTAGAAGTTGAATTTGTTTGTCCATGACAGATGTTGGGCCTGACTAACGAAACCCCTAGATCTTTAAGACCGTAGGCACCCCTCTTCCTTCCTATATATCTCTATGTGGTGTTGGCACATAAGGACAAACTTTGATCTCAATATTTTGTCTCCATCCCCCGGCATTATCCCACAAAAGTGCCTTCTCGCATGGGTGTATGAACCATGGTATTGTTTATCAAATGGGGGCAATAAATTTAGTGGTTCCACCACCTTTCCCTCCTTCCATTTTCCGAACATATTTCCACAAAGGTGTTCCGAGTTTATCTTGTAAGTTGGGGACCCGTGTCCCTCGTGTTCTCCACTCCCCACTCTCCTCAAAAGATAACTTCCTCCTCTTCACAAAGATTTTCAAATCCACCTTAACCCTCCTCTATCCTCTTCTTCTCCTGATTTGCCTTTCTTTCCTAAAGACTCTCCAACACCATTACTTCCACAAAGAAAGGAACTAACATGAGGAAAACTCAGCCAGAGAGGCCATGATGGAAACAAGTTTCAAGTTGTTTCCAGCCTACAAAACAAATGGAAAAATGCCAAATGGGGAATAGGAAATGTACTATAGGAAAAAACAATTCATTTTTTAGTTTTAAATCCAATAAAGGAACATTCAAGAAAAATTCAAGAAAATACAAAATTCATCCTAGAAAAATACAAAATTCAATCTACAAATTCATCCTAGAAAATACAAAATCGATTTAAGGCCTACCTCTTTCTCATAATCCTCCTATTGCCTTGCCTCGCTTCGCTCTCCTTCCTTGCCTTCCACAACTCTTCTTGCTCTCTCTCTAACACTCAACAAACAATAAAACCAAAATGAAACCCCACTCCTTATAAACAATTCGATTTTCTCACTTAAAAAAAATTCTGTTGCATGAAGCGTTTGCTCCGAGGAGTTGTTCAACGTCCTCTGATTGCCTGCTGGGTGGGCCTAAGCGCTTTTTAAATGTCTAAGCGCTGTGTGAGTGTTCAAGCCTCAGCGTCGAAACGGCCCTGAAAGGCAGGGAGCGTTTAATAGATTCGAAAACGCGCTCCCGAAAGGCCCTTTAGAAGCGCGGAGCGCGTGCTTGAAATGCTTTCCAAAATCGCCCATTTTGAGCGTTTTCAAATCCGGGAACGAGGGGGGTTTGAAGCTTCCCCAGTCTCGCTTCTGCAATTTGGAAATGCCTATACTATCCATTAACAACTAGTTTCGTTGACTTTTCATGTACAGTAATTCGACCTTGCTTTTACTACCTTCCTCCACGTCTAGTTGATTTCACCAAGTGTTCCACTTGATTTAGGTACTATTTGTTCTACGACCCGTCATGTGCCATGTTAGGTTTGTCGTATCAGAAACTCCATAGAGACACACTCGATGGTCTCATTGTCATTCTGATTGATCTCTCTTAATAACTTCAATCTTGCTTTTCTTCCACTTGATTAGTTATTCTGGTGCTCATCGATCATTCACAATGGTGTATCAATTCTCTGTGCCTCTGATCTTAGATGTCCTAGATGACATTTGCTGTTTGACTGACAATTAGTATTTATCATTTCAGTTTCTTCATCTCGAAAAATGACGCTAAGGTTTTTCATCTATTGTGTAGATAGTAGCATTAGAGGGATAATTTTCTCATTTTTAACTTAGTAAAAATGTTACCATGTTACTTTTGACACCATTGGGACATAATTACTTTTGGATATATACTATTAAGCTAGAATTATCAGTACTACCCGGAAATCAAGTTAAAAGTATGTCTCATCTCTTCCGTTAATTAACCCTTTCCATTGAACTTTCATTTTCATTCCATCCACAAATCCCTTAACGTATGGCTTACATACTGATCATCCAAAGAGGGGTCATTTACGTGTAGTCTCAAAAGGTCAAATCATTACAAATAAAAAGGATAAAGAGGTAAAGAGCAAAATTAACTCAAACAAACTACTTCATCATGCCTCTCAAAGTCCTAAGAGCAAAATTCCTATCCAAAGAAAGAGGACTTCAGAAATCAAATGAAAATAAAAATAAAGCGAAGGAAGTGAGTAGCCGAAATAGAAAGAGCTCCTTCACAAGGATTTGCAAATTAAGTTCCTCACAATTTAATCGCTAGTAGAACCAAAACTTTTACCTCAACAGAATTTTATACCTTGGATGTTAATCCATACGTTGTCCTCTAATCCCCTCATATTTAAAAACAACAACATCCACCTATCAGAACTTAGACGAATGGGGTGAATATTTTAGTTTTAGCCCAAAGGCATGTGTAACAAACCAAGGTTGTCCTCAGTTAGTTTAAATAATTTAAGTGTATTAGCTAAGTTTCTTGTGATTAATTTATCCTCTCTATACAGGGTCTAACTACTTGCTGTGTTGGACATGTTGTTGAAGGTGTTGAGTCAGTATTTGTCTGCCCCATCGTTCAACAGAGCAAGAGCTTACATGATACCTGAATTGATACTTATTTGGGTGTTGCATTTATTTGGAGCCTTTTTTTTCAATGTATTGAGATTACTTAGGTGACACAGCATGAAATTTTAATTTACCCATGTACAAAAAGGTAAAAGAATTAGTGGGTGATGAACACAACTAATTCTATATTTTTCTATATTAGCTTTAGGAATGGAACTACATGGAAAATTGTAATTTTGGCTTGCGTGGGTCCCACTTCCCCTCGAGACCATATTCCACTCCCCTCGTCTCATTATAACCCGTTTACACTTTTCCCATCTAGGTCCACATTTGTCCATTAGTTTCGTAAGGTGTTAGTCTTCCCTCCCCTTCATTGGCATCTCTCGGTCGAGCTTGGAACGACAGCTCCTGAGGTTGACGCAATGGAAAGAAATTGCATAGCATAATTTGGCTACTTACAACAAGACCACTACAAAATGAAAAATATGGTCGAGACATAAAAATTTACTGTAGCAAGTTTCAAACATGAGCTCTACCCCCTATCACTATGGTCATCACCATGATTCTAGCAGCCTCATAAGTGCTCCCCGCATCACGGTTGTTCCATGATTATCCCAACCCCTCGGTGGGTGATGAACTCGCCAACCTTAAGGTACTAATCATCGCTCCATCATACGCATCATGCTTTGTCCCCTCGGAGCCCCAAGTAGTAAAATGAAGAAAAAATCAATAAAAGGAAAAAGGCATATGAAGGGTGGAAAAAAAAGGTTGGGGTAACTCATGTTACCATTCTCCTACATTCATATACCCAATGTGTAGTATTTCCTTCATCATGCTTATCGTTATAATATATGCCATATGGTTTGGAGCCTTCCATGCCTGCCCCCACTTTATCTCCATCATCATTTCACATGACACCCGCCATTTGATGGATACCATGGACTTGTTACCCCTTAGAGGTTGAAACCACCTAATAGGTCCTTATTAATCGCCTCTTTGTTGAGCAAGGTAACACCGCACTTTCTAAAGCCCATTTGGAAGGAAGCATGCCACTATGAAGGCCCACTTTTATCTTGATTAGCAATCTTATTTACTCAATTTAACAATGATTAATTGAATTAGAAGGAGGAGACGATTGACTTATACAAGATTGTACGGGGTTCATCTTGACTTCGTCTCTATACCTGGGTCCAAACCCTCTAGCCGCCAATGGCACTTGTAGGGTGGAGCCTTGATAGCCATGGGCCTCCACCACCCAGCATCCATTGAGAGTAATAGCTGCTTCTTCAAAGACCACACATTGCTTGTTCGTAACATCCATACATGTAGATGATGATGCACTTGGACCATGTTACCTACTGCCCACATTTGCACCCTATAATATGCCTGATCCAAGGCCCAATGAGGTTTTGCATTCATCCAAGAGACATGGGGTCTGACTACGAGCCTCACTGGAGAGCACCACTGGCACAGCCATTGGAGACCCATGAGAATGAATATTGGACAGCCCATAGCCACTTGGGAGCACCACATGATGCTTGAATCAAGGGGACATCCGCTTGATCATCATTCATGGAGCCTCTTTCATCATCATGCCACTTGAGGAGCTCACTGAATCCTCCATCGACCTCTGCACTCCATTATTTTATCATTTAATTATTGTGGCTGTTTATCTTGCATTATTTAAGCTATTTGATGGGCTTACCACCAAACGAGATGTTATTTTCACATTAAAATATTATTAGGGATTCAATTCAGTTAATTCAAACTTCTAAAGGCCTGCCATATAATGGAAGGAAAACCTCATTTGTATCGGATCATCATCCTCATTCTTAGATTGGCTTTGGGAGAATTTCACTTTTTCTAGTTCTTCACAGATCTTCGATGCATTTCTGATATCTTTGAGCTTAAATTTTCATTCTTGGATATGTCTTCATCTGGATTCGGGAGATATTTACTTATTGTCTTGTAAGTAATTTATAGCCATTTTTTTGCAGAAATGTCTAATGTGTGGAAATTGTAACTAGTTCTTTCATTTCAGGCCTCAATTATTGAATATCATTGCAAAGATTTGGATTGCAAATTTTTGCATGTTGTTCATTGATGTGATGAAGGTCTTTAGTGAGGAACTTATTTTTTTCCATGAAAGTCCATAAAGCTTGGGTAGTAAATGCTGAGAGTTCTTCTTAGGCATCACTTCAACGCTAGAAGTTTGGCACTAAGTTTTCTAAGCCTGCCGAGATGATCACAACTGGGAAACGCCTGGGTCCTAGCATCTCATCAACTGACGACACCCCACCCCACGGCAACTCATCAACAGGCACTTCCAGTGTATGCCTACTCTCCCAAAGATGTTAAGAGATAACAGATCTCCAACAAGGGTGACACTCAAGGCCACACCGGGTGTGTCTACATGTTCACACTCAGCAGCTCCTGGGTCATAAATCTCCTTGTCAGCTCCCTGAGCATCTAAAGCCCGGCCTCCACCAACAAGTACGCCTCCCCCGGCTCCACTCTCGATTGAATTCTCCTATGCTCCTCAAATGAGAAAACCCTCCCATCCTGGGTCCAACGCCTACCATCAATCCATCCATGAAGGACTCCACCTACAAAGGCCAAGTTCAAATTTTCCGGTTCATCCGTAAAATGTGGTATGGTAGGTTGGCGAGCTAGCCATGGGTATTGTTCCTCATTGACTACACGTGCAAAAGGCTGCCTTCAAGGTGTCCAACGTTCCCATCATTGCTGCATCCTCTCTAGGCCCCGTTGGTTTGGCCTCAACCGTTCTGCTCTTTCCTCATGCGTGTAATTTCCTTTCCGTGTCATTGGAGTGCGATGCATTCACCAACACAATTATGCATATGATGTCCAAACCTCCATGATCTTGCTAGTTTCCCATTTCACTGCCAAGATCATGCCTCCATACTCACTATAATGTTTCAATGGAGAAATACAAGATAAATTAAGTAAATCCATCTACAACTATAAAATTCAAGAATGTACAACCATACACAAATAAAGACTAAATGGGAAAACTCTGTTTCTCATTATATTAATATAATAAATTATGAGTACAATAATTGTAACAAGAGGGAATCTCATTACAGCGTAAAGGCCAAACCCAGTGTCAATCAATATTCCAAGTGCTGAAAGTCTCGCAAGAAACTGTTGCCCGTGTGTCAATTTTTGTTGCAAATCAAAACAACCCTATATTTGATTCCTCAAAAGGTCACAGTCTCTCAATTTTTGCTAGAGTCTATGCACACATAACCACAAAAACGTTAAAGGGTTTGGAAATTTTTGTATAGACAACCTAATCAAAATTTAAGCTCACTCCTCCAACTATCTATCAAATAATTCTCATACTTGAGCACCAAAACTTTCCAAAAAACTATAAAATTAGAGTGACGTCTTGAGTTAGTCCAAAGAAACCCAAGCAAGGATTTGGGCTACCCTAACCTCCTAATTACGCCCTTCTTCTATAGCTCTTTCCATTTGTCCTTTTTTGGGTATTTGATTTTCCTTTCATACTTTGATGAAGAATCATCATGAAATGAGTGCGAAGAAAATGCGTCTTGATTTTTCTCATACCTCTAGGTGGGAAATTCAAGATACCGTTTGGAGAAATTCAAGATACCTATTGGGAGCTTAATAATTTAAGTAAAGATTATCATTACAAAAATATTTACTATGTTGGTATGCAAAAAAATCTCACATCATTTGCTTTATGTAGATTGGATTCAAAAAACTTTAGTTTAGATAAATTTTGATTACATTTAATTTGTTAGGTTTTATTTAAAATAAATAACTAGCAATTGCACTACATGTTGCAAGAAATGTTCAAGGTTGTAGATATAAAAAGAATAAGATATAAAGTATATATGAAGAGGTGGTCTTAACTTTCTCAAATTCCCACCGACCCTCCTAATAAGCTTGATAATTATGTTCGTTGACCTCAAATCAAAATATCAATCTTGTGTAATTGATGTAAACAACTTCTTTGTTAGTTAATTGCATGTAATATGTGTTTTTAATAATGATGGGATGGCCAGTAATTCAAGTTATTTCTATATGACGAAATCTCGCATGTTTATTTTTTTTCTCCAAGAAAGATGCACTTGGTTTTTGCGACCATGCTGGGTAACCTTCTTACCCTTCCACGAAATGATTTGTTTATCACATTTGCAATGTTGAATTCCTCTCGATATTACTCCTAGAACTCCGCCACTAGATTTTACAACTAGAATTATTTAATGAATAAAAAATATCACAGTCGACATGTTGTACTTGATAAGAGATTGCTGGAAATCAAGTATTAGGTAAATCCACATCTGGCCTATCATTTTAACATAGAGTATGAGTTATCTTAATAGTGAATGTATGGATAAGAGTATTTTGGGCTTTTTTAACCGTTGGGGGATGATTAATTATCTCACTTCGGGAGAATTTATATTAATGAATTATCTACAATCATATTTCCATAATTCGTCTTTGAACAACCAATATTCCACTTTTGAACTTTTCTACCTACGAATAACAAACATCATCAAGACCCAAAAGTAAGAAGAAAAATCAGCCTATAATCGTGAATCTACAACTTTTTTAAAGATCATAAACATCATCATAACTGGGAAAAGTAAGAAGAAAAAATCAGCTCATAATCGTGGAATATAGCAACTTCTTTAAGGATCATAATTCAAGACTTCAGTGCCTTTTAAAGATCATTTATTTTCCCATCAAATAAAAAGCAACAATCAAATTTTGTAGTGACAAGAAGGGGAACAAATTTTACATGTAGCCAACTCCTTCCCTGGGTGATAAGACATTTGGTTTTTGAAAGGAAATTATTTTCCCCGATCTTTTAAATAATAGATTCCTCCCTGGGTGACTTTTAGAAATACCTTTTTTTCAATTGATTGCAATAGGTAAGTGTCTTTTTTTTCTAGTATTTTTGAGCCATTGAATTATAAAAGAGTAAAGAGACTACTAGACAAAAAAGAGCGCAGTGACTAAATGTCAAATGAAAATAAATATTGAGAATCTCTTTCCGTTCTTTCATGTGGGTCTTCTTCAATTGATGAGGTAATGGAACATTTTCAGCTCCAACTCTTCCAGAATAAGCAATGGAGAATATGTTGAGTGAATTACTACTCATGTAATCCCCACTCTTACAATTGGAATGTTTCTCTTCCCATAACTCTATCTCCTAGCCATAATTCTAGCTTTCTTTGTTTCTAAATAAATTGTTCCCTATATCACTATTGTGTTTGTCTTTTTTTAGTGCTTGCTTGAATCCGTGAGATAATGTAGCTCTTATCCGATTCCAAAATCCTCGACTAACCCACTTTCTAAAGAGTCCTCTTCGTTTTTAATTTTTTCTATTTGGTCCTTCGTAGTTTTGTCACGTTTCCTTCTAAAGAATCATATACATTCTCGATAAGTCACCATTGGCCTACTTTTCTTCTTCCATGTACTTCGCATCTAAATGAATGGAACTTGAGATAAGCTTCATGACATTTTCCAAATCTATTTCTTAATTTACTTGTTGGAGAGCATAATAACACAAAATGTAATATTTAAATCTATAAATAGTTATTTTCCTTTATATTGTTTTTATCCATGTCATATAAATTAGTTGGTTTGTGTGGAGTTTAATTTTATATATAAATTTGATGGAAAGCAAAATTTAATGCTTATGTATCCAAAAATTTAATGTTTATGTATTTTGGCTAAAAAAAATGATTCATTAAATTAATTTATGTAAATTTGTTTTAATTAATTTATTATTAAATTTTATTAGGTAATGAGGTTAGAGTCAAACAATTTTTTAATAACAACATTTTAACTTAAAAGTCACCAAAGCCTAAATTCATATAATTTATTACTAACATTATAAAAAACATATAGAAACTATTTACTTGTGGATCTAATGGCCTAAAACATTTCAATCGCCTAACATTTGATCCAATGGTCAACATGGACACATTGGCACCTAAGGGAGTTGTTTTCAAAAGAGAGAAAAGAGGTTTGCATATCAAGACATTGATCTCCTCTTGCCTCTTGGTAGATCCAAGAGAGTTATTGATTTAAGAAACTTACTCCCCCCTTTAAATAAACTACATTCCACATGAATACGATATTAATACCATGGGTCAATACCATGGGTTTATTTATAGTTTATTATTATTTTATTTTATTATTTTTATTTTTTATTGTTGCTTATGTACCAAAACATTTAATGTTTATGTATTTTACAAAAAAAATTATCTACTGGACTAATTTATGTAAAAATCTAGTTTTATTAAGTTATTAATTTAAATTTATTAAAAAAATTGAGGTTACATCTAACAAATTTTTAATAACAACATTTTAATTTAAAAGTCATCAAAACATATATAAAACTATTTACTTAACTAATATTAGTTTTTTGTAAGTTGTGCTGTTCTATTAATTTTGAGAACATAAAAATACATATGCTACAGGCAGGGTTGGTATGTTGCGCTTAACCGATCCCTGCCTTTGTAACGTTGTTTTTGGGCTGCTGCAGGGGAGGAGGTTGGCCCAGACAAAACTTCAAAACAAGCCTTACATTGTGCGCAGTAGCACTGATGCATCTAAGAGATAGAGAGTAGAAAATAACAGAAAATATCTACGGCCACATATGACAATAAATAGAGTAAAACTGAACAACTGCATAGAAATTATTCATCATCATCATCACTGCAATGGGGATTCTCCTCGTCTATGGGATAGGCTGGAGCCTGTGCAACAGCCGCTTCCACAACAGCTTCCAGTTCAGCATTAGTTCACTTGGGTAGATTTGCAGGAGCGCAAAGGATGGGGGAGTTCGGGTCTACTCCTTCAGGAACCTTCATCCAAACGTTGTTGGAGTCCATAATCAATATATTTGTATCCTCATCAACCTGCATAGGACTGTTTGGGGGAGCCAACGTGCAGTGCGGAGAGGGTGCTCTCGGAGAGGAGGTGGACCTCCTCACGCCTCGACTTCCCCTTTGTGCTGATTTCCTGGAGGATTCTGCTCGTTGCTTGGGATCAGATTGATGGCTAGCAAGGGTGGTCGACGAGGAGCCTTCAATACATTCAAGGAAGTTATCCTCACCGTGATGGTAACGACCCGAGAGTCCCCCTCTCCGACCACCGCGAATAGTGTGTTGGCGCATTCTGGGGGTCATTACCCACCTGGGAGAGGAGGCGAGAGTGACACTGGGGCAAAAGAGGCTCGGGGGCCGGTGCGTAGAATGCAGAGTAACAAGAAGAGTGAGTCTACACAACTCCACTCTGGGGCTAAGACTTCGCAACTGATTGGAATCAGTGAGTGTCCAGATCAGAAGTAGGAGAGCTAAATGCAACGGAGTACATATAAGGGAGAAAAGGGGTAGAGGTCTGGTGGATAAATAGGTATGAGGATGAATATTGTAAGTGTGGCAGTGAATGATCTTCACACGGTACTGTGTGTGGAGCTCAAGCAGATGACTAGGCACAGAGGGGTAGGCGTGGCTGCAATGCTAATTATACATCATGGACATTAATGGCAGTATGGGCGAGGTGATGATCAGGGTCAGGTGACACAGTGCCTGTCCGATCTATGTTATCTCTAGTTCTGTGAGGAGCGTGTGAGGAGTTAACAATAATTGGATCTACTGCAGGTGGGGAATTGCGTTGGAGATTTCCACAATCCACATGAGTTGAGATTTGATGTTCACTCATGTCAGGCGTGTCACCCGCATCTGAGGGGAGCTGGTATTTATGAATGAGGGTGAGATAGTTCTGTCTAAGTGCCTCATCTTCATTCTTCTCAAGGGTGGAATGATGCAGTGCACAGTTGCTTTCCACCCCTTTGTTAGCGAGTAGGTTCGCAACAACGTTGGATTTCCTGCGCATATGACCGAAAGTGATAGCTCAGTGATTGTGAAGCAGAATTTCCAGCATCTTGAGCTTGTGGGAAAGTCTCAAGCTGTTGGAAAATTTTGAGGATGTCGTGCCTTGAAGGATACAGGTGGCTGCCATAGTTATTATTTGTGAGTCTCCTTCCAATTCCAAGGGGAAGTAATGGAATTATATGGCAATTTGAATACCCTATATCATTCCTTCTAGCTCAACAAAGTTGTTGTTGTCCCATCCGATGTTACCATAGTATATTCAGAGAGGATCTCCACTAGTGTTCTTGATGACACCTCTGAAACTTGATGTTCCTGGGTTACCTTTAGATGACCCATCAAAATTGCATTTGAAGAAGCCCATGAGGAGAGGCGTCCAGGTTTCTGGGGCAAGATATTTGCCCCCACTTCTGGGAGTGATTTCCATGGGAGCATTGAGACTTATTTTCCAGTTGTTCCAAATGTGACATTCAACTGCCACGATGGGTAAGTCCTCCTTACTCCACGCATTTAAAGCTAGAGTTTCAGTGAGGTTGCTGTGAATCTTGTCCCAAAGATGATCAGGTGTAGAAGCCTTATCCTTGAATATGCGACTTTTTAGCTCCTTCCAGATATTCCAAATGAGGATGTGTGGAGTGATTTGTCATAATCTATTCAGCATGTTACTGGTATAAGGATTGTCATGCTAATTTCTGATGGTTTGAATGATGTTTTCTCTAGCACGGTTGGATCGACGGTATAAGACAAAAAATCTGTCCCATAGAGAGTTGGCATGAGGACATTGGTCCAGCAGGTGGTCGATGGTTTCCGAGTTGACCTGACAGAGATGACATCTGGAGGGACCTGCAAACCCACATTTCAAGAGATTATCCCATGTTAGAATGTGTCATTTACTAAGTAGCCATAGGAAGGTTGCTATTTTGGGCCATAAATTGGCCTTCCAGATGTTGTCCGCTGGTCCTGGATCCTGCTGATGGAGGATGTTGTAGGCTTCCCTGGTTGAGTAAGTACCACTGGGCATGTGCCCCCAGCGAAGGATATCAGGCCCTGTTTTGATCTGGATTTTTCTTTTCATGCAGAGCTCCTCCCAGATCTCAGTATGGCTTTCATTGCTCCAATTAGCTTGCCATATGCTTGTGTGGATCCATTGCTTGTAGCCTTGTGAGGTGTCTTCCATACAGAAGTCTTGATCCTTATGTCATTGCCTACTTTGGAGCGTATCAGTCCAAAGAGTTCTGCAAAAGATAGAGGAGAGACTTGGCATCTGTTGCTAGGAATCCTCCCAGAATCTGGCTTGATTTCCATCTTGCAACTCCCAGAAGCTGTGATTTTCGATAACACCTTTTCTATGACTAGCTACTTTCCAGATTTGGGAACCTGGTAGATCTAAGTTGTATCTAATTAGATCTTCCTTTGGCCAATATTGCGCATACTTGTCTGCCCATAGGTTGGCTCAGGGGGTATTGGGATTGGAGACCCATTTCCACCAGATGTTGGCTCCCATTATGGTGTTGATCTGTTCAGGATCCCGAAGACCCAGACCTCCCTAATTTTTTGGGGTGCAGACATCCTTCCAATTGACTAAGGCCCATTTGTTCTTACCTTTTGTACCTCCCTAGAGGAATCTTCGTTGCAGGTTGTGCATTGCTTTAAGGACCCATTTTGGAGCAGCAAGAACTGAGAAGAGGTATATGGGGAGTGATTGCAAGATGAAATTGATGAGGGCCAGACAACTGGCAATGTTTAGGGTGCAGTGAGTCCAGTTGGAGAGTTGGGTTTCCATTTTGTCAAGCAGAGATCTCTAGGAGGAGTGATTAATGGCAGAGTTAGTTAACGGAGCTCCCAGGTATTTGGAGGGAAGACTGGCAATGGAGAAGCCTAAAATGCGAGCAATATTGCGTTGGGTTTGAGGGGTGGCGTGGAAGAAAAAAAAATGAGATTTTTCCTGGTTGACCTTTGTGCTAGAGGCTTCAGAGAAGGAGTCAAGAACAACTTTGAGGGTGCGGGATTCCTATACTGAGGGGTAGCCCATGATCAAGTTTTCATCCAAAAATTGTTGATGAGAGGATGGTGGAAGGTTATGGAGAGGTAAACCAAGCAGTGCCCCCATCTGGATAGAGTTTTTGATCAAGCAGCCCAAGCATTTGGCCATGATGATGAAGATGAAGGAAGAAAGAAGATCCCCTTGTCTTATTCCTCTAGAGGGGTTGAAGGTGGCAGAGGGGATGCCATTGACTAGGATGGAGTGAAAGAGAGAGGTGACGGGGCTCATAATCCATCTTATCCAGGTATGACTGAAGCCAAAAGCTGGGAGGATATTTTTGATGTAGTCCCAGCTTAGTTTGTCAAAGGCTTTGGAAAGGTCAATTTTGAGAAGCATAACTAATTTTTTGGTGGTTTTGAGGGAGTGAATGACTTCATGAGTTAAGATGATGCCATCCAGGATCTGTCTTCCTTCCACATACCCAGTTTTTTTTATGGAGATGATGAGGGGTAGGAGCTTCTTCAGCCGTTTAGCTATGACTTTGGAGATGATTTTATAAATGACATTGCAGAGAGCTATAGGTCTGTACTTACTAGCAGAGGAAGTGCTATCTTCTTTAGGAACCAGAGTGATAAAGGTGGCATTTAGCACTAGTAGGAGCCAGTGGGTGGACCTAGATTCCTCCACAACTTCCCAGACTTTCTTTTGGATGATGTCCCAGAAGAAGTGGAAGAAGTTGGTGGTGAATCCATCAGGCCCTGGAGCTTTCCCTACTTTCAGTTGGAAGACTGCCTATTCCACCTCCGCTAAGGTGGTCACAGCGAGCAACATCCTATTGCGATCTTCTATTATCAGCTTAGGGATATGTTGGGTAATTCCCCCAATGGCTTCCTACCTCTAGTGGTTGGGTTCCTGGACAATATCCCTAAAGTGATTACACAGCTCCTCCATAATGGCTTCTTGCATTTCCAACCTTTCCCCTGTTTGGTTCTTGATGGCAGTGATTCTGTTGTACATCCAATGTTGTATGGTGGAGAAATGGAAGAATTTGATGTTTCTTTATCCCTCTTTGAGCAATTTGATTCTAGATTTTTCTCTCCAAAGGGATTCTTCTTGGTTCCTTCTTTCCTCCAGCTGAGTTGTCAAGTGTTGCTCCTGGTGAGTTATCTCATTTGTGCATCCATGTTGGATGATGTTCTATTGCAGAGTCTTCATTTTATCCTCCAGGTCCTTCTGCTATGTGAATATGTTGTTGAAGGTTGTTTTGTTCCATACTTTTAGATGTATTTTGAGAAGTTTCAGTTTTTTATGGAACTGGAGCATTTTGGTGCCTTGAGGGGGTTCTATGGAAGACCACCAATTGGACACTAATTCCTTGAACCCTGGGTGCCTGAACCAGTAATGTTCAAAGAGGAAAGGTTTGGGAGCATGCTTACTTGGTTGGAGCCATTGGAGTTGTATCGACCAATGATCAGATCCCGCTACATGGTTGATGGTAGTGTCCAGATTTCCTCCTAGGTAGATGAGATCATCGGTGATGAGGAATATATCCAGCCGAGAGGCTATCTGTTAGGTGCCTCCTCTTTTTTTGTTCCATGTGAAGATTCCATTGGAGGTCTGAAGAACAATGAGGTTGTTACTTTGGATGAATTCTTTGAATCCATTACGATCGGATTCCAGATGCAACCTTCCACCCTTATTTTCCTGGAGATTGGTTATCATGTTGAAATCTCCTCCCAGTAGCCAGAGGGGATGGGATCGTTGTAGATTGATTTCCTCTAGATTTCTCAGGAGCATCAATTTTTGTTGCGCATTTTGAGGTGCATAGAAATTGGTGAGTAGTCCATGTATGTCCGTACCAATCAGGTGAAAATTGCCCTGAATGAAGTTTCTATTGGCATGAAGATTCTCTAATGTGATGATTTGAGGGTTCCAGATGATGGTGAGTCTTCCAGATGCCCCGTTTGCATCAAACACTATAGTATTGCTACCTTTCCATATCTTTTTGAAGATGGTTTCTAGAGTTGAGCTGGTACATTTGGTTTCCTGCATGTAGAAGATTGCAAGATGTTCCTTCGAGATCATTTTTTTTAAGATCCTGTGCTTCGTGGGGCTGTTGAGCCCTCTGATATTTCATGAGATGAGATTCATGGGATATATTTGGAGGTGAGGGCATAAAATCTCGTTAGCTTGGGGAAATGTCCAAAATCCACCATTTCTTTCCCCACTTCTATAGTTCACTGCATAGATGTTTTCCTTCTTATTTTCCGAGACTCTTTCGCAAAGTACTGGGTGTTGATTAACGTTCCTCCCTGTATGCCCAGGGAGGGGATTTATTGTGCCATGTTTAGTATTTCCTCCATTTTTTGGATTTGTTGCTCTGGGATTGAAGTGTAATCCTTGTTGGTGCAGGCTTCTTCTAGCCCTACAAGATCCAGTCCTTCCAGATCTATGCTTTCTGGTTCTTCCTCCATTGCCTCTGGGATCGTTTCCATTATCGGTTCTTTTCACTTTATCTGACCATTTTCCTCTTCAGTATTGGAATTGGGGGATTTTAAGAAGGTTTCGAATGGAATCTTGTGTTGTTGAGCCATAGAGGATTAGACCTGCACTATGGAGAAGCTTCCTGCCTCATTGACTGGTACTATTTCATTTCTGCTTAGCTGATTAAGGGCTGCGAGGATGTTGCTAGTTGTAGGTCATTTTTTGTTTCAATGTGGGGTAGCTCTCTTGTTGTGTATTTTTTTACTTGTTACCTTCGTGAATCCTTCTATTTCCTGTTCACTGGTATCCTTTTTAGCTGTTACTTTCCTATTGAGGGGGCAATCTCTGAAGAGATGCCCAAGTTGATGGCATTTCCTACATCTAAAAGGAATATGTTCATAATCAACAGTTTGATTCCATTCATATTCTTCATGCAAAAGGCTTACCTTGCTCGAGAGTGGTTCGGCTAGATTCATGTAGACACAGATGCGAGCATAGGCTACATACCGATTGATTTTGGTTTCTTCTGCAATCTTGACGAAATCCCCCAGGGCATTGCCTATGTATCGGAGGGTGAGTTCCTCCTAGTAGTCTTGGGGGAGAGAGTAGAGCCAGATCCAGACCAGTGCCCAGGTTAGATCCTATTTATCTGGGTTGAAGCATTCAATCCATGGTCTGAGGTATAGGCCTGCAGTGTTGAAGAATTACGACCCTCCATCCATGATCTGATCCTTGTCTTCAGAGCAAGTGAAGAGAATGTTGAAGAAGCCTTTTGCGCACAGTTGCAGTTTAATGTGTCCCTCGGGTTTCCATTTCAAGGCTATCCATCCTATCAACGCTTTTTCTGTGGGATAGAATCCCATGAACTTGCCTATAATTTCATGATCTTTCATGAATTGAATTCTTCCATTGATGCGATGCGCAGGGAGTACAATGTTTTCTTGGTTTCCTTTGGGATGCAAGAGGCAGATTTCATGTTCTCGTATACTGCGGGTTGTGTGTTATTCTTCTGCACTGTGGATGTCACCCCTG
Organism: Pinus albicaulis; assembly: GCA_034641835.2. Lineage (NCBI taxonomy): Eukaryota > Viridiplantae > Streptophyta > Pinopsida > Pinales > Pinaceae > Pinus > Pinus albicaulis. The sequence continues at coordinate 1,222,336,090 of CM076581.1, read as the reverse complement.
TATTTTCTTGAGACGAGTCAGAGTTGTGCTGATTGGCATTTTAAGCCCCTATCTTGATCTCTGTTGGAGACTGGCCTGTAGGGGGGGGATCAACAACCCCCCCACTAGAGTCGGCCATTGGAAAGCTTGTAGCTATCCGGGTAGCAGTTTTTTGTAGGTCTGACTAGGGGAGAAGTACTCTCAAGGGAAACCGTCGCCAGGAAAAAAAAACCCTAGGTCATGGAGGTCGGCTTGGTGCAGAGCTCTGCTAGGGTTTTTAATCACAGTAACCACTGTTAATACCCTTCCTAATATTACTGTTAACCATATTCATAAATTTCATTATTTGTTGTTTCAAATGTGTTAAAGAAATGACTGCTTGCCATGCATCATCAATAATTTCTAATATTTAGCATATGTTATTGATAATATGTGATTTGATCACTAAATTAAGAAAATTAGAATCCTTGATATATTCTTGCAGTGTTACAACAACATAACTTGACAATGAAGGTTATCATATTGCTAGTGGAATCATTAACATAGGAACTAGATTTAGTATATCTTCAAGTTATTTTAATCTCCTTTTCAGTGTGATATTTTCAACAATCACTTTACTAACAAACTGAACAACTGCATTAGTGATATATTGATGCAATATCATGATCCTCTTCATCTCAATGTCAAACATATCAATATCCACTTGTTCTTCATAAATAATAATTTTATTTTCAACTTTTACCTTTTCAACTCCCAATTTTTTCGTGGCTTTGTCATATTTTTTATTTTTCAATGTCACACGACATTCATAAAAAATAATTTCCTCTTCTCCAATTTTCTGCATTATCTTCTGATTCTCTCATAAACAAGTAGTAACCCATTTAGGTGGTACAATAATTTCATTTTACATGCTTATAGCCTACTGAATGTTTTCCTATTTATGACACTATTGGACTTGGTAGTTTGAACCATATGCATTTTTTCTGGAAATTATTTGTGAATATTATCTTCCTCATATCGGCGACCTTATAGCTCACCATGAACTATTTTTCCACTACCATGATTTTTTTATCTTTCCTAGAGTTGAGGATGAGATTGCACAAGTACTTGGTGTGGAAGTTGGATATTGTTGTGTAAGATTTAGGGATTGTTGCCTCTATTTTTCTTCCCTCTTAATGTTGGTTTCTTAAGAAACTCTTTGAGCATCCATTTCCAATATTTAATATTTGATTCTCTGCAAATTTTATAAAGTATGTGGTTTGTAAACATATTTTGAATTAGAAAATGATTTGTATAAACAGTTTGATTTCACATTATGAGATGTTAAAATTGAAATGGTTCTTTGTTAAGATGCAATTTAGGTTATTAAGGATAATAAAATCCAAATATAATAGGAAAAAGAGAGAGAAATAATTATTAAATTGATAAAATGGAATATGTGTTGCATGCAATAGAATTGATAATAAATAATACTATTGCATGTGCTAAAACATTTTATCGAATTCCTATATTCATAAGGTGTGAAAGAGAAAATAGAAATCCCTAGACAATTGTGAAAAAAAAGAAATAAGTTGGAGAGAAAAAATGTGAAAGAACCTAAGTAATTAAAAAAACGAATTGTTGAATAGTGTTAACTCCGCCCAATTGTGAGTTGGTGAAAATTCCTTTGTTTATTTTCTCTTCCATTGCCAAATTCAAATATCGCTTGGTTGATTGTATATGTGAAAATAGCTTGTCTCGTTTATTTGGTACTTATTTTCGCTTCAAATCTCACCTAAATTCGCAATTTGCCACTCTAGTCCCAAATACCAGATGTTGCTATTTCTTGTGTGCAAATTACTACATACGACACTCTCAATAGATAAAAACCTAAAATATTAGAGCCAATGATCATGGTAAGTAATGGAAATAAGCATCGATATTCCAAAACCATCTTGTCCACTTACTGCACATTTTGTTGTTGGTTTAATATAATTGACATACATTCATTAGAAACAGAAATTTGCAATAAAATATAAGACCATTGTCTATCTATGCTACGTTTTGGAAGGTTTTCCGATGCATTTTTAAATTTAAACAACTCAAAATCTGGCAAGAATTTCTTGGAATCACGAACTTGGGTTGAAATTTTTGCATAACCTGAGTGTCACACAAGTTTTCAAAATGGATAAATCTATATATGTAGTAAAAAATATCATTTTAAAGAACAAAAAATAAAATCTGTGATTGTGAAAATTAACTTTGAAACTTCCAACAATAACAGTAAACAATGGCAAGAAAATATTATGTGTAAATATGCTCAATTACTTATATCACAAATTGAGTTAGTTAGTAAGTTGGCCCCACCACTAAATTGTTGTCGATTCATATATTTTTACATTAGAGTACGAAAAATGTTGAAAGAAACTTGATTTATGAAAAATCTAATCCACGATTTTCAAGATGATGGTACAAAGCTATTTTTCATAAGATATTCCAGTTAGCTTCCTACACACATTCCAATGATTTCTGACAATTTTTTCTGTTTACTAATTCTATTAATCATGAATTTATAGTCCATTGAATATAGTTCTTACTGCCATTTTTCTTATCGGTTACTTGATTCAGATTTGATTTATGAATTATCGACACGTTTAACACTTTTAGTAAACAAAAAATGAAAATATTGAAGCGAGTGTTAATGGTGTAAAAATTATACAACAAGTATGTATATCATAGATTCAATCCGATCTAACAATGTGCTAAAGCTAGATACTGAATCACTTCTACAAATCAATTGTGGAATTAAAAACACAATCGCCAATCACATGATAATTTCCTGGGGAAAGCTTGCTACTCAAAACCCCACTATCTTCTATTGTATATTCAGCATGGATACATGAAATAATTGCATACAACTCTTCTCACAAGAGCCCTCTTGTACTTAGCTAATTTTCTCACACTGATCCAGACAAAATTGGGCCAAAACTTAACCAATTCTCAGCCTGTCTTCAACCTGCCTTACTCACGCAATACCTAATGAATGAAATCCCTATTCTTTTGGAATTTTAGCCTTCCTCAACGACGATGAGTATCATGGGCTTCCTGTGGTGTTTTAACTACACCTGGGAATCTTGCTAATATCACAATTGATAGTCACACTTCCCTTTCACCTAGATCTCAACTAGGTCTCCACTATAACTGACATGCATGCAACTAATAATATTAAATTCTAAGTTGCATGTGATATCACTGATTGTGAATTAAATAATATTTAATTCACTTGATCTCTCACTAGCGTATCAAACAGTTACAACTAGCACAACTGACTTTAACTCATTTAACTGAGTTAAACTGATTACAACTTGCATTAACTAATGCACCACTGCACTTTGAACTTTGTTACAACTAGAATTACTCTGCATGCCTCATCAACTACCCTCAACTCGAAATTCATGAGTTAACTGAGTTTATCACACTCAGTTAACTATGAAAAGTTATTTTCAGATTAGATTACATTTTATTTTCCATCTTAATTAAGGGGTAACTAAAATAGACATGCACCAAATTTAGCCCACACTAGTGTAGGTAATGCTAAGACTTGTTGGTCCCACACTATTGTAGGTGCTGCTTGGACCTATTGGTCCCACACCAGTGTAGGTGTTGTCTTGTTGCTTCCGGATGCCAATTTCACTGTTTCTTGTTGCAAACTTCAACAAATGGTAGGTGGTAAGATAAATCTCGAAAGTCGAAAATTATTTCCTTCTTTTATTTTACTAACTGTTATTTCTTTAATATTGTCAACATACATGTACTAAGTAGTAGGAATTTGCGAAATAAAATAAATAAAAATTCATTGTGATTATATGCATTATTATTTCGGTATTCAATAAAAAGCTACATAAATGTCGTGTATAGACGCAATGTAATATTCCCTTTTTGGGTGTCACCTGTAGAAATTAGCTGAATAAATCACTTATTCAATGGAGATTAACCCGATTACACATCAATTTCGAATTGCATGCATAACACATAATCTCATCTACAATTAATTGTCACATGCGGAAATAATAGAAGCAATCTCACATCAAATCAATCACACATTAACTCGGTATGTATGGGGAAAGCCTATAGCTGAAAACCCCGCAGCTATTGTGTATATTATAATGGAGAAATCATGTAACAAAACAAGTACAATACTCCTCACAAGTACTCGGTACTTTCTCATAAAGTCACACACAATCTAGCTCAGTTTTGAACAGGTTACTGGTTCAAAACTCACTGCTAATTGCCTTGCCTCTATTGCGCAATCATGGCCTGGTTATGTAGAGATCCAAGGTTCGAATCTCCTTGGCTTGACTGCGCAATTGTCATGGACAATTCCTCCAAGTGTAATGCAAATCCCATGCAAAACTGATCCTCCAACTGATAGCTTTACTCACCCTTTCATCTACCTCTTCCACTGGTCTCCACTGAACTGATCATGCACTGTAGTGAACTGAAGTGTTCTTGAGTTGACCAATGAGTTAATATTTAGTAAATTAAATATTATTTAATTTACTCCACTCATATCTAGTTGATTAGTTAGTTAACTAATCCCAACTAGTTCAACTAAAACAAACAGAACACAACTCCACTACTTGTCCCGTTAACTCCTCCAAAACTCCTGCCACTGAAGTCTAACTGAAGCCAACCATGCAAGATACCATCAAACCCTAGGAACCACGTGATTCCTTGTGTCAGTTGCATGAGCCACCTCCATGACTCAAACTGAAGTGCGCCAAGAGAGTAAACTGCTGTTTATAGTCAAAATATTATTAAGGGTAAATAATATTTGACTTCCATATTTTTAGGAGATCAGTCTAAAAATAGCACGGGTCCTAAAAATAAGGGTCTCATCTATTTTTACCGACATGTCGCATACTTTAAGAATCTCCAAGTAGAATTCCCAAATTATGCTCCGTATGTCTAAAAATAGACATAGTCTAAAAATAGACTTTGCGCGAGAATTTGCCTGCGGGCCCACTTAGTGAAGGCGACTTCATTTCACTAAGCTCCATCATCTTGCTGCATTCTCAACACTCCCTCTCAGCAAGATATGGATTATCTACAACCCCTATCCTGCCTCTATGGAATTCGAACTTGCTCCTGGTGAGCGCCTTCGTCAGGATGTCGGCATCCTGATCCTCCGTGGGAACATATGAAAGCATCATGATTCTCCGCTGAACACAATCTCTGATGTGATGGTACCTGATGTCGATATGTTTGGACCTATCATGTAAAACTGGATTAGCCGAGAGCTTGATGCAGCTCTGGTTATCACAGTAGATCACTGTAGGCTCCAAATGCAACCTGAACAAACCTGCGAGGATCTTCCTCATCAAAATAGCCTCGCATGCAGCCAAACTTGCTGCCATGTACTCGGCCTCTGCTGAACTGAGTGCCACGGATCTCTGCTTCCTGCTGTACCAGGAAACTGCTGTCGACCCAATGTTGAAAACTCCTCCAGAAGTGCTCTTCCGGTCCGTTGGGCTCCCTGCCCAATCTGCATCAGTGAAACCAGAAAGCTTCACTCCATCCTCCTGTCTGTACCATAGACCATATCCCGATGTGCCTGTGATATAGCGCAATACATGCTTGCCCGCCTTCCAAAAGAGCTTGGTAGGCTTAACCATAGCTTGCGAAAGCTGGTTAACTGCATAGCATATATCGGGTCGTGTATTGACCAAATACATAAGCGACCCCACCAACTGTCGATAGACAGTGGCATCCACTACTTCCGCTAAAGTAGCATCCTCCTTCCTCCAACCACCAGGAAGAGGAGTGTCAACAGGCTTGCAGCCTTGCATGTTGAACCTCTCCAGAATCTCCCGAGCATACTTGCCCTGAGAAACAAACAGTCCTCCGCTGCGCTGCCAAATCTCCAATCCCAAGAAATAATGAAGGATGCCCAAGTCCTTCATCTCAAACTCTCGTGCAAGATCCTCCTTGCATGAAAGTATCAACTGCTCATCGCCAGTCAAAATCAAATCATCTACATACAGTACGATGATCAACAGCTTCCCCTCCACCACAATCTGGTACAGGTTTGGATCCGCCTCACTCTTGGAGAATCCAAGCCGGTGAAGTAGCTGTCTATCCGAGTGTACCAAGCACGAGGTGCTTGCTTCAGCCCGTACAGTGCTCTCTTGAGTCGGCACACATGCGACTCACTGCTGAAGATCTCAAAACCTTCAGGCTGCTCTATGTACACCTCCTCTTCAATAACTCCATTGAGGAACGCAGTCTTCACATCCATCTGATGAATGTGCCACCCCATCTGCGCTGAGAGAGCAAGGATCGTCCGTATGGAAGAGTACCTTGCGACAGGTGCAAAAGTCTCCTCATAGTCAATCCCCTCGATCTGTGAGAAGCCACGGGCGACAAATCTTGCCTTGTACTTCTCCACACTCCCGTCAGCCGTTTGCTTCACCTTGTAGATCCATCGCGAACCTACAACTGATTTCCCAACCGGTCTTGGGACAATCTCCCATGCACTGTTCCTGATGATCGAATCATATTCTTCGATCATGGCATCAACCCATGCGGGTTCCTCCACAGCTTCCTCAAAAGAGGATGGCTCCGTCACAACACATTGACTCACAAGAGCCATGTATCCGGTGTACCGATCCGGTGACTGTCTCTGTCTGCGCTGTGCTGTAGGTGGTCCTACAACCTTCTCTGCATCCCGAGCCAGTCGCTCAGCTTCTGTAGTGCGCATGCGCCCTCTGATGGTTGGCGCTGCCTGGGTGGTTTCTTCCACCTCCTGAACCTCCTCTTGTGGGTGATCCACATCCGGAAGCTCCTCCTTAGGAACTAACAGCTCCTCATCTGCATGCAAGTGTAGCTCCCTCTCAAGCGAACACTGCATGGCTTTCTCCTCCTGAAATTTTATATCCCGTCGCACAACAGTCTTGCGACTGTCTGGCACATACACCCGATGGTTATGAGGTGTATCAGTGTACCCCACAAATATTCCAACCTCAGCAGTTGGATCCAGCTTCCTTCTCGCATCCTTCGTCACATGCATGTAGACAGGAGAACCAAAAATCCGCAAATGGAAAATATCAGGCCTCTTGCCAGAATAAGCCTCCTCTGGTGTACTCATGCCAAGAACCTTGTGAGGACAACGGTTTTGCACAGACACTGTTGTATTGCATGCCTCAGCCCACAAGTGAAGGGGTAGGCCCTGATCATGCAACATCGCCCGTGCAGCACCCACGATCGTTCTGTTCTTCCGCTCAGCCACCCCGTTCTGCTGTGGGTTATGGGGTGCGATGAGCTCTCTCCGAATCCCTTCTGCGCTGCAGAACTCCTTGAATTCAGCCGAGATGAATTCACCACCGTTATCACTCCTTAGAGCAATCACCTTCTTCCCCGATTCCTTCTCGACCAGTGCTTTAAACTCACAGAACTTCGCGAATGTATCGCTCTTCTTCTGCATGAAGAAGATCCAGCACTTTCGAGAGAAATCATCAACAAAGATCACATAATACTTGTGCTTCACTGTCGAAACAACTGAGAAAGGACCACACACGTCTGTGTGAACTCTCTCAAGGATCATCGTGGCGTGACTATCCTTCTCGTGAAAGGTGGCTTTCACATACTTCCCTAAAGTTCACCCCTTGCACTGATCTGACTGCGCAAGAGTGCCCTTAGGAAGTCCAATAGAAATCTGCTGCAGAATCTTCAAAGCTCCATGGTGAAGGTGGCCCAATCTCCTGTGCCACAGTTCGCCCTCATCATCTCGGCTCACCACTTCTCCCGCCTTGCATGCCATAGCTGCGCAGTCATCTACCTGCAACTGATAAAGGTTCTGAGTTCGAACTCCTATCTTCTGGGTCTCTCCAGTAGTCTTACTGCGCAGGAAGGCTTTTCCTTCGCTGAAGACCACATCATACCCCTTATCCTCCAACATCGCTACTGAAATCAGGTTCTTCTTCAATCCAGGTACATGCATGACATCCTTTAAGACAAAAGGTTTACCAGACTCCCTCTGAAAGGATACGGTACCGATACCAGTCGCACTGTATCTACCATCATCACCCATCTCGATGTGCACACCCAAATCTTTGTTCTCCAGATCTGAGAACAACTCCCGATCTCCCGTCATATGAAATGACGCACCGCTGTCCAAGAACCACACCGATCCCATCACACTTGAAACCAAGCATGCAATCAGTGAAAAGTCAAGCTCGAACTGTGAAGCCAAAGCTTCTCCATCTGCAGATCTTCCCGCTTGCTTGTTCTTCTTCTTCTTTGGAAAATTGGTAGCATAATGTCCGTGATCATGGCAGTGAAAACACTTCACTTTCGCCATATCCTGCTTCTTTCCCTTTGCACCAAAATGAGAGGTTTTCTTACCCTTCCCCTTCTTTGCTTTGGCAACCAAAGCGCAGTTTTCTTCATCAGCTCCCTTTGATGAAGATCCATCTCAAGTAGTCCTCCTTATCTCCTCCTGCATGAGATCCGCCCAAAGGCGCTCCCATCCCGGCAGCTTCTCCCGACCATTGACACTATCTTGATATGAGTGCCAAGCCTTTGAAAGACCAAGGAGAGCCAGGTCGACCATGTCCTCGTCTTCGACAGTCACCCCCACACTTCCCAGCTCATCTCTGCACTGAGTGAACTTCGTGAGTTATTTGGCGATACTGTCGCCCTTCTCCATCTTGATGTTCCTGAGCTTATCTTTGAGCGCCAGCTTCCTTTGGTCGCTCTTACTCTGGAATAGATCCGTCAAAGCTTTCCACATTAAATATGGAGTAGCCTTTCCATGCAGGTCTTCGTGAGGTATTTGGCGATACTGTCGCCCTTCTCCATCTTGATGTTCCTGAGCTTATCTTTGAGCGCCAGCTTCCTTTGGTCGCTCTTACTCTGGAATAGATCCGTCAAAGCTTTCCACATTAAATATGGAGTAGCCTTTCCATGCAGGTGTTGGGCCGTTAATATGCCATTATTATTATCACTTTTGAACACTTATTCCACCCATTTCTACCATTCTTCATCACGTCATTTATTATAATTTATTATTTAAATCCATTTTATAAATGATTTATGCTCTTATGGATGAATATTATTTATCTTCCTTTATTTCTAATAAAATGATGATTATGAATTATTTTATCAATGATGGTTTTAATAAGTTGGTTATAACATTATTCACCATTTTTAGCCTCCAAGGTAATTTTCAGATTGAAGATTTGATCATTAAAAGTGCCAACTCAGAAATTCGCTGGAATAAGAAGTGACGATTTTACGGTTGAGATTCTAAGCAAATGAAGAAGAATCTGGAAAATCCGGAACATGGGTTTTGTCCAGAACGGACCCAATTAACTTTAACACAGAACGGTTTTCCCAAATTCGGCTTGTACTAAGAGCAACGCAGGGTTCTTTGAGCACGATTTTCTCAGATTTGTTGTTGCGGCCGTCCTCCAAATCTCAGCTGCAAAGCCAAATTCGACTTGTCGTTGTTGAAAGATGGATGTAAATCTATTTTATTGTTGATCAATTGGTTGGAAGAAATTCAATATTATTATTATTAGAGATCCTATTTGCTATTTAATTTCTCCACCTTCTGATCATAAAAGGAGAAGCATGTATTGTATATGAGGGGATGGAGAGACTTTTCTTATTGTAATTTGCAGAATTGTGCATCGGCTCTTGTTAAGAGAGTGTGAGCTGTTTCTAAACATTATTAATGCCTGATTAATAAAGGAGTTCACTGTTGTTCCATTTCTCAAGCGCTGGAGTAAAGCACAGCAACGCTTCACCGGCGGTTGAGGGCCCGGCCCTGGTGGAGCGATCTGCTGTTGGTATTTCTCTTAGTTTATTTCTGTTGTGTGAAGTTCGTTTATTACAATTAAGAATTGAGTTATTGCTAATTGGATCAAATACGTGAGTGGCGCTATCTCTGTCGAATGCTTAAAAGCATGATTCATGATTCAATTGTTATAAATTGTTGTTTTTTCCGTATCTAATTCCAAATTGTTATTCCTTTTATTTATGAATTACGATAGTTGATTGTTGTGTGGTCATTTATTAGGATTAAAGAGTAGAAATCTAGTTTTCTTGGTTATGAATTGAATCTGACCGTTTATTTTACGCTCGCATTCAATTCCCGTTCATTGCTTTAGATTGTTGTCCCTTTCAAATATGGTTTAGATTTCATTTCCTTTTGAGTTGTTTTCACTTGCTTTGAGATCTCTAAACTGTAGAGGGCAAAGCTAATCATTCCAGGTCCCCAGATTTGGTCATCTCACATCGATTTCTAGGGGAAAGAGTTATTACTACTTCATCCCTAATCGATGTCTAGCAAGGTTGTTGTAGTGTAGTCTTTACATTTCTATCATTTAAAATCGTATTTCTTTCAAGCATTTATTATTTCTCGCATTTGTATTTCTATACCACTAGTACATCTTCACAAACATTACTCTTGAGTAAATAGTCGCCTGCATCGAGTACACTCTTGAAACAAAAAGTCGTCCTGGTTGACAATTAATGTGAGGTAATTAGGAGTTACAAAGACACCTTTTTATTGCTCCACAAACAGTCAGATACAATATGATCCTTGGCGCCCTCCAACAGGATCCTTCGACATTTCGCAATCTTCTTTTGCCATGCATCGACTAAAGCTACATCAGTGGGCTTTGGGACATCCGTATCTATGAACTCCTTCAGACCATTATCTTCTAACACTGCTTCCATGCGATCCTTCCATGCAAAATAATTCGAACTGCCTTCAAGAGCATATTCGAGTCGCAAACCGTTGAAAGAAGACATTTTCAACACCGGCACCAAGAAAACAATTCTGCTGCAAAATTCGAATTCCAAACTCCAAGCTCTATTGCTTCCGATCTATACTTGAAAACAAATTATTTCCAAATCGTGAGATTGACTTCTCTGGGGCGTTACCGTACCCTTCACTTTCCGAAGAAAGATGAACCGGAGGCTACCTGCCGTATGCACTGGCCCCAGGAAATAAGTTTGCAATCACCGTAATAGATCTTGACAATTAATCTTGCTCGATACCATGTAGAAATTAGTCAATAAATCACTTATTCAATGGAGATTAACCCATTACACATCAATTTCAATTGCATGCATAACACATAATCTCATCTACAATTAATTGTCACATGCGGAAATAATAGAAGCAATTCACATCAAATCAATCACACATTAACTCAAGATGTATGGGGAAAGCCTATAGCTGAAAACCCCGCAAATTATCAGGTATATTATAATGGAGAAATCATGTAACCAAACAAGTACAATACTCCTCACAAGTACTCAGTACTTTCTCATAAAGTCACACACAATCTAGCTTAGTTTTGAATTTGTCACTGGATCAAAACTCCCCGCCAATTGCCTTGCCTCTATTGCGCAATCGTGGCCTGTATATGTAGAGATCCAAGGTTCGAATCCCCTTGGCTTGACTGCGCAATTGTCATGGACAATTCCTCCAAGTGTAATGCAAATCTCATGCAAAACCGATCCTCCAACTGATAGCTATACTCACCCTTTTCATCTACCTCTTCCATCGGTCTCCACTGAACCGATCATGCACCGTAGTGAACTGAAGTGTTCTTGAGTTGACTACGAGTTACTAATTAGTGAATTAAATAATAACATTTAATTCACTCCACTCATAACTAATCATTAGCGCTAAACTAATCTCAACTGGGCTCAACTAAAATAAACAACACAACTCCACCATCCCCGTCCCGTTAACCTCCAAAAACTTGCCACTGAAGTCCAATCGAAGTCAACCATGCAAGATGCCATCAAACCCTAGGAACCACGTGATCCTCCGTCGCCTGTGCATGAGCACATCCGTGACTCGAATCGAAGTGCTCCAAGAGAGAATCACAGGTTTATAGTCAAAATATTATTAAGGGTAAATAATATTTACCTATATTTTTAGGGAGACATGTTTCAAAATAGCCCTCGGGTCCTAAAAATATGGTCTCATCTATTTTTACCGACATGTCGCATACTTCAAGAATCTCCAACTGGAATTCCCAAATTATGCTCTGTATGTCTAAAAATAGACATAGTCTAAAAATAGACTTTGCGCCAGAATTTGCCTGCGGGCCCACTTAGTGAAGACGACTTCATTTCACTAAGCTCCATCATCTTGCTGCATTCTCAACATCACCTACAACAGGGTTAGGTTGGGCTTCCAGAGTTAGGAGCAGACAGGTCACAGGTACAGATTGGTGCTATCAACAGGCTCAAGGGCTTTTTGGAGGAGTTTGGAAATGGTTTTCGGTGGCATTTGCTTGATATATTCCATCATCCGAGCAGTTTGGCTTTCGTTCCGGTGCATTTCGACAAATTTCGGAAATTTGAGTTATTTGTGGGCTTAACTCAGCTGATTACGCTCAAGGTGGCATTCCGGGAGGAATACATGATGGAACACCTTAGTGTAATAGCCCATTGGAATCGGGACGAGGATACCTACATGGTGGGATAGTTGGACATGGGTTTCAGTGACAAGAGGAGGCGTGGTAGCCAATTTACCCTTGTTTGCATTAAAAAGAAATATTTTAATAAGAGGGAAAAGTGCTCCATGAATAAAATAATAATAAAATAATGCTCTAGAAGGCTCCAAGAGATCTATAAAAGAAAGGGAGGAGGCCATTGAGAGATATCTTTGGGATCATATCATTTTCTTGTGTGAGAGGTTTGAGATGTGGTTCTCTACTTCAGCCTTAGCCCCAGGAGGGAAAACCCTTGGGTGATTTGTGAGTGTTGGACGAAAACCCAACTCTCTTTGAGGAAACTTCATTCATAATTTTCGCAGAGCTCTAGAGATATTGGAGTGAGGATCATTCAGATCTTCAACAGGTGCTTTAGTGGATTCAGTGGTAGCTGTTGACAGAGGGAGAGTGCAGTAGTTCAATTTTGGAGGTCATCGAAGTGTAGCAGTGTAGAAAATTATCTTGGTGACTAGTTTTCCATCTCAGATCTTTTTGGGTCAGATCCATATGTAACCCTCATTATTATTTATAATAAAATCTGAGATTCTTCCTATTATATGATGTATTGGATTGCAATGTTTCATGTCTTTTTATTTACATGGCAATCTTCTGTTGAGTAAATGTTGATTTTACAGCATAATGTGGAGTTCAATATTTTTCTGCATTTTTAGTTAAAATATCCCATCCGGGATATTATAGTGGTATTAGAGTTTCAATCTTGGATCAGCCCGCGGGTTTCTAATTTTCAGTTGCAGCTATTTTGGTTAGAAGGGCCTGCGCAGTCATTGGAGGAGGCTCATTTGTGGGAGCTGCATTGGTGGGATTTTAGAGCTGGGGTGTTGGGAAATTGATAGGAGAGCCATATGAGGAGGTTGGCTGGGATTTTGGAGAAAAATGATTGACAGTAGCAGCTGCAGTGCTAAAAAACGAAATTGGAAGAGGGCCAAACTACAAAAGGTCATATTTTGAAGGTTGGAATTAGAATAAACCCTTTCTGGGTTTTTCTGGGTTTTGGGCAAGGATCACCTTCCCAAATTCCTAGAATTTTCTGAGCTGTTTTTAGTGGGTAAATCAGAGGCAAAAGTTAGGCAACATTAAAATCTTGGAGCAGAAGTGCAGTTTCTGGAGGATATTTCTATTGAAGCGGTTGGATTTCCTTGCAATCATCACCTGGTGCTTGTAGCTTGCCTTGTGCAAGTCTAGCTAAACCACTGTTACTTCCATATATGTCGTTGAAACAATGAAGTTTTTAAAACAACTCCTAAATCAACATAGCAGAGCCTCAGTGGGTTGCAATCTAAACCAAAGACCAAAAATATTAAACAATGCAGAATTTAGTTCCTTGAAACAAAACAACAGACCCTTCTCTAAGAAGGTACATAGTTTATTCCAACAAAGGCATCCGAGAAATTTACAAAACGAGGAAGAAGTAGGAAATTGGCTTTATGCACTTGGGATGGAATTAAAGAGTGGAAGATCAGAAAATGAATTTCCCATGTTAGAGAAACTGGAATCATGCCTTTCAAAGGTAGAGCAATCTGATTGGAGTTTAAATTGGGCTTTGAAACCATCTATGCTTGCATTGGTACAAGCTAGATTCTTGGAACATCCAAGTGAGAGAGTCAAGCTTATAGCTGCCTCTTGTTCAGTGATATTTTGAGGATAACAACACCCTTCCCTCCCTACAATGATGACATTATGAAAAGAATATTTAGACTAATAGTAGGAACCTTTCAAGATTTGGCCAATTGTGCAGGCTCTACATTTGGGAGGAAGCTTAAGGTTTTAGAAGTCATGGCCATGACCCGGACGCATGAGATCATGTTTGAATTTGAGTGTGATGGCTTGATTCTATAGATGTTCCAATGCTTCTTCAGCATTAGGAGACATCATTTTAACACAGTCATAGCACACATACAGTCCATCTTGTCATCATGTATGGGGGTATATGAGGCCATTTGCTAGGAGTTTCAGACTAGGTTGCTGAGCATTTGGAGGAGAGAGAAGTTGGTCTCACCTGCTGCTTATGAACTAGCCCAAGGGTTAGTTGAGCAAAAAATTGAGCTTTTTAGGAGGCAGTTGACTAGGGAGGAGTTTTTCCAGTTTGGTGGATCATGTAGCAGAAATGAATTGAGGAGGAAGGGACTTTACATCATTTGAAAAGGACCATGGGGGCCTGATCACTCATGTTTGAGAGTTGCAGATGAGGTCGCAGAGGTAGAGAAGGTAGACGTTCCTTCTGTATGTCAGGATGAGGAATATTCTCCAGATGAGTCCATGGGATTAGATGATGATGCTTCTGGGGAGTGAGAGCAGTCATGCGGAGTTGATGGTCGTAGGTTGGAGCTGCATTCCAGTATGCAAGGTGAGCAGTCAGGGGACTCTATGGGAGATAATCTGGGTGACGATTCACTTGTGACGATTTAGCCAGAGCAACATATGATGGAGCCTGAGTTAGCAAAGGAGGATACTATGCACATCAGGCATGATAGTCCTTTGGGGGAGAGCCAGATGGTGGCTCACATTGAGTCTATGATGGATATACGGCTAACCTTGGGGTCAGCCACTGAGGAAGAGCATTCAGATGCATAGACACTGAGTACAATGCCAGTAGTTGCAGATCCATATCCTCTGGAGATGTTGCAGGTTGATGGGATAGTTCTACAAGGGGCTAGGGGACAACATGAGCATTACATTCCCTTGCTCTTTTGGTTTCCTTGTCTTTTAAAATTGGATTTTGTAGAGATGTTTGACTAATAATTTTCTCTTCATCCTCTTGTAATGTGTTCTCTGTCCACTGCTCCTAATTTTCATACTACTCTATTTCTATTCTAGGTGTATGCGCATATGGTGTGGTCTTCTGCTCAACTCTCTGTTTTTAAATTATCCCTAATGGATCATAAGACCATGTGAATCTTAGCTTAAATTTCATTTTCTTTAGTAATTCGTCTACTTCCTTTACTGTTGCTCTGGTATTGACGACCAATAGGTGCTTTCAATTTAAATTGTGCCTTTTTTTTGCTTGATACAAAATGTAGGTCATCCATATTTAACACCTGTCTAATTTATTCCAAGGCAAAAATTCTTACTGGTACAAATACTAGACATATGTAGGGAGGAATTTCACATCCATAGATTTTATTTTTTGTATAATTCTAGTAAGGATACTACTCTCCAACCTTAGCTTGTTCTGTAAGATGAAAAACTCTTTTGATCTCTGGTGAAATTCTGGGTATAATACTGTTGTTAAGAAGACACAAGGATACATGTGAAAAATGATCTATGAAATAAATGAATGAATAATCCTCTGAATTCTTCTCACCAAGGAAGTCCAGTGAATTACTGATATTGGACTTCCATTTTCATCCACCTTTTTCAATTGAAACTTGAATCTGTCTGCTTGATATAATAACATCAAATACACAAGGACTTAATGGTGTTTGAATGCACCTCCAGTAGTAAATTTTAGAAATTGTCCGTGAATGACATTTGATAGGTATTGATTGTAGTTGAAAATGACTGAAGGCTTCTGGCCAATGGAAACCACTGATAAAAACCCTATCACTACTTCATCTATCCATTGGTCTGTGGGATAACTTAATAGGAAAGTAACCATGGAAATCAATTTCCTTGACATTTCAGGGAAAATATAAGTAGAGTATGGGGGACTATTTTTCGGAAATTCATAATTATTAGGTAGAAAACATTCAAAAATATGGGCTCACTGGGGGAAGGTAAGAATTTGGTATATTTCCATGAGTGCATGAGTGGAAAATGGGTGTAAAGAAGTCTAGGGATTAATCTGGAGGGCTTGACAAAAAGGTTATGGGGTAACTGAGAATAGGATTTCATTGTTTTGGGAAAATATTTCCTTTTGGTTGGGGAGGTACCTAAGATGACACCATGTAATGAACTCTGGTAAAATATAAGTTGAGGGAAAGGAAAATTGAGGTAAAAACGATTCCAGGATACTTAAATCATCACTATTATATAAAAAATTTTGATTCTCCCAATTATGAAACTCATATAAATCAAATTCACACTGAGTTTCTGCTATCTTATACTCTATGTAACCCTAAGGAAGATCATTTAAATTGGGAACATAGGGTAGGACAAAAATCTTGATGAGAATTTTCGATTTTCCCTTATGTGATGACATTTCAGATTGTAAAGAGGCTCAAGGGAAATTACCCATTTTGTAAATGATTGATAATAGAAGAGAATGGAGATTGCAAAGTCATTGGTGCACTAGAAAAAATCTTGGGCGTGAACCTGCATTCGTACAATGAAATGAAAAAGGAAGAAATTTTGGGCAATGCAGGATTCTTAAAGCGAAAGGAAAAGAAAATTAAAGGAAAAATACTGTTTTTAGAGCATCCCATTTAAAGGTGTAAACATTTGCAGGAGTCAATGACCAATGTTTGCATGACTATTTGTGGGAAATTTGGCCAATGGTGATGTGACATGAGGGGGTGAGGTGACATGGAATAATTTGGTGGTATGGATGATTGAGGGGATGGAACCTGAATTGATATGAATGGAGTGGGATCAAGTAGGGGAAAGTTATGGTTTTTGGGTGGGGGATTGAATGGTAAGTGGTAAGGGATTAGAGGCCCCAAAAATTCTTGTGGAGCTGCCATGTAGTCGCTGGTGGTTTCAATCAAACCATTTTTCGTACCCCCCCTCCTTATTAACCTTTAGGAGGTCGGGGGGGGGGAATATCGTTCCCTGCCGTTGATTTTGGCGAGGATGATCTCATTCTTCCAAAAACTCGAGTGTGTTATTACAAAGTGAAAAAACATGATGTTGACTCTTATTTACTAATTAAACAAATCTTTTGCTAATTTAAACTAAGATTAAGGATAATAAACAAAATTATTTTAGGTGACATTTTAATTGGCACGCCTGCGCCCTTTTGGGGATTTATTTTTTATTTATTTTATATATATTTTTCTTTATTCCCTCCCTCCTGTAGGTTTTAACCCTGAACAAAAATTATCTACACATGAATATTATAACAGAAAATAAACAATAGCGAGAGCATAAAACATAAAACAGATAAACACAAAGATTTTCCCCTGGATCCCAAATCGGGACGACTGGCTTGATTTTTCATTATGTTCCTTTTAGTGTTACAACACATGTATATACATGCCGAAGCATACATAAACCCTAATCCATTAACCCTGGATTAGAACATAACCGTAGTTCCCTTGATTTGATCTACAAAATACCAGGGGCCGAAAACCATCGTACCCCAAAACCATGTGCAAACTCATGCATAAAACATGGGTGGGTCTGCCTATGAGTGGGTCCGCACACCAAAATTTTTTTTCCCGAGGCGCTGCCCCAGACCCTGACAGAGGGGGTTGCCGCCCCCCCTGTGAGCCCCATGCTACGCCTGGCGCAACGTACAATGTGTGGGGCTTGTCATGGAAAGAATATAACACATACCCAACATTCTCCCACTTGTTTTTTTTTTTTCCGTAGGGGGCCACAGGAGAGCTTAGTCATTGGGCCAATTATTCAACACCCATTGTTTCTCTACACCAAGAGAACTTCTGAGTGCTCACAGACCTAGTTAATGCATTTGCAACATTCTTCAAGGTGTCCACCTTTACCAACAAGACCCTTTTAGCCTCAACCATATCTTTAACAAAGTGATATTGAACATCAATGTGCTTTGTCTTTGAATGATAAGAAGGGTTCTTAGAAAAGAAAATTGCACTTTGGCTATCACAGTCTGTCCTTATAGCTTGATGTACCAACCCCATTTTTTAACACAATCTCTGCAACCAAATTGATTCCTTGCTTGCATGAGTGGCTGCTATGTATTCTGCCTCTGTAGTTGAAAGTGCCACTACAGACTGTCTTTTACTCATCCAACTGACTGCGCCTCCAAATAGGCTAAACACATACCCACTTGTAGATCTTATTTGGTCCAGATCTCCAGCCCAGTCTGCATCAACAAAACCACGAATGTCCAACATTCTTTCCAATCCTGGTCTTCCCTGGTAGCACAAGCCATAATCACTAGTGCCACGTAAATATCTCAAAACCCGCTTCACTGCTGTCCAATGCTCCTTCCCTGGGTTTGACATAAACCTGCTCAATACTCCCACTGCATGTGCAATGTCTGGTCTAGTACAGACCATTGCATACATCAAGCTACCCACCGCACTTGCATATGGAACATGGGACATATACTCCTCTTCTTCTTGTGTCTTGGGACACTGTTCATCAGACAGCTTTACACCTACAGGAATAGGAACATTCACCGGTTTACTATCCTGCATATTGAACCTCTGCAATATAGTCTCGACATACTTCCTCTGGTTTAACCAGAGCTTTCTCTTTGCCCGATCTCTCTTAATTTCCATGCCAAAAATATAGTTTGCAGCACCAAGATCCTTCATGTAGAATTTGGAGAGCAGTTGGGTCTTCAAATCTTGGATAATTTCTTTGTCATTTCCAATCAACAACATATCATCCACATACAAGACCAAATAAATAACACGGTCACCGATTAATTTAAAATAAACACAGTGATCCTCCTTTCTTCTAGTGAAGCCAAGTCCACGTATATAGGTATCAAATTTCTGATACCACATCCTTGGTGACTGTTTTAACCCATACATAGACTTCTTCAACTTGCATACCAGTTCTTTCTTACCCTTCACCATAAAGCCTTCAGGTTGCTTCATGTAGATCTCCTCTTCTAGATCCCCGTGAAGAAATGTTGTCTTCACATCCATCTGTTCTATCTCAAAATCAAATGCAGCAGCAATAGATAAAAGTAATCTAATAGAAGTAACTTTGGCAACAAGAGAGAAAATATCACCAAAATCAATTCCCGGCACCTGGGAATAACCTTTTGCTACCAACTAAGCTTTGTATTTCTCCACCTTGCCTTCTACATTCATCTTCTTCTTAAACACCCATTTTCTCCTGATGGGCTTCCTTCCAACCGGCAACTCTACCAAATCCCATGCCTCATTTTTATGCAAGGATGCCATTTCATAAACCATGGCCTCCTTCCATATTTTTTCATATCTGAATCTACTGCATCCCTGACAGTTATAGGATCATCATCAGTTATAGTTAAGGAAAAAACCTGAACAGAAAGCAGATGGACTATACCTTTCTAGTTGCCTTCTTTCCCGAACTGATCTTCTCACAGCTGGAGTTTGTGGCTCTTCCTCTTCTGAGTCTTCTTCTGTTGTAGAGTCTGATTCATCCTCCTTTAGCTCAAACTCTATCTTCTCAGGTTCCTTTGGTAGGACTTCATGTGTAACAAAATATTTCACCTCTCTAAACACCACATCTCGGCTGTACACAACCTTCCTTGTTTCTGGGTTCCAAAGCTTGTAACCCTTTAAACCATCCTTATACCCAATAAAGATGCACCTTTCAGATTTATTATCCAACTTGGTCCTTTCTCCTTTGGAACATGTACATATGCATCACATCCAAATACCCTTAGATGTGAAAGAGAGGGTTTCTTACCAGTCCCTACCTCATGTGGAGTCTTATCCTCCAACGTTGATGAAGGTGATCTGTTAACTAAGTAACATGCAGTCTCCACTGCCTCTGCCCATAATTCTTGTCCTAACCCGGTACCACTGAGCATGCTTCTTGCCTTTTCCATCAGTGTTCTGTTCATTCTTTCTGCAACTCCATTTTGCTGAGGTGTGTATGGAGTAGTTTTCTGCCGTGCTATACCACACTTCTTACAGAACTCTTCAAATTCCTTCTTGCAGAACTCCCCACCATTATCTGTCCTCAGCGCCTTTATCTTCTTCTCTGTCTGGTTTTCCACCAGAGCCTTAAATTCTTTAAATCTGTCAAAGACTTCATATTTATTCCTCAAGAAATATATCCATGTATTCCTTGAGAAGTCATCTATGAATGAAACATAGTACACAGACTTTCCCAGTGATGGAACTGACACAGGTCCAAACACATCACTGTGCACAAGTTCTAATATCTTGTTCGCCCTCTTAGCACCAGAAGGAAAACTCACCCGATTCTGCTTCCCATATACACAATGTTCACAAAAATTGAAATCCAGAGAGAAATTAGACATACCTTCTACCATACCATTTCTATGTAGTATCCGAAGGCCCTTCTCTCCAATATGTCCAAGCCTTTGATGCCATAGCATGGTCTTTCCTCCAGAGACAGCTAGGCTTTCCGCTCCACTTTCAGGAACCACAAAACTGTTACACCCATCAATAATAGTGCTACCTTGTAGCTTGTATAGAGTTATAGTCTGAACTCCCCACATTAATACCAGTGCTCCCCAAACCATCTTATAGGCATCTTTCTCGAACACTGTTTTTACACCTGCGTCATCCATGTTGCTTACAGAAATCAGATTTTTGGCCAATGCAGGAATATGCAGAACACCAGGAAGTGTTCTAATCCTTCCACCTTGTAGCTTTAGCTTGAATTTTCCACGTCCGATGATTCTGGCCTTCCTATCATCCCCTAGGAATACATCGCCGCCATCATATTTCTCATACTCGCAGAACCACTCCCTATGGGGAGTGAAGTGAAAGGATGCACCTGAGTCAATCAACCATGACTCATGATCTACATGTGTATTTGAAGAAGAAGCCAAATACATATCCCCACCTTCATCCGAGGTGGTTTTTGCCTCTGCAGAAGGACCTTCATCAGATCCCTTTCCTTTCTCAGGAGCTTTAGATCTGCATTCCTTTTTGTAGTGTCCTTCTTTTCCGCATTTCCAGCACACCTTTACAAACTTTCCAGGAGATTTAGATCTCCCTCTAGATTTAGATCTCCCACTCGAAACCTTATTCTTGTTTCTGTTCTGGGACCTTCCTCGTACAGATAAGGCATCTCCATTCTGACCCTCCATATTTCTCCGTCTCATTTCCTCCGATAGCAAGGTTGAGACAATGTCATCAAAATTCAAGGTAGTTGTATTGCTACCTATTGCAATAACCAGACTGTCCCACGAGTCTGGTAGAGAGCACAACAAACTGATGCACTTATCTTCATCTGAGATTTTAATATCAACAGACGATAGCTGACTTACCACAGTATTGAAGGCGTTCAGATGCTCTATCATCGAGTCTCCATCCTTCATCCTCAGGTTATACAGCTTTTTCCGCAGGAACAACTTATTCACCAGAGACTTAGATTGGTACAAAGTCCCAAGTTTTTCCCAAAAATTCTTCACCGTAGCTTCCCCAGATACATTCAACAATACTGAATCTGACACACACAACCGTATTGTGCTATTGGCCTTCCGATCCAGTTTCTTCCAGTCTTCATCTGACATTGCCGTTGGTTTAGTACCTGGATCTACCGCGATCCACTGATCTTTATCCACCAACAGATCCTCCATCTTGAGCTTCCACAACTCAAAACTCTGACCATTAAATTTCTCGATCTCTATCTTTCCGCCGCTCGCCATCTTCTTTCACCGCAAGAATTGATCCCGCAGATCTCCCACTGAACAGGGTCTACCTTAGGCCCGAACTAAAAAACCCTCAGCAACAAAGGCGTCCCCTTGAAGCCAAAACAACTCTGATACCAAATGTAGGTTTTTAACTCAACAAAAATTATTTTAACAATTTTAGAATAAGAAAATAAGAAGATGAGAGATAATAAATATAAACAGATATAAACACAGTATTTTGATCCAAATTCCATTGATTAAATGACTTTTTCATTATGTTCTTTTAGCAAACAGTGAATACACATATATACTGTATATATGGAAAACTTTAAAATCCATTAAATCTCTGATTAACGATAAACTTAGTTCCTTGACCGTATTCATAAATATTTTGTATTTAAACTAATGACCAAAACTATAAAATCCAAGTACAAATTACTGATGGTTCTGTTTGAGGTCCTACACCATCCCCCCCCTATAACCCCCACAACATACCAAGAATTCATATAACCATACAAATAATGTAAAATAATAGTGAACACATCAGCCACCTCCTTCCCCACATACAACACACATATTTCTTTTCTTTTCAAAATATAAGCAACTAAAAATGAAAAACAATTTACAACATCCCGTTGGGATAAATAGCTAGATAACCATACCTTGATCACTATATTTATAGGACCCTAACAAAATCTATGTGGATTTTCTATAGTTAATTTAGGTTTTTGAAAATCACATACACCAAATGTTAGGAGTATCTATTAACAATGGGTCGATGCCGCTTCAATTTTTGGTTCTTTTTTTTTTCATGGTGCATTTGGTGTCGACCACTAATGTTTACATCCAAGTAACTAAAAACACTTGTAAAGTATATGATTTTGTAAATAATTGTTATTGTTCTTTAGCACTCGGTCAAGGATTGTTAGGCATGCTTTTGCATTACATCATGAGTAAAATTTAGTAAATACTTATGTGTCTACTTTCACCAAAAGCACATACATTAATTTTTTATATTTTTTTATTATATATTTTTAAATTTATTTTTTTATTATATATTTTTTTGTTGTGGCTACTCAATATACACCTGGTTTTCCTTTGCCTCTATGAGATAAACTAGAATCATTCCACGGGTTTTTGCATGATTTATACCTCAATTATTCCTTTACTGATCCTACCTATGTTCTAGATGCTTTTTATGATGTTATAGGTAGAGACCCAGGTTTCGTTCCATTTCCAGATAAAGACATAAAGCGAGTGTGCATACCCACATATGGTATATTTTAATAAAATAATCATTCTAATACAAGAAGTGGACCATTAGTAGTGACAAATAAGGTAGGAGCTCCCACCAGTACAAGAAAGGATATTAAGGCAGGTGTTCATTTTCAAGGCCTAAGTTAGCTGAGGAAGAATTCCTCACCTGAAAAAGGAAATAAACTATGAAGCATGTCTTGATATACCAACTCCTTTTGTTTTCTCGAGTCCCTTAGAGAGACTAGCTGAATCAATGTTTTGGTATACTATAGCTTAGGTGAACTCAAAGTGTTTTATTTTGGTCCATTTTCACTTCTATGTTCATGGTGCATTAGGCCTCGACCACTAATTTTTACATCCAAGTAACTAAAAACACTTGTAAAGTATATAATTTTGTAAATACTTGTTACTGTTTGTGGGAATTCGGTCAAGGTGTGTAGTATTTTCATATGGCCTTTGTTTGGGTAGGGTATATAGGGTATATGCAGGATAGTTCATTAAGCAGGGCATATCACTTTGTAACAAGTAGTTTGTTGTGCTTCTTTATGGCTTAAGAGATCCCTTCCTTTCCCTTGCATTTTTTTGTCGGTTTGATAAATTAGAAACATTGAAGGAAGTCCTATCTCGGGATAGATGTGGTATAGGAGTTTGTACATGAGGTTTTTCTTTAATCGCTTGTCATTCTCATATGCCTAATCACCACCATATTCTAAAGGATATGTGATGCACCAATAGAATCCACGTTCTACCATTTATTTTGCAAAACATACAAAAATTAAAATGGATTTTCATCCAATGGGTCAGACAGTCCATTTTTCACTTTTGTCTAACAATTTGGTTGGAATGAGCCAAACAATATGTGTTGCACCTTCGTATATTTTAATTTTAGAGGTTAATCCACTGTATGATGTAGTTTTAATTATGCATGGTTTACAATGCATATTTCAACTGTTGCAGAGCTATGAACCAATATTTTTCAAACAAACCATTGTATCACGCCAAGGCAACAACGCTTTGATTCACACTTTTATCCACACTTTTACTTCACAAACTTTAAAAGAAGTATTTGAAATGCTGTATACAAAGATCAAAATTGTTGATATATTATAAATAATGGGTGCTTCAACTAAAAGATGGCTTGCATGGTCATCTTCATGGTGTTTCCTTAGAAACCTCTAGAAATAGTGATGGAGAGAATTTTTTAGGATTTGATGTATGTTTTGTTTGTTTTGATTCAATCTTGGGTATTTAAATTTGTAACTTTTAGTCACTGTCCATGGCAGTAATACTTGGGATTGACACCAATTTTTTTGAACTTACATAACATATGTATAGAGCATGGAATGTAAAACATTATTTTACCATCAAACTCATCTTTTGTTTGAAAGTTTTCCATTTCTTTTAACTCGTATAAAAAATAAATTATATCACTCGTCATTGTTTATGGCATATGAAAAGAAGCAAGAAGTAGAAAATATTGATGAAGGGAAAAAACTATCCAACTACCTGGAAAAAAACATGCCTTGATCTTATTACGTATATATAGACAGTGCATGTGCAAGAGAAAAATATTTTATAGATAAATTGGCAAGAGGAATACAACCCATTATAACCCATTTATTTTGATGAAACCTGCCCAATAACATGGGAATTAGGGAATGAAATGTTGGAGAGGTATGAACTAGGATTTTCAACAAAAAACCATCGTGTCACGCAAAAGCAACAATGCTTTGATGCACACTATTATCCACATTTTGAATTCACAAACTTTAAAACTATTCTTCGAAATGTTGCATACAAAGATTGAATTCATAGAGATATTATAGATCATGTTTGCTTAGACTAAATAGTGGCTTGCATGGTCATCGTCATGGTGTTTCCTTGGCAACAACTAGAAATAATGACGGAGCCCATTTTTTGGGATTTCATGTATGTGTTCTTTGTTTTAATTCAATTGGGTCAATGTTGCTTCATTTTTTTTATAAATAGGTAATGCAAATACATGCCTAACAATCCTTTGCAGTTGAGTATTCCTGATCCAGGTAGCTCCAGACACCCTCAGGAGACTAAGAGGGCTCAGAAATGGTCAAAATTCCAAATGGTCAGAACTCTCTTGAACTAGGACAAGATTGTAGTGCTCGTCGCCTCGATTCCAACAGTGCAAAAAAATCTCCAATCCGAGCTCGTATGAAGAAGTTAAAGCAAGTCAAAGTTTTGGACAAAGTGGGAAGTGGGATAGGTTTAAGGGTCCTACAATTCACCAGGGCGTGAAACCTAGCTCTCGAGAGTGGGAAAAATTGTTGCCTCTTTAATTCGCCCAATAACCCTTATTTTCCTTAAAATAAAAAATGGTGAATTGTTTGATAAAAACAAAAAAATCATTAAAAAAATATGTGGTGGGGCATGACCACCACCACCCTAGGATCAATTTTGTTATATAAGAATATTTTTTAATTGGGGTGGTGGGACACAACCCTTGCCACACCCTCGGCCAAAGCCCCAAGCGAAAAAAAAAATTATGTGGGTTAGTGGGCCACCTCCGGTGGACCCGGCCCACGCCGCACACAGACACACACACACACACACACACATATATACACGAAGGCTAAAACTGGTGGGAGTTGAATCCATGACCAATGGATAGTCCCTGCCCACGCGGCAGCTCCACAAAAAACAAACAGAAATCCTACAAAAAAATAACCACGTGCCATTTTGTGGAGGGGCAAGATTTGATCCCTCGACCCCTCCTCAAACACTAATTATTTTTACCACTACACCAAACGGTCAGATGTGGTAAACTGCGTTGCCTAAGGCGTATTTGAACAGAAACCATAGGTGCGCCCAGGCAGAGGACTGACGCGGATTTTCAAGTTTTAATATTGTTTATTGCAGGAGTGCAGAAGCATGAGCGGCCAGAGGGGTAGAACCTTGCCCAAAGAATCTTGAGGGGCATCAGAAATATTCCTTGAGGCTCAAAGCTTGCAAGAGACAAAATTTGACAAATTATATGTCGATTTTGCACCTCTCAGCAATAAGAACTCAATGGCGATGTCCATTTCAGAAGCAAAGCTTCCCATTTTCTGGACATTTTCCAGATTAGAGTGATGGTGTTAGATTCCCAAGTGTGGATAGTCGATTTTATGCCTCTTGATGCCACGAATTCGATGGTGCAACTAGATTCAACAGTTGAGCATCCACTTCTTCAACCAACTTTAGGGGTTGAGGTATACACAATATTGACGTCATGTGATTATTTTATCATTTGCTGTGAGATGTAATATGTTTTTTAGATCTCTTCTTGATGTATGTTGTGGCATCTATGTTTCTACTTCATGCGAGATTTATTCGCCATGGATTTTTATGTTTGATTGAGATCCCTATGTAACCTTGATGAAGGGATCCTCATCATTACCTTGTGTGAGATTATATCATGCTAATAGGAGCTCTACTATGAGTGGGAGTTCCTGTAGCAGAACGTCTTGTGGAGAGACAAGCCACTCATGTTGAGGGCATATACCCTTGTATGACAGAAAAATATTCCATGTACATCATCACCATTTCCAGCACTATATGAAGCGACCTACCCCATCTTGACATCGTGCCTGGAGATGTAGTCCAAATTGGACGAACTTCATTATCAACGTCTCGTGTCCTTATGTTTCTGATTGTTGTATTGTTCCCTCTTCTTTACAACATGCATATAAGTTCATTTATGCTCTTTTAAATGCAATTCTAACCACATCACAAAATTAAAAGATCATGGATAAATATGGTAGTTGAAGGACCCCAGATCAATTCTTAGAAAAAAACATATTTAATTTCCACCACAAAGGTATGATTATAGCAAACCATAATGATAAAGTTCAATATTTAATTTCCATCACAAAGGTATGATTAATGGAAATCATAACGATAAAATTCATTTATCTTGTCAACAAGGCTTGTTTTGTTATTAGTAGGAATTGGTGTGTGGCAAAGGAGGGGTTTTTTATTTTCGAGTGTGTTTATGGGTCGTCTCACACAATAGTGGGTTGTTATTTTATTTACATCTTCAAAAAAAATCATACTTAGTTCCTCTAAAACATCAATAGAGATATAATTCATTTTCATGTTGTTAGGAATCTGTAATCAACAAGATTGGCAAAGTCCGATCATAGAAACAACATCGTTTCAACCAAATTTGGGATTCTAGGATCTAGCCCTCCTGAATCCGGAGAGGGATCTCTCCAATAAGTGCAAAGATGGATTTGTATTTGAATTTTTGGGTAATGATATTAGGTTAGTTATGAAGGCCAAGGGTTTGTTTGTTTTTTGGATGGTTGAGAATGATTATTATTTTGGGGAGAAAGTTCTAAGTGCAAAAAATTTCAAAAGTGAGAAGTTGCAAGTGAATAGAACAGCTAGGCTAAAAAGATAGACATAACGCTGGTTTTTAGTCCATTGGGCTATGGAGTCATAACAGGGCTTTAATTGAGCAACAACATCAAGAGTGATCCAAGGGGCAAGTCATCTACACCACAAGATTATTGAGATTTAAATGATGGAATGAGGAACAATAAAGTGTTGGAGGGTGAGGCGATAATAATTTCACAAGGGATTTATAGTCGGTCAGGCAAAAAAGCCTCTTAAGTAGCTGTTTAGAAACCAATAGTGGGGCTAATATCTACATTGACTTCTTGAGCAAGTTTGTATTAAAGCAGCTTAATTGACAAACAATCCAGTAATCCACATAGTTACCTTCAGAAATTATGAAAACATATAAGAGAAGACAGAGTATAAACTTAAGATCAGATAAAGTACTTTGAAACCTAGTTTTCTTTTAGTTAATACCAAGGGAAACTTTCAGAATATGCCTTTGGAGAATAGCAGCTAGAAACAGGGCAAACCATCACTTTCTAGTCTAACTTTAATAAGCAAAATAAGGAAAATAACTTTCAAGAAAAATGTTTAAGGAAAATAGTAGGACGAGGGAACTCCAACAATCCTAACTGCTTAACTGTATTAAATCATCCTTAAATAAACAATTTGGAGGAAAACATTGAGATAAAGCTTTCAGTCAGAGAAGGTTAATGATGTACAGCAGGTCCTAACTCTATAAATGTTGTTCTTTATCAGAGAATAGTGAAAAAATATGACATATATAGAAGGAAAACAATAACAAAGAAATGAGCACTTCACCAGTGATATAGACCAGGATCCCAAGAAACAGCTTGTTTATTGATGTCAAACCAGTTACAGTCCTCAAGTCCAATGTTTCAGTTCAGCAATCATCTTCACTATCCAGCCTAACAAGACTAACACAAACAGAGCTCCAAGAGCCAATGAACACTATTTACAATCAGAAGTTTAAGCTCAAATGTATTTCAAAGTTCTGCAACCAACAGTTTCTCATCTTCTACAGAAGTATTTATAGAAGAATGAGGAGGTGAGATCTGGTAAAAGATCTCTTAAGGCAATTAATACAGATTCAAGACTTCTTGGCCTTTTGAGGGGCTCGATGAAGAAGTTTACAGGTGGTTCTCTATATTAACTATTTTAAAATTAATATCAAAGCTCAATGGGAGCTTTATTTGACTTTGAGGCTCTGTGTAATGTTTGGAGTAACTCTACAGATATTTTTGCATTTATTTCCTTGCAGAAGTAACTCCCTGGCTGCGCTGAGGCAAAATATCTGATTTTTGCAATAAGTTCAGCCTCCGTTTGAATGCTTTGAGGCAACAGGTGGTGCTTATGGTAGCTGTGGAATCAATTCACCTCAAATGTGGTGGTGGAGGGCTGCCTGCCTGTTTAAACACTTATGATTTATTTTAATTGTGTTTTAATTCTGGGAATTAGGCTTTTGATAAGCATTCTTAGCCGTAATTCCAAAATTTGTCTTCAATCTTCATTTTGCTATGCTATGTCTTCAAAACTGATACTCTTTAACTGTGTTTCTTAATAAAACAATGTCTTGTTGATGTGTAGGGCCACGCAGGGCCTTCATAGGCATCAATGCCCGTGGAGCGTTGATAAAACGTAGAACGGAACCCTGCAAATGGTTCTCTTGATGGACTAAAGGCACGGGAATTGTCATTCTCGGCCCCTGGCCTTTCTTAAATATAACAGCGGAAGCCATTTTAAAACCTACATAAAACATAAAACAATTAAGAAATCCTGCGTTTTTAGGTTTGACTACTTCAGAAGGCGGGAAGAGCGTAGCTGTTGGATGAAAGCATCCAACGGTGGAGATCTGCAAAGAGGAGGTTTAAAAAGGGCATGGGAAAGAACAAGTCGGAGGGATTTTGGGCCGTCCGATCTGGACACGTGGACGGTCTCGATTCAATCAACGAATAGCAATCGGGGGTGATGAGCAGACGGACCGATTAAAACATGCGATGCGATGTGGCGCAGACCGTCGATCTAATAAGTAGATCAACGGTGGAGAAAAAATCGGGGGGTCGGCAATCGAGGGTGGTAACAAATGTATGCGATGCAAAATTTGCGATGCGATGGAGCGCTGGTCGCTTGATCGACTTTCGATCAACGACGGGGATTTGTTTTAGAATGATCGGCGGAAAAACCTTTGCGATATATGAAAACTCAAAATTTGGAATAAAAACAAAGGTTTTATGCTTTGGGGGGCGGAAAATATATAAAAGGTAGATAGGCGCCCGACTACGGGGCCTTTGGACTTCACGGAATGTAATATGCCCAGGGCGTATTAAAACAAAGGCCAATCGCAATCGGGCCATCGGGCCTGGTCTTTCAATCAACCCATTTGAAACATTACAATGCGATTGGCGCCCAGGATCTTTAACACTTGGTCCCGAGTGAAAATTCATATGTAATGAAAGGGCAGAGTTTATATGTATAAGGCCTGATCGCATCGGGAAGTTTGATGCGGCCTTTTCAATCAACCCATTGTATTTTTCTCTGATTGCGATTGCGTGATCGGTCTTTCAATCTACCCATTTTATATTCAACACGTGGTTATGGTTTTTTAGTTTAAACTTTGGAAAAATGTGTTTTAAGACTTTACAAAGAAAAAGAACAATTGGAGATGGAACATTACAAGGTTTTAAGCGCCGAGGCGGGCCCACGTTTAATAAGAAAATGACAATGCGATCGGGGTTTTAAACACAAAAAGGCTAATCGCATCGGAACTTTCGGACCATGGCAAAGACTTGCGTACTTGACATTTTGCGATGCGACAAGCGCCAAAACGGGTTAGCACGTGGTTCCAGCCCCAAAGCGTATGGTGGGGAAGTGGTTTAGGACGTAGCCCAAGGGGGCTTAAGTTCATAGTAATAAAAACTTGTTTTTTATGAAATTTCCAAAGTTTTTCAATGGATTTTGGAGGTTTCGGTAAAGCTAAAGAGTGAGTCTTTAACTTTATAAAAGTTATTTTCATGAGGGGAAGAAGTGGAATCATGAAAAAAAAAGGGTTTTATGGAGGAAAAGGGGAGAAAATGAAGGTAAATTTGAAAGAGGGGGAAGGGAAAAATGATGGTTTTTCCAGCAGTTTCTTCTCATGAAATCAACAAAATGTTTTGAGTATAAAATGGGAACAACAATGAAGATTTCAGACAGAGGCATGAGGCCTTTCAGGAGTCTTCAAGAGCCAACAATTTTTAGTAATAAAATTTGCTCCTTGGAGGCTCAAAAAGTCTTAGCCACCTTTTGCTAAACAAATATTATAGGCGGCTAACAGTGGCTCCACTTGGGGATGATGCCTTCTTGAAGGCATCAAGAACTTCAGACTTGCATTCTCTGGGAGGTTGATCAGTTGCCTCATCCATTGTTCTTTGGGAGGCTGACCTGTGGCTGATCCATTGGGTTGCTTTCCTTTTGCTTGAATGATCTTCTTTTGAAAACATATTAGCAGCCATAAAAACAATGGACCTTCATCAATACAAACTTTCTACCTACCCAATCCTACTGATCTAACATTTTTTCTTCATTAGAGTGCACTTGGATTGGCAAACTCTTTTCTCAACATTTTATTCTTTTGAAAGCAGGAAAAATAATCTAATTCTACTCCTTATTTCTCCCTGAACTCAGATTAAACAGTTGAGTTCAGATGCTTCTCTACCTATTCTACTATCTGTTGGGATTAAACTGTCCAACTGATTTTTATTCTCTAAATTCTAAAACATAAATTTTAAAAACAGTCAAGTCAAGATTAAGTTGTTTGACTTGATGTGATCTATGGCATAAAAACAAGCTGCACATAGACATTTATTTTTCAGAAAATTAAACAAAAAATGGAAGGCTTAAGATCTGAAAATTGAAAACATTTCCTTCCTCTTTTCTACAACTCTGTTTTGACTCTTGTTTGAGCTGTTTTTCTTTGTTCTCGGGTTTAGATTTTGAGCTAATTAGAACCAGATTTACATCTTTTTTGACTCAAAAAATAAAACAGATTTGAGTCAATTTATCTTTGGAACTTAGGTTCAGATTTTGATCATGTTTGAACCTTTAATTTCTATCCTAAACTATCTATTGATAAGCCAATATTAAACAGTTTGGCAAATCGATTTCACTATCCTATCAGTAGAAAATTTAAAACTAATTAGTCAAGATTATGCTGTTTGACTAACTAGAAGTGTGTCATTCAGGAGTGGCATTTGAGCTTGCACACTTTCAGAATTTGTTTCTCTTTTTTGGTATGGGGCTATACCTTTCTTGTTTTACAATCTACCCTCTTTTCTTTCTTTTTTTGTTTTTGTATTTTTTGAATCTTTGATTTTTCTTCAAAGCAGAAAACAACAACTAAATACATGCTCAGAACTGAGCTATATTGACATTGTAACCTATTCTAAACATGGAGTATTTACATTTATCATATGATACAAAAATGCCAATGCAGCCAGCTGAGTAATGTCAAGAGGAAGTAGAAACTCTGGCTGCTTGTCAGAGGTATCCATAGAACATATTGAAGATTAACCTTCAATATCAAGGCTATCACAGAAGGTGATAGCTTTTCATGTCTCTGGCTCGTGCAAAGGATCACTTCTTGATAATTTGAGCCAGTTGGGATTTCCACATACTCTTCCATAGGATCAACAAAGAAAAGATGAAGATTCTCTTCTTTTTGGTCCTCTGTGTCTGGTAGATTTTCTTCTTCCAAGGCTTCAGCTGTGAGGAGCATATCTTCAGAAAGTTGTTTGGAAGCATCATCATCTGAACTGGAGGACTCATCATATTTGGCAGTGTTTTCCTCTTGTAGCCCTAGTATGCTCTGGTTTAGTGGACTGTACTCTATGAGGAGGTTATTATATTCTTGAGCAAGGGTATGTTTAATTGCTTCCTCTTTTTCAAGAGAAAGCTCCTTGATTTCCACCTGCCCAAAAATTTCTTCATTTCTTTCCTCCTCATCCTTTGACCTGAAAGTCTGCTGATTCTCAATCACATGGAAACTATTACTGATGATCTGAAATGAAACAGAGCAAAGATCCAATGAATCTTCACTCGCTTCTAGACTTTGAAAACTTTCATCATCAGTATCATAAATGTTCTGCACTGGCTCATTACTTCTTTGAAGGAACTGATCTTCCTCCCATAAATCTACTAATGATGATCCTGCAAAATTAACTTCTGTTTGGGAAGCATCATCACTAGATAGATCAAAGTTAGGAGAATCATGAATATAAGTAATACTACCAATCAAACATACTGGGTTATCAGCAGGTCCTTCTTCATTCTGATCTACAAAAGAACTTTCTAAATCTGTACAACAAAGTTCTCTATGTGAATGGGCAAGAGTGTTTGTTTTGCAAAAAGTTTTAGAGACTGACTGTTTATAAATAGTCTGATCTATCTCTTTTTCTGTCAAAGGGAAGGATGTTTCTATGTCCCTTTGAACAGAAGTACAACAATTCTCTGTCTCTTGTGAAGATTGATTTTGAGGTTGGATGTCTTCTTGAGCCTCGGCTATGAGGGATGATGAATCAATATTTGAGTTTTTAGGGATATCTTGAGGAACGTACATTATTTCTTGGCTCATATCTTCCTCAACTGATTCATCTATATTCTTAAAATTTTTCAATAGGAGATTAAACTCATGAATGGCTGTTAAAATATCTTTAGGATGCATCTCTTTCAAAGCTTCCTCATTATCTATAATGTGTTGGGTGATTTTTTGTGATGAATCATAATATATTGCACCCAATGATAATGATGTAGTGTTTTCTTTATAGTTCTCATAGAACACATATTCAAGGTCTCCTAAAGAAAACAATCTACTAGATCTTAAGCATTCATACCAATCCCTAGCTTTTCCTTCTAATGTTAACATGAACATTTTCATTAGGCAGTCTTCATGCCATTCAACTTTCAACCTCCATACATGTATGTGAAATTTGATAAGATGTAATAAAGGGTCATCAAAATTTTCACCTTGAAAAATAGGCAGGTTGTCATCCCAATTCACCTGGGGCATCTTATGTGGAAACCCAGGGATATGATCTCTACTCATTGGGGCATATCTTTGTTGTATTCTTGGAATCATTTTTGTAAATCAAGAAAGAGGTCACTGTGTCTAGTCAATCAGTTCAGGGTCTTATACTAGTGGAGTCATTTGGTCTTTTGGGAGTTTCAGAGTGTGGAGTCACCAGGTGGAAGTTTTCAGCTCCTAAGGAGGTAAAAATTTTAATGGTCCACCACCATGTATTTCTTGTGGAGCTGCAAGATTTTCAGGAACTGATTTAGCTCTCAAGGGTGATCTAAAAACAGTTGATAATTTGATCTTAGGAGACTTCCTAAGGATACCTTCTGGGTTATCAACTACTTCAGGTGGATCAGGGTCAGGATAGGCTCTAGTGTGAATCTTTTTAGGAGCCACTATGCTGTGTTTTTCAGACCCGAATAAACAAGTCAAGTTCAACCAGGTATGACAATATTTAAGAGTTTAACTAGTATTTTTTGCAAAAATTTTAATCCTGCAGTCTTCTGACTGAGTTTGAAAGATATTATAATGATAAGGGTTCTTCTCAGTGGAGTCTTAAGGTCTGTTCAGGATTGTGGAGTGTGGAGTCACCAGGTGGATGAATTAACTGTTTGAAGCAGGCTGTTGTCCACCATCAGCAATGCACTTAATTCTTTTGCCAATCTAACCAGAGATCTTGGGTATTTTGAGTGCCTAAGGGTGTGTAAGATAAAATGCACTTAATTCCCCAGCGGAGTCGCCAGAAATGTTAGGAATCTGTAATCAGCAAGATTGGCAAAGTCCGATCATAGAAACAACATCATTTCAACCAACTTTGGGATTCTAGGATCTAGCCCTCCTGAATCTGGAGAGGGATCTCTCCAATAAGTGAAAAGATGGATTTGTCTTTGAATTTTGGGGTAATGATATTAGGCTAGTTATGAAGGCCAAGGGTTTGTTTGATTTTTGGAGGGTTGAGCATGATTATTATTTTGGGGAGAAAGTTCTAAGTGCAAAAAGTTTCAAAAGTGAGAAGTTGCAAGTGAATAGAAAAGCTAGGATAAAAAGATAGATATAACGCTGGTTTTTAGTCCATTGGGCTATGGAATGATAACAGGGCTTTAATTGAGCAACAACATCAAGAGTGATCCAAGGGGAAAGTCATCTACACCACAAGATTATTGAGATTTAAATGATGGAATGGGAACAATAAAGTGTTGGAGGGGTGGAAACTGATAATAATTTCACAAGGGATTTATAGTCAGTCCAAACAAGAAAAGCCTCTTAAGTAACTATTTAAAACCAACCAAGTGCAGGGCTAACCATTGACTTCTTGAGCAAGTTTGTATTAAAGCAGCTTAATTGACAAACAATCCAGTAATCCACATAATTACCTTCAGAAAGTATGAAAACATATAAGAGAAGACATAGTATAAACTTAAGATCAGATAAAGTACTTTGAAACCTAGTCTGCTTTCAGTTAATACCAAGGGAAAATTTTAGAATCTGCCTTTGGAGAATAGAAGCTAGAAACAGGGAAAACCATCACTTTCTAGTCTAACATTAATAAGCAAAATGAGGAAAATAACTTTCAAGAACAAGGTTTAAGGCAAACAGTAGGACGAGGGAACTCCAACATTCCTATCTGCTTAACTGTATTAAATCATCCTTAAATAAACAATTTGGAGGAAAACATTGAGATAAAGCTTTCAGTCAGAGAATGTTACTGATGTACAGCAGGTCATAACTCTATAAATGCTGTTCTTTATCAGAGAATAGTGAGAAAATATGAAATACATAGAAGGAAAACAATAACAAAGAAAGGAGCACTTCACAAGTGATATAGACCAAGATCCCAAGAAACAGCTTGTTTATTGATATCAAACCAGTTACATTCCTCAAGTCCAATGTTTCAGTTCAGCAATCATCTTCACTATCCAGCCTAACAAGACTAACAGAAACAAAGCTCCAAGAGCCAATGAACACTATTTACAATCAGAAGTTTAAGCTCAAATGTATTTCAAATTTCTGCAACCAACAGTTTCTCATCTTCTACAGAAGTATTTATAGAAGAATGAGGAGGTGAGATCTGGTAAAAGATCTCTTAAGGAAATTAATAGAGATTCAAGACTTCTTGGCCTTTTGAGGGGCTCGATGAAGAATTTTATAGGTGGTTCTCTGTATTAACTATTTTAAAATTAATATCAAAGCTCGGTGGGAGCTTTATTTGACTTTGAGGCTCTGCGTAATGTTTGGAGTAACTCTGCAGATATTTCTGCATTTATTTCCTTGCAGAAGTAACTCCCTGGCTACGCTGAGGCAAAATATCTGATTTCTGCAATAAGTTCAGCCTCTGTTTGAATGCTTTGAGGCAACAGGTGGTGCATATGGTAGCTGAGGAATCAATTCACCTCAAATGTGGCGGTGGAGGGCTGCTTGCCTGTTTAAACACTTATGATTTCTTTTAATTGTGTTTTAATTCTAGGAATTAGGCTTTTGATAAGAATTCTTAGCCGTAATTCCAAAATCTATCTTCAATCTTCATTCTGATGTGCTATGTCTTCAAAACTGATACTCTTTAATTGTGTTTCTTAATAAAACAGTGTCTTGTCAAGGTGTAGGGCCGTGCAGGGCCTTCAAAGGCATCAATGCCCGTGGAGCGTTGATAAAACGTAGAACGGAACCCTGCGAATGGTTCTCT